>OZ030015.1:98679648-98767148 GCA_964023405.1 Apodemus agrarius
AGCAAGCAAGGAAGGAAATACATATTCATTCAGTTCTCTCTGCTTTTGACAGTAGATATGGTTGATATTTGAAGTTTCTTTCTCAACCTCTCCACAATGGTGGGCTGAAACCTGAGATTGCATGACAGAATGAACATCTTCCTTATGTAATCTTTTTATTTATTTTTGTCATGGTATTTTAATCACAGTACCAGAAATGAAACTAAGACACAGTATTACCATTGAATGGTTTTTAGGTGTCAGGGACTGTTACATTTTATATAGGTTATGACTTAGTCTTCAAAGTCACTTTATAAAATGCATACATTGTCATGCAAATTATAAAAACATTCATGTGATACTGCCCCTAGAGAGGTGTGCTGTGTTCATCTTGTGTCCCTTTTCTCTACTTGACAATATTTTGCTATCGTAGAGCATTTGAAATTCACGTGGGGACTGTCATCCCATCTCTTGCCTCAGCTTAGCTCCATCAAACATCTACAGTCTTTTTTTTTTTTTTTTTTTTTTGGTTTTTCGAGACAGGGTTTCTCTGTGTAGCCCTGGCTGTCCTGGAACTCACTCTGTAGACCAGGCTGGCCTTGAACTCAGATATCCACCTGCCTCTGCCTCCCAAGTGCTGGGATTAAAGGCGTGCGCCACCACCACCACCCGGCAAACTACTGTCTTTTTAAATATTACCATAAAATATTTATTTCACAAAGCAATACACCTCTGTTTTTTGTTTGGTTGGTTATTTCATTTTTATTGTAATTCATTACTGTTTTCTATAATTTAATCTAAACTCCTCTCCTTGTTTCTCTTCACTACTAACCACCAGCATTCAGTAGTGAGGATGTAATGGAGTTTAACCCTGTGTTCATTCAATGTTATCTCAGTGCTTTCAGTTTGAAGCTATTACAACCAAACTGATATATACATTTCTTTTCCCAGTTTCTGTGTGGCATACAGGTTGTCCCAACAAAATATGTCTGCTGTCTGTCCCTCTCATTGGGCAGAGTTTGACTCTGCATCAAATTAGCACATAAAAGGTGACAACAGCCACCATGGATCAGTTCTGAGCTTGGTCCTTAGGAAGCTTGGCTGTGTTAAAAACCAGTTTCACCAAGAAGCCAGCTTTGCAAGCTAGCTATAAAGAGAGAGTTAGGCAGAGAACCTAGAAGTCCAAGAGGGAGCATTTTGAATACAGGCTGTGGCTTGCTGCTGCTGAGTCCCAGAGAACAAAAGTCTTCAACTCATATGTTCTTGACATCTGAACACTCGGCAACACATCCTTAAGTCAAGACAGATCTGAGGACAAAGTGCTGGCCCCTGGGCAGCGGCATGAACAAATGAGTAAACGGACCATTATTTCATGCCACACACTTTACAGAGTATGTGGCACAGAAGTAGATGCCTGGAAGGATGTGCAAATATTCCCACCCATTAGCAAATGTGGAAGGCGCAATTTGACATTGTAAGATATTCTTTATTCATTTCTCCACCTTATATTTAAAGATGTATTTTATTACTGTTAATGATGAATCTGTGTGTGTGCCTCTGTATGTGTGTGTGGGGGTAAATTATGATGTGTGTGTGTGTGTGTGTGTGTGTGTGTGTGTATTTGTGCCTGTGTATGTATGTGTGTGTGGCACACGCATGTACAGGAACATGCCCATGGAGGTCAGACATGTTGAGTTCTTTGAAGATGGAGTTACAGGCTGTTGTGTGCCATGTGACGTGGGTACTGGGAACCAAGCTACCATCTTTGCAAGAACAGAACAAGCATAACTGCTAAACTGTCTCTTCAGTCCTATCTTACTTGTATGTATGTATGTGTGTATATATATTTAAGACAAGGCCCCTCACTGACCCTGGAAATCACAGTTTCTGTCACATCAGCTGGCTGAGCAGATGCAGGAATTTGGGTGTCTTTTCTCCTCACTGCTGGGCTTACCGATCTTGTTCCCATATCCTGCTTTCCCTTGAGTACTGGAGATCTAAAATCAGGTCCTCTCGAGCAGCCGCTTTACCCACAGAGCCATCTCTGAAGCCTTCTTTTCTTCTCCTGATTTTTTTTTAAAGATCATCAGCTTTTTAACATTGGAGGTGGTGGAGACAGTCCTGTGCTTTTCAAACTGAATTGTTTCTGCGCCATTCTGGGTGTTCTTTAATTCTCTAGCCCAGATTCAGAAGTGTAGACTCTGGTTACGTTTTGTTTTGCTCGGACTACTGAAAAGAGATTACACGAGGCAGGAGGTAGAATGCAAGGCTGCTCTGGCTTGGTCTGTCTTCTTAGGGGTTCAGTGGAGAGAGTATGAACAGATGTAATTAAAAAGTCAATCAAGACCTTGGATCGTATAGCTCCCATGGACCCTAGATCGAAGGCTGATAAGGGACAATTTTCCCCACAAGGCCACTTTTGAAACTTTATCTTTGCACATGTAGAAGCCCCTCCCCCCATCAGCTGACAACTTCTTTAATCCTGTCAGAAAAGTAAACCCCTCTAACAAATAAATACATGGAAAAAATATTGACAATGGAAAGTGGACTATGTAAATTGTCACAATAAATCTATAGATATGCATCTCTAATAGAGACATACTCCTTTGATTTTAAAACATTGATTTTTAGGAATATATTGAAGGGTGTTCTAGAAGTCTCCTTGACCATATTATCTTCTATTCACTCAGCACTGTGCACACTCTATTATATGCAGCTGACTGCTACGTAGGGAAACCTGGCAATGAAATAGTCAAAGTTCACATATATTCATTATGAAATAAAACTATTTTGTTGGAGAAAGGAAGTAAGTTTCAAATAGCAGAAACTGTTTCAAATTAACTAGGAATAAAGCTTCTTAAAAGAGTTATTATGTTTCCATACAGGTGTTTACTCTTAACTGTTACAATGGTTACAATGTCAATCCCCAGCCTCTTGGTTTGTCAGAGGTCAAAGATGATAAGATCAATACAAGGTGTCTAGTATTTTATTCAAAACCTGTATTTTTATTTTCTGCTATTAAATTATTTTAATGTGTGTGTGTGTGTGTGTGTGTGTGTGTGTGTGTGTGTGTGTGTGTAGGGGTGCATGTGTGCCAGGATACAGATGGAGGTTAAATGATACCTTTTAGGAATTGGTTCTCTACTTCCTCCTTGGGATCTTGGGGTCAAACTTCTGTCATGAGACTTGTGCAATAAGCACTTCCACCTGCTGAGCTATCTCCCGGGCTCTTGGCTCTTGTTTTAATATTTTCAAAGTCCCAACCACCACTTTTGTAAAATGAGATTTCCTTTTCCTAACTAAGTAGCATGACATAAGCAGGCACATAAGGACACACAGATACTTCCCATAGGTAGACACAGGATAAAGCTTCACCGACAGCCTAGACAATGAAGAGAACTGATGTTGATGCTGATGCTGATGCTGATGCTGATGCTGATGCTGATGCTGATGCTGATGCTGATGCTGATGCTGATGCTGGTGCTGGTGCTGGTGCTGGGGCTGGTGCTGGGGCTGGGGCTGGGGTTGATGTTGGTGCTGGTGCTGATGTTGATGCTAAAGCTGGTGCTGATGCTGGCACCTTTACATTATTATGCTCCTTAATCTAGAAACCCCGCACATTATTTTATTAAAGGGAGAAAGACTTATTTTGCACAAGTTTATTTTCATATTAGCCTTCCCATTAATTTCTTTCTTTTTCAACTAAGTTAAACTATTCTCTCCTTTTTATTGGGAGATGTCTTGCCAAGTGCTTTATAGGTGCTACACCAACAACTTCTGAGCTGGTGAGATGAATCAGTGGGTAAAGATGCTGAGTTCAATCCTCAGAATCCGCATGATGGAAACAGAGAACCCAGACCCACAAATTACCCTCTGATCTCTACATACTTGACCCTCCCCTACCCAACACACAAAGAAGTAAATGTAAACATGTATTCAAGAACATCTACCTTACATTTACTGTTTGATATTACTATTATCAGTCTCATTTTACAGTTAAAGAAATCAGCATTGAAAGGGTTTAACATACTACCCTGGTGTGCTAGTAACTAATCCCAAACTGAATACACATTAAAGTTCAGATTTTATGAGACAATTGATCTTTCTACATTGCTTTTGTGGCTAGCCATCACTTGCTACCCCTGTGTATTTCTTACTGGCACTCATGCCAAAATTAATAATACTAATACTAATTATTATTCAAACTATTGAAAATCTTATTATTTTACTTCTAACATTTATCTCTATAATACCTATTCTGAACAAGTAGAGCTCAGATGGACTAGAAGCAATAAATTTTACTTTCGTATTGTAAGCTATTATGAAAACTAAAAGATAAATGTCCTTGGGACACGGTGTTCTCCACATTTTTAAAACTAAAATATTTTGCTAAGTCACTTTGCCAAACCCTAACACCTAGAGGTTCTCCCATCATTTTTTTTTTAAAAATAAGATACTACTTCCACTGTGTAATTGCCTGACCTCATCTTTGGATGTCCTGTGATCCTTGGTTTTAAAAGCAAACTCAGAGATACCCGGGGGGCCACAGTAGGGAGAGGTGTTTGGGGTTCAGGTTAACCAGATTTCCCACTCAGAACACCACATTTGGCTGACTGTCTGCTCCCAGTGCCTGACACAAACCAGAAGGCGGGAGTTTGGAGTCCAAGTTCTGAGCAAATAAGTTAGTCTTCAAAGGGCACAGGACTAAAAGAAGGCTTCAAATTTCCCATAAGCCCTTCTTCCTTCAGACTCACAGACTCACACAGAAGGCAGGGTAGGGTCTTCCTGGGTGGAAGTGTCTTCACCAGACCTGACACAGGAAGCCAATAAGGCCGCCCTTACTGAGAGCAAAGAACAGCCTCTAAAAGTAAAAACACAAACAAAAACAAGCAAGCAAACAAACAACGATATACTTGCTCCCCTTAAGTTCTAATGGCTCAGCCCTGAAAGTTCCAGAAGAAACCGTCAAGTTCCATCTGTGACTGTCACAGAATCATTTCCCATGAGTCTACACTCTGTTGAGTAATTTTCTTCAGAACTTTTCTTACCCATTTCCCAGAAACACTAGGCTTGCATGATGATTATTTTTCTACAATTGTGTAAAAGCTGCATTGTGAACTTAGAAATTTTAGCTTGGAAAAACAATCGTTTTTCTTTTTTTGTTTCTGTTTGTTTTTTTACTTGTTTTTCTATTTTTTTCCTTTGTTTTGCTTTGGTTTGATTTTGAGACGAGGTTTTGCCGTGTAATCTTGGCTGTCCTGAAACTTGATCTGTGGACCAGGCTAGTCTCGAACTCATGGAGATCTGCCTGCCTCTGCCTCCCAAGTGCTGGGATTAAAAGTGTGAAGAACAACTGCCCTGCATTTGCTTTCTTGTATTAAACTTTATCAAAAGACACAACACAAGATTATTATCATGGGAATATCTTTCCATTAAAAAACATCACATATGTGTATGTATGTGTTTATATGTATGTACATGCCTGGGTATGCATATGCCTATTTATGTATGTGTATTTGTATATGTGTGTATGAATTTGTATGTGTATATATCTGTATATATGTGTGTGCCCATGTGTATACATGTGTGTGTGTGCATGTGTATAGTATATATGTTTGTGTGTGTGTCCATGTGTCTGTGTGTCTGTGTGTGTGTTTATTCTGGTAAGCAACTGTTACAATACCACAATGGTCAAGCCATCATTTGTCTATCTCAGAACCAGCTTTGTAGAAAATATCAAATCTGGCCTATATTATCTCCTATCCCTATAGGATAGGAAAAACTATGATTAAATACATGTAAAAATCACATACTCTCAGAATGGGATTAAACAATAATAACAGACTTGAGCTTGTATGTTATCTCAGATGCTGAGGGGGCTGAAGAGGCTGCGGGAGAGGATTCTAAGTTCTAACCCTGTCTGACAGCTTAGCGAGGCTCTGCCTTGAAACAGGACGCACAGAGGTGTCAGGGATGTAAGAGATCATGGAAAAGTGCTGGCGAGTGCCTTCCTCCCATTGGCTAGCTTGGCTACCTTTCTTACATAGCTCAGGCCTGCCTGTCTTGGAAACGTACCACCCACGTGGACTAGACCCTCTGACACCGGTCTGCATTCATGAAAATGCCCCATAGAGCTACCTACAGATCAATCTGATGGAAGTGGGTCTTCAATGGAGACTTTCTCTTCCTAGGTATATCAAGTTGACAACCAAAATTAGCTTCACAACGTGTAAGAGGCGTTGTCTTAGTCAGGGTTTCTATTCCTGCACAAACATCATGACCAAGAAGCAAGTTGGGGAGGAAAGGGTTTATTGAGCTTACACTTCCACACAGCTGTTCATTACCAAAGGAAGTCAGGACTGGAACTCAAGCAGGTCAGGAAGCAGGAGCTGATGCAGAGGCCATGGAGGGATGTTACTTACTGGCTTGCTTCCCCTGGCTTGCTCAGCCTGCTCTCTTATAGAACCCAAGAATACCAGCCCAGAGATGGCACCACCCACAAGGGGCCCTCCTTCACTTGATCACTAATTGAGAAAATGCCCCACAGCTGGATCTCATAGAGGCACTTCCCCAAGTGAAGCTCCTTTTCCTATGATAACTCCAGCCTGTGTCAAGTTGACACACCAAACTAGCCAGTACAGGCGTGTATACACAGATAAGGAGTGAGCCGCTTGCAGCCTGGTGATTTCAATAACGAAAATGAAGTCAAAATATAGAAGCGGCTGATCTTGGCATGGCAGATGACAGAGGGTCACATTAAATGCAATTTCACGAGCTGTTTAAACCACACAGGACCATAAATAACTATTTTTGAAAACATGCACATCAAATTAAGCCAACTTCTCAAACCAAGAGCAGAAGAGCCACCAAGTTGGAAGTTCTTCTATTTAGGGTTCTGGAACAGTTTCTCAAATCACTAGTGTGTGTGTATACACAGACTGATGACTCTATACACATACAGATTCTGAGCTTGAGATACCTACCTAGAATGCTGGGGACCTGCTTTCAATGGCTGACAAAAGATTAAAACTCTCTTAAGGCAAGAGTGGGAAAGGGAGACCACTGTTAAAATTAGAGGTGTAGGACTGGACAACTGATGGTAAGTGCTCCCACAGAGTCCTTCCAGCCCCCCTCCTTCTGCGGTTTCTCCAGCTAGGCCTTCCCTGCAGAGCCTCAGCTACCTGCGGAAATAGCCAGGCTCCAATCTGAGCACCAGGCCATCTCCTGGAGTCTCCATATAGCCAAGAGGAGCCCGAGGGTTGATCCCCTCGCCCTTATACACAGCCTTCCTTTCACCACCTTCCGTTTATACAAAGACTGGCTTATCCCATTTTTTCCCCTGTTGCCTTTGCAATGAAAAGCTCTCCACGCGCAGCCTAATAAAATTCTACGCCTGCCCAACCCCCACCCCAAAAACTCATGCCAAAAAAAAGAGAGAGAGGGGAGACTTAAAGCTGGAACTCATTTAGCTAAAGGGACTTTAGTTAACAAGAAAGTTACCCATCATGAACTGCAGGTAACACCTCCCGTGATCCTAAACCCATTACCTGGAGACTTAGCTCAGGCTGAGTTTGATTTTATGAACTGTGAGGTTGCAATGTTGAAAGTCTGCAAATTGGACATAAATTGGACACAAAAGATTGGGGCAGCCAAGTGATTTTCTTTCTAATGGGGTAGCAGTCTTTGGCACTTATGTGAGATATCTGTAATCTGTAGCAGAGACCAGGATGAGAGCCTTTATCTGTTCTCCTCTCAATCCACAGATTCTCCCTCCTCTCTACCCTTCATACCAATCAAATGAATTAAGCAATCAGTCAATCAATCAATACATTAAAAAGCTTGACTAGCCAACAACTCTGTGTAGAACAAAGTCACATGTGACAAAATATATTGATTGCTCTGAGTCACAAGGAAGCACTTGCCCAAGAAATGATATAATATATACACAAGAACATATTTACACACATACATACACACAGTCACACACGCATGCACACATGTGTGGGTGCAGACAAACTCTGATTTAAATTCTACTATTAAGAAAAATAAATCTGTCTCTGGTAGCTTTCTGTCCTTTTCCACCATCTCCCAGTTTTTTGACTCTGTCACTTTCAGCTGACCCATATGGCAATAGAACTGTCATAATTTTATTTAGAAAGGGATGAGAGCTGTTGTCATGATTAACTTTACCATGAACTTCTGAGTGTTACGGTGAACAAATGTTTCTTTCAAGTGACCAGTACAATTGTTGGGTCTGTTAGCTTTGTTATCAGCTTGAAAAAAATACCATGGAAAATAGTCCAAAAACTGGAAGAATATATTTTTGGCTTTCACCAGTATCAGAGGTTCAGGTCATAGTCATTTGACCCCATGAATGTGGATGGGCACAATATCATAACAGAGATGGGATTATGGGGTGGAAGGAAGCTATTTACTTTATGTAGTAGGGAAGCAGAAAGAAGAAATATAAGAAGGCATCAGGATATGCCTCCAACCAGGATCTATTCCCTTCAAGAGAGTTCCACCTATTATAAAATCTTTACAATCTGCATCATAATATGAGTCCATCAAGGGATTAACTCCTTTCTTGCATCAGAGTCCTCAAGTGCTAAGCTTTTCTAAGAACAAAATTAGCAATCAGAATCTGGAAAGTATGCATGTACATATAAATGTATGCATACATCTTAACTATAAGTCAGATCGGAAGTTTATTATAAAGAGAAGATATGAAAGCAGAAGATTAAATATAACCTCTGGGAGGGAACACAGTCTGCTCCTAGTCATCTTCTGGAAAACATAGGCAGTTGTTGCCAAACTCTGTAAGCAGGGATCTGCAGAATGTTAGGCCTACCACACAGTGCATCTCCATCTTCTGATGGAATTTCATTAGAGAGGAACTGTTCAACAGGGCAAACTGTCTGTTTTCTACAAGGGTTTCAGTGATGTGTGAGAGCCCTTGTGAATGTCTGGAGAATGATGGGCCCTTAGACATTTGTGCTTCTGTTAGTTTACAGAATGTGCCATCAGCTACTGAATTTGCTCTGTACACTGGTTGTAGCAAAATGGTTTCTCCACCTTCAACCTCGTGGCATTTTTCAAGACGAAGACCAAACGTCAGAACAATCAAATGCTCATTTCCTGCTGATCTTTGGATTACCTCTGACTCCTGTAACTCAGATTCTATGGATTGATCAAACTGTTATTCTCAGAAGATGAGTTGCTCATGAGAAGCTTCTCACAACCCTTATGGAGGCCATTTTCTCCTTGGCCCTCCCCACTACTGTAAACAACATGCCAGACCCAGTTTGGTCAGGTTCCAAGACAGCAGGAAATTTACTCTGGCAGGAGCCTGTTGGGGCAGCCAAGACACAGGAAGAGGCTAGAGTGGGGTAGACCAGGGAGGAAGGAAACTACCACAGCCATGCAAGCGACTTTTATAGCACATTTAATCGAACGAAGCATGACCGCCTTCATTCAAAGCAAACCATGGATGCTCTGCTATGAACCTGAGGTTTATATTTGCATCATAGCAGCATTCTCTCAGGCTCTTCAAGTATAAAAGGCAAAGCACTGAAAAACTTTATGTAAATAGTTCATCTGGCCACCTCTGGAGTGTGTTCTAATGAGTAAGCACAGTTAAAAGCCTTATAAAACCTACTCGGTTCTATAGTCATTATCCTAAGGTTAGACTCTGAAAGAGACAGGAGATGGAAAAGACACTGATTTTTGACATTGAGTTTTACCTTTAAGTATGTCTGTGAACATTTCACACATCTGTTTTATCTACCCCAACTCTTGCTTATAAAACCCAGCTGAGCATAAGAAAACAAGTGTAAATAGCCATAGAATCTATTAGAATCTACTATTGGGCTGTTTTCTCTGGTCATTGACTGAAACCGGCAAGACTCAAGAACAACGGTAATGAATGAGCTGTACTTCAGTATTTTCTCAAGAAAGCAGCTGGATTTATTGATTTTTTTCCGTCCTTGGTGAAATGCTAAGGTTTAAGATGAATACAGTATTTCTTTTCTTGAAACACATATAAGAGTTAGGTATCTATCACTTTTATGTGCACAGATTTTTGTCTACAAATTTGAAGTGAGAATTTCAGGAGAGAAAACTGTCAGATGTTACTGGCTATCTGGTAGCTCTCTACGTTTTGTTAAGGAGGGACTAGAAATGTAATCTTGGTTGGACAGATTTGATAAGATATATTTGTCATAGGAAATATTAGGCTGAATTAAAGAGAAACCTAGATATCTCCAGTCTCAGGTACATTCATATGCAGAGTACAAGTCCAATATCATCCTGTGTTAGCTAATTGCTTAAGGACCAAAGGTGAAAGAGTAATACTTTAATATTTATGAGGGATTTAAATGAAGATCAGCAATAAAAGCACTCACCATACAAATGTAAAGATCGGCATTCAGTGGTCAGTATCACACTTACTATGATACACTTGTAAGCCTACATAAAGCCTGAAATATAACTATAAACCAGAAGCTGAAATAGAGGATTTCCCAGAGCAAGCTCTCCAGAGAGAGAGAGAGAGAGAGAGAGGAGAGAGAGAGAGAGAGAGAGAGAGAAACAGAATTAGTGGGCTCAGTTACACACTCGGGATCCAGTGTGTAAAACAATCAAGCAAAACACTATTGTCAGCCTCAGTCTCCCCAGGCACACAAACACTTATGTGCCCACACATATGTGAATACACATACATACCTGTCCTCACCACATACACAGACCAAAAAGAAGAATGGGCTCTGCTATCAACAATTGCTATTATTAATGACTACCACCTCAAGAACAGCAGAATATTCAGAAATGGTTCCCTGTCTCCAGGGTCATTGTGGTAGCATTTAAGGAAGGCCCAGGTTTCTAATAATCCTGAGTCTCCCTGTTGGTGTTTCTAGTTACTTTTATTGTTATTTTTTCATTTTTTATTTTAATATTATTTTGTAATTACACTGTTTCCCTTTTTCCTTTCTCCCTCCCAACTCTCCTATATATCCCTCCTTGCTCTCTTTCAAAGTCACCCTCTTTTTTCAATAATACCTATGCATATGTATATACAAATATGACTCTAAGTATAACCTGCTCAGTCTGCATAATGTCCCTTGCATGCATGTTTTCAGGGATGACCGTTTAGAACTCTGCCTACCTGGAATAGGAATAACACCCACACCCTACCCCACCCGCCATGACTCTGACAAAGCCAAGACCATCGGTAAAGGTGAATTATGACTGACGTCTTCACTGTAAGAGAAATTTAATCATCTCTGACAACAGTATTGCTCATTCGAAATTCTTTGCATCACAAACGTAGTTGGAAGCCAAGTTTGCCAGCAGCACACGCCTCTATGGTGAATTTATAACAGTCCTGGAAGTCTAGTTTGTTTTTTATCCCTCTTCTCTCCTTCATAAAACAAAGCTGTGCTCCCTCTTACATAAAGCAATACTAAGAAATTGTTGGTCACGAAGAGTTGGCCTTGTAATGGAGTTACTTAATTTTTCTTTTAAGAACTGACTCATTGTGTTAGTGGTCTGACAAAGTAGAATAGAGCTGCCTAATGCGGGGAGATGTGGAGAGACATAACTAACACGAGGACACATGTCCATCTGGGTCACTTATCCTATTTACTGAGCCATTCTGCAGGAGGGGAAAGGCAAGCACACGGTTTCGAGTGGCTAAATACACTGTCAAGCAAAGTCCCTTTTGGGAAGTCCCAAGCACTGACACTATTACTGAGGCTATGGAGAGCTCACAAAAAAGGGACCAAGCATGACTGCACTACAGAAGACCCAACAAGCAGCTGAAAGAGTCAGATGCAGATATTTGCACCCAACCAATGGAGAGAAGCAGCTGACCCCTGTTGTTGAATTAGGGAAGGCTAAAAGATGCTGAAAAGAAGGGCAATCCTGTAGGAGGACCAGCAGTCTCATTTAATTGGGACCCCTAGATATCTCAAACACTGGACCACCACCCAGGCAGCATACACCAGCTGATATGAGGACCCCAACACACAAACTGTAGAGGATTGCTGGTTCTGTGTTCATCCAGAGATGATGCACCTAACCCTCAAGAGACTGGAGGCCCCAGCGAGTTTAGAGGTCAGGGAAGGTGAGGAGTGGGGACATCCGTGTGGAGACAGAGGGGTGGGGAGGAGGTATGGGATGTGGAACAGTCAGAGGGTGGATGGAGGTTGGGGGGAATAAAATATAGAGTGTAAAAAAGTTAATTAATTAATAAAACTGTAAAAATAAAAAAGAAATGTCCCTTTTAATCTTAAAGCAAACCCCAAAACTCTATCATGTATCATTCTTTTGCATCTTACAATGATAGAACAATACAGGCCAAGGTGCCAGGTGGCATTTATTTTATTGCTTGAGGGACCTTGTGGACTTTTCTGTGTATGTCTGTGTATGTGGATGCATATGTGTGCAGTGTATGTCGGGGTGGGGAGCGTGTCTGTAGGTGGAGGCCAGAGGACATGTTCAAGTGTAATTACTCAGGTCTCCTCGACTTGTTTCTTTGAGACAGGGTCTCTCTGTGGCTGACCCACATGCCCCACGGATCTACCCATCGCTGCTTCTACAAACGTGTACCATCATGGCAGGCTGTTTTCAACACGAGTTCTGGGAATCTTACATTCTGATTAGTGTATTTTATAGTGTTTATGACCACATCATACACATTACTGCTATGACTTCTTAAACGCATGTAGCGTTGATTAGGAGTTGTGCTATGACATACATTGGAAGGCTTTTAATGAATATTAAGAATTTTCTTGTCACTACTACTTTGTTCACTATGTCCTTCATGGACAGGTCCTCCTTTTCTTATTATGCGGGTGCTGGTTTGTTTGGAGATGGTGGTGATAATTTCAGCTATGAAATATCTTTATGTGGAGAGCCATATGTGTTTAAACATCCCCACTGTTTGTGACTGGTTCTTGTATAGCATCTGGGAGGAGCACCCTGTGCACAGTACCCCCAGAACTCTGATTTGCTCATGACACTCATACGGTCACATTGTCAAGAAGCTGAACTTCTCTCTCGGTCTTCTCCCGACCCCATGCCATCTAGACCACCAGCGAGAGTAGACAGTCGCTCCAGAGGAAATGCTATCCGTTGTTGTAGGAGAGACACATTGACACAGATGACTTTTCCAAATGACCTGCTATAGTTTGTGTCCCCTTGCCTGGCACAAGAGCAAGCAAACTACATGCATTTTCAAAAAAAATATATATTTATATAATTCATTATCTTCGATTTGTTAATTATAACCAAGAGACTCTGGGGGAGGGTTAAACCAAGAAAATATTTTAAAAGGGAAAAGAAAATGTTGCTGAAGAGCTGAAGAGATGGCCCGGCATCACTTGCTTCTTTTGCAGAGGATTCACATTTAGCGCCCAGCACCCACATAGCACCTCATGACCATTTCTGATGCCAGTTTCAAGGTATCAGCCCCCCACTCTAGCTTCTGAGAGTTGCACGTACGCCCATGGCGCACATATACATGCAGGCAAACACTCATAAATATAAAAACATGAAAATTCGTTTTTTAGAAAGTGTTGCTAGGTTACATATTGGAAAAAATGATGAGCCCCCATCTGTCTGGTTGGCCTGGCATTTGGAAACCTGCTTCTCTAGCTAAACATCTTTCTAACTGTGAGAAAGACTCATGAACCCTATTTTGTCAACATCCTGCCTTAGCATAGACTGCAGACTATTAGTTTTTGCTACATTTAGACCGGACACCATAGAATAAAATATCACATTAAAGCAATAAGAATAATTATAAGTGAAAAAAATGTTTTAATGTTGTACTTCTTACCATATATAACTAACATCAAATTGCCCCATCTAAACAAAAAAAAAATCATTGCAGATAATGAAAGAGTACCAGATACTTTTGAGGAGTCGTGAGGTTATAAAGAAAAAAACTCCAGCCCTCTGTAAATGTTGGTGGCCCTGGGTTAAAATGCCAATACTGGGGCTGTCTTTATTTATTAGTCTTTTTTTAATTTATAAAGATGCATAAAATACATAATGGGCTAAATGTATGTCAGAATATTCAGGAAATGTTAATTATAATCTTCATAATAATTAAGAATGAAAATTATAGCTACATACTAAATGGGATAGTCTTTTCCAGTTTTCCTCATATGTTCTGTCTATTGGAGAAAGTCAGGTTCTAAAAGGAAACTTGAAGATATTATTTGCATCACAAAATAGTTCACTTGGCATGCTCCAATATCTTCATGATTCTTAGAGATGTCTAGTACTGAGCTGGGTCATGGGCTTTTCACTAATTCATTCCCAGTTTCACTCTGTAAGGCAGGCTTTTCCGAGAGGAAGCAGGTAGGCATCATACTCAGCAAACTCTGAACACTAAGGAACATTTCCATTTCTACCACTCATGCCAATCTCAAGCAAACAAGCAATCACAGCCTCACAGTTTTCCTGCCTTCTAGACTAAATACACCTCTCCATTTGTCTTTCCTTACATGGAAACAATCCATCTCCCTCTTCAGTGCTCTGCACTCTCCTTGACTATGAGACTTGCTTTGAAGGTCTCTGTATACAAGATGCATGGCCCACTCCTTTGCTAAGAATGATGAGGGAAATTTTAATGATCTTGGGTGGGTCACTGGAACTCAAGTTCATCTATGGGCATTTTTGCTTTCAAGTGCATGTTGGCAATCTCACTGGTTCAGATAATTATGCATATTGGCTAAACACATAAGTATGTACTTGAAGCCACACTCCAGAGTTTAAATGTTTAAAAATCCAAAGGAGATATCTTAGTTAGTTCCTAACAAAAGGTAGCATGAGAGGTCACAGTTGGTATGAGAATGCTTTTCTTCACATTTGTGGATTGAAGCAAACATGGTTAAACATGGTGTAAATAACCCCTTTTACAGAAACAAAGAAAAGTTAAACATGAGAAGGGAATAAGAAAAGTTTTTTTCTTCATTAAGCTTTATTACATAAATCATTTGACTATTTGAAGAACTTTTTTAAATCCTCATTAAAATCTCATAATAAAAACCTTCAACACCCAAATGGACTCATTAATGTCACAGTATGGATGATTCTTTGTCCAGTTAACTGTGTCCTGAGGACCACAGCCCCTCCTCTCTTCAAGTATTCACTAGTACCAAGTATCTGAGAGAAGACTGTAATGTGTTCTAGGGGATCTGTGTTTAGGACCACAGCTATCCTTGGTTCATAACTGAGTGTAGGCACCATGTAATAAATAGAGAAGAAGAGACAAGACCCCTTCCTTCCAGTCTATGGCAAGAGACACTTTGGACCATGCACAGACTTTAGATTTTTAAATTTTATTCTTGTGAGGGGAACCAAGGTGGGTAGTGCTTTTTCCTTCCTCCTTAAATATTGCTTCAAGTCACTGAGTGCTGAAGAAGTATTTTCAGATTCACTTATTTAGTAGATTTCTTGAACCCAGCCCATGTTCTTTTTGCAATATTTCTTTCGGTCAGTTGAGACATAGAAAGGAAAGGAAAAAAAAATCTACATTTGGGTGACTAACAGAATACACACTGGATCCTTTGATAGGTGGAGAGTAGAGTCTGTTCCGAGCCAAGTAGCCTACGATTTTGAAAAGTAAAAGAGAAACATGAAGGTATTTCCGTGGAACTGTTGGTTTATAATTAATTTAGGCCCATTAACCTTATATGGGAAAACAACAAAATTAGCCCCACAGCATCCTGATTCTCCCGTGGAAGCACTTCCAAGATAAATGTTCCTCCTTGATACTGTACCATGAAATACATTTCTAAGAAACCCTTGGCGCCTGGGCCTTGAATTGCCAACACCGTCTGCCCAAGTAAGTCTTCAATGAAACCACACAGGTACAGCCGCAGGAAAAACAGCGATGGCCCCAGAGAGGATTTTCCAGCCAGTCAGTGGAATATGTTCACTTTTTTTTTTCACATAAGCCAAGAGATGTTTGGCATAACATCTACACAGTATGCATTTTCTCCAGTGTTTTAGAGACACTTTTCTAACAGTATAGCCTTGTGACCTCCGTCTGCTTTTGTCTATTTCTGTTGTCTACCTCTCTCTCTCTCTCTCTCTCTCTCTCTCTCTCTCTCTCTCTCTCTCTCTCTCATATTCAGTCTCATACCCTTTACAACTCAGAAACAACTTATTCCTATAAAATAAGCTATAGAAGTATGCTCAACTCAGGAGGGGTCTTGAGTATCTGTCTTGTACCTCCTTTACTATAGCATTTAAAAAATATTTCATAGACCTTCTGAAGAAATGTGAATTCAGTGGAGTTGATTTATAATGGCTGGGATGGTACAGGAAAAAAAAGGGTAAAACCTGTGAGTGAAATATACAGGCGCTGTATAACAAGAAAGAATTGTTCATTAAGAGGAGAATTTTGAACTATTCCCACATCTAATCTACACAACCATCAGAACTATGTCATCTCTGGCCATCTCTCATTGATGTAAAGTCTACGAACATTTCCTGCCAGTTTTACATGCTCGGTCTGTGATCCCATGCTTCATCGAAGTTCATTTTCTGTTTTCTCTTTTCTCCTGTTTAACTCATTCCTCTCTTTCTGGTTAATTCTAATCAATATTTTAATTTGCCTTGATATATCACATCTTTAAGAGTATTCCCCAGGTCTAACAGTAACATCAAGATAACTCCTTTTATCTAATCCCTTTGGAACCAGCTGGTTCATTGAGTTTTCAATGTGGACAGGAAAAACAAAACAAAACAAAACAAAAGGTCAATACATACTATACCAAGAAGAAGAGCTACTCAAAGAGGGAGAATTGTTTTAAGGACAAGCTCCTATTCAGGCTACCCAATTTCAAGTGGTCAACCCTGGACTCATACATATAAAAAATGCCAGATGCACTATGGTGTGTGTGTGTGTGTGTGTGTGTGTGTGTGTGTAAAACAATATTAATGAAGAGGACATGAAGCTTAGAAGGAGACGTGGGAGAATTTGAAGGGGCTAGGAGAGGTGTAGATGCAGTGCATGTATAAAAGTCTCAAAATATAAATTTAAAAAAAGAGCTCTCTGCAGTTCACACTCTGGAATTGTCTCACATTAAAGTTACTATCTTTTGACAGCTGATACTGTAGTCACCTTCCTTTGAAACCATCCTTCAGCATCCGTTGGCAGAGAAGATCAGCACTAGCTTCTTAAAAGTATGCTTTTTAAGATATTCCAAAATTAAAGTCAATCTTGTAGGACTTCCCATCTCTCTGTGTGTCTGTCTCTCTCTCTCTCTCTCTCTCTCTCTCTCTCTCTCTCTCTCTCTCTCTGTGTGTGTGTGTGTGTGTGTTTGTGTGTTTGTTTGTTTGTTTCAGTGTCCTTATCTTTGTCTGTTGCTGTGTCTGTGTCTGTCCATGTCTGTGTCTGTGTCTGTTTCTGTGTCTGTCTTTGTCTTTGTTTATGTCTGTCTGTATCTGTATCTGTGTCTGTGTCTGTCTGTCTTTGGATGTTTCTGTGTCTATATGTCTTTGTCTCTTTCTGTGTCTGTGTCTGTGCCTTTGTTTAGGTCTGTCTGTGTCTGTGTGTCTGTTTCAGCATCTGTGTCTTTGTTTCTGTATCTGTATCTGTCTGTGTCTGTGTCTTTGTTTATGTCTGTCTGTATCTGCATCTGTCTATGTCTGTGTGTCTTTGTCTGCTTCTGTTTCTGTGTCTGTGTCATTGTTTAGGTTTCTGTTTCTGTGTCTGTGTCATTGTTTAGGTTTGTCTATGTCTGTGTCTGTGCCTGTGTCTGTGCCTGTGTCTGTGTCTGTGTCTGTGTCTGTGTCTGTGTCTGTGTCTGTGTCTGTGTCTGTATGTCTGGCTGTGTGTCTGTGTCTGAGTTAGTGTCCATGCCCTCATCCTTGTCTGTCTCTATCTCTGCCTCTGTTTGTATCTGTCTTTCCCCTTTCTCTCTGCCTCTGTTTCACTCCCTACTCTCCTTACATCCCCTCTTCCTTTATCACGTCCATTTCCTTTGTGCCCAGAAGCATGTGTGTGCACTCTGCACACTTCTCCCACACTTTTCTTTCTTAGCAAAGAGTAAAGACACCATGTGAACTACAGACTAACCAATCATCTCAGGCCCCTCCTCTCGATTCTTTCCAAGTTTCAGAATGTGGGTGTTGTGTGGTCTTACTTCTAGGTCTTCCTTGTCAAATCTATTTGCATCTCAGAGCATCAATTTTCCTTTTCCATCTGCTCAGGGGAACTTAGTCTTCAATTTCCCTCATTTCTTCTCCTCATTGAGAACATAGGAAGCTCCTTAGTTAAGCTTTTCCTGACAGCTTAGCCAGGCTGTTCTTCACCTTGTTACCATGGCTTCACTCTCCTTTAGCATTCTTAGCAATAGGTGGAATTCTTTCACTCATGTGTAACAATTTTTAGTATCCCCTTTCAGCCCTAGTGAAATGCAAGCTACTGGACAGATTTATATTATTCTCTGTCATAGCCCAAAAACTTGGCAATAAGTTGCCATTCTGGTTAAAATTCACTAGATTTATTCCCATTCGCCATTTTCACTTCAATGAAGAAACACACTGTGTACAATCTTAGCAAATGATACAGAAACTGTAGACTATTGGCCATAGGAATACCATTTCTGCATCCAGAGAGCAGTACAGGCTATATCCAGTTCACGAAGCAGTCTGCACCAGGAGGTCACACACTGGAATGGTCTGGTTAAGAAACAGTCAACATCAGGTACCAGGGTTTCCCTCTTTGGTTGCGGCTGCTGTTGATAGTGCTTAGAGGACTGTGGTACTCCGGGGATCTTTGGCAAGCAACTGGGTCATATGAAAGGTTCTTCTGTGCCGCCTTTCCTGAGTGTCAATCTTTAATTTAGAAGAAAAGAAAATTACAGCTCTTTTATTTGGCTGGATTAAAATTTATGGCGCAGGGTGGTTTCCAGGCTGCTGTTCCTGCCGGGTGAAGTATACATGTGACATGTCACCAGCGTAGCCGGGCTCTGATGATCCATTGCAGCAACAAGTCATCTGTCATACATCACTGCCTGGACAGCTGCCCTCATCTGGGCTTCTGCTGTACACTCCTGCGGGGAGCCCTGGCGCAAAACAAGTTCCATGATTCTGCACTCCCAGAGCTTTCCTCGTACCCTTGTGTTTCTTACTGTGTGTAGGAGACATGAGAAAACAATGGCTAGGAGCAAATTCTAGCAGGGTATCTGTGGATGCTGAATGCTGATGCCCACAAGTGAAGATGATGGTTGAAAGGGTGCTTGCACGGTTTCAGAATATCACAGGACTATTAGGAGTCACCCTCAGACACACATTCTTCTGGAGGCATTACACATTTTAACTATTGAATCCAATATGAGTCCTATAAGAAAGATGATATTCTTGCTCACTTTAAAGAAGAGGAAATTGAGACACAGAATTGTTTTATTTCTCATTTTGGTGCAGATAGCTAAGAAGAAGCAGGGGCCAGGACAAGGAAGCTGAGATTGGAAACCTTCCCTGTCAGTCACTGATTCTTACAGAACCTATGTTGGTTCTTCTCATTGGTACAGAAATCAAGTGACATGTTGATTCCTAAGACAAAATAAATATATAGATATGGTTTGGACATCCCCTTCAATAATCGTAATGAATGTTATAAATTATTCCTATTAATTATACCTCATTTAATAATCGCATATGGAATTCTCTGGTGCACATCAAGTGCATTGCTGGTTCTCTGTCGGTGTTCTAACCTCCACAAGTCATTACTTCCTCTCCTTTTGTTTAAAATAAAAGCAGGGAAAGACGGATACAAATTTTGTCCTCACTTCAAAAAAGGATGGGAGGAAGACCCAGCAAAGGGGGCAGCTACAAGTTGAAAATTCGATGGGTGACCAAGAATCACAGTTACAGAACAGCTGAAGTGTCACTTAAATCATTGTGACGAAGTTAATGAGAAATTCACACAAAGGTTACTGTCACAGAAGAGAGTCTGCCTTTTGTTTCAATGTAAAGGCAAGGGTGCCTGTATCTGTGTGTGCATGGAGAGATATCTTTTCACAACAGCATTTTTATAAATCGCAGAATTCAAAGTGTAACAGAACATATACTTCTATAGCAAGAAGGAAAGGATAAGAATGAGGAGGATGGGAAGAAGGAGAAGGAGGAGAAAGAAGGAGGAAAAGGAGAAGGAGGGAAGGAGGAGGAGGCAAGGAGGAGGGAAGGAGGAAGGAGGAGGAGGAGGAGGACGAAAAGAGGAGGGAAGGAGGGGGAAAGCAGGAGGTGGAAAGAGGAGGGGTGAAGGAAGGGAAAGGGGTAGGGAAGGAGGAGGAGGGAAGGAGGTAAACATTTCAGAAACAAAGAAAAATTTTCTTTAATTATTAGAGTGTATGTATAAACTTTCTCATATACTGTGAAAGAGCTATTTCTCATAAATGTTTTTTACAGTACAGAGAGGGGGGAACTGGGAAAGGGGAAAGCCTTTGGAATGTAAACAAAGAATATAGAAAATAAAAAAAATTTAAAAAAGAGGACTGGTAGTATAGGAACAAAGATTTTCCCCCGATTTTGGCAAGTTTACTACTGTGCATAGCTATATTAGTTTCCAATCCATACATGTATGGATTTGGCATGGGAGGAAGGCTCAGAGGTTAAGACGCTTGGTAGCTCACAGCTCCCTGTTACCTGAGCTCTAGAGGATTCTAGAGCTTTCCTGCCCTCCACAGACATCAGTTCATACATCTTGTACACTCCCAGACAGGCACATAGATACACACACACAGACATAAATTAATGCAAAATAAATATTTTTCATGTGACTAAAGGTTCTTACTACCCTCTTCCTTAGATACAAAATCAATTAGTACAATCTTTCAATATTACCCCATGATGTGTCAAAATATTTTATAAAAAATATGTTTAATTTAAAGTTGTTTAAACTAAACATCAAAAATACCTCAAGGAATAAATGACTGAATCAATGAGTAACTCAGCATATTGATGGGTTATTCCTCATTTGCCAGGTCACTAGTCTAAGCTCATGATTCAAAAACCTTAGCAAAACCATTATACCAAAAATTTAATTACAAACTACTAAATACTCATTTTAAAATTATGAAACATTTTTATGAAAAAATGAACAACTTTTGAAAATAAATATAGAATATAGTATTTTCCTTGAGTGTTTTAGCATCCTAAACAAGAAAGCATGAGGGGGGCTACTACAATCATTTTTTTTATGTAGCAAACTAGCACATGGTTTTTTTCCTGCTGAATTAAGAGTTAAGCATTTTAGAATAGGTATATTTAAATACCTCCAAATCTTAATTCTACTCATTCTTCCCAAATTCTTGTTTATAACATTTTTTAGCCAGGTGCCTTAAACCATTTTCTATGTTTCTATTGTGTTTCTGGTGAGCCCATGGTTGGCTTCTGTTAATATTGTTATTGTTGTTGTTATTATTGTTTGTAAGCATTTTCTGTCCATGGATGAATTATTCAGATCCTACTCAAATATTAGGATGAGCCTTCCAAGCACTCTTTCATTGTATTAAACAATGAGACTCACCTCCACAAGTGTTTGCCAGGCCAGTTCCAGATAAGACTAGCAGAAAGAGAAAGATCTGCTTTCCACTGGGCTTCACTTTCCAATGAGTGGTCCAGACATGAGTGGGGGACCCTGAGCAGAGCAGGTATACACTTGTGCCTTAGTTTCTTCCTCAGAAAGTGGGTCCGCCATTGCTGCTGTTGCCACCACCATCCATTGAGCTTCAGCCTTCCAATACAGAGGCTCTGTGAACATCCAGGCTTTTAGCCTATACTGGGAAGGCTACGGTTCCCAGCTTAATGTGCTGAGTGGCTACTGAACTTTCTGCCTCCTTAGAATGCAGGAGGCTATTAGTGGGTTGATTTATCCCCTAATGTGAGACTCAACCTAGTATATCTCCTCTCTCTCTCTCTCTCTCTCTCTCTCTCTCTCACACACACACACACACACATACACACACACACACACACTGTTAATGTTCAACTTAATCACTAGAGGTTGACTGTGTTATCTAATTACTCTATGGTCAAGTTGCTCCTTTCTCCCAGCCTATCTATCTATCTATCTATCTATCTATCTATCTATCTATCATCTATCTGTCTATCTATCTATCTATCATCTATCTATCAATCATCTATCTATCTATCTATCTATCTATCTATCTATCATATACACACACAGAGACACACTACTGTTTTTGTCTCTCTTGCTTAATACACATATAAACACTAAAATATCACGAGTTTTCCATACAAATAAAGAACTTATAAAAGGTACCTTTTGTAGGCTGGAGAGATGCAGAAAGCACCCACAGTGTAAGCCATCTTTAAAGCAATGTTGATTGAGGAGCTGAAGGGAAAAGTTGCCAATTTAAATGAAAAATAAGTTGAACCTTTAAGACATATGTTGTGTTTTTAAAAAGCCAATGTTTTATAGAGCACAGTATGGTATGGTGGGAGGGGGTGCCTGAGCTGACCCATCCTGAGGCATCTCTCCCTGCAGGTACCAGACATACATTCTATACTAGACAGGGACAGATCTAGTATAGAAAAGAGTTTATTTAGGGGTATGGGAAGAGAACTGAGAAAGGAATAGAGGCAGAGAAAGGAAGAGGACAGTGAAGAACAGACAGACAGACAGACAGACAGACAGAGACAGACAGAGACAGAGAGGAGGGAAAAGGTTGGTCAGGACACATGAAGAGAGAGTGGGCAGGGGCAAGGGGAGAGAGGGAGAATGGGGTCAGAGAGAGAAAAGGGGCAGAGAGGGCAAGGAGGGGCCAAACAGTCCCTTTTATAGCAAGCCAGGCCTACCTGGCTGTTGCCAGGTAACTGTTGGACAGAGCCTAGAAAGAATGCCAACAACCTAGGCAAAGTAACAGAGACGCTCGAAAGTAGTTAGGTATGTCAGATAAAACCACCAAATAGAAAAGCCAGGTCATGAGTGCAAACCGAGATAGTAATAAATTATTTATGAAACAATTACATGCAGGAGGAGAGTACATGTCTTATACCAAAGATGCAGAAATTGTTCTATGGTTATGACTACCCACCCCTTAGGGTTTATTGTTTGTTTGTTTGTTTGTTTGTTTATTGACTTCTGTGGATTTACAGTACAGACCTGGGATGGGGGAGGTGCAACTTCATCACAGAGAAATTGGCTAACACAGCCTACCTCGAGTTCTTAACGTTAACAACAGCGATAAGGCATGCTGTCAGAAACTGCTCTCGTAATGGTGAGATAAGTTAGCCCAGAAGGTCAGAATCTAACTGAACAGTTATGAATCTGCCCGTAAAATCCGCACAATTCCAAAAAAAAGCCGGGAGTGGTGGCGCAGGCCTGTAATCCCAGCATTTGGGAGGCAGAGACAGGCTGATTTCTGAGTTCGAGGCCAGCCTGGTCTACACAGTGAGTTCCAGGACAGCCAGGGCTACACAGAGAAACCCTGTCTCAAAAAAAAAAAAATCCTCACAATTATATTGACTATTTCCCAGAAACCTCCGGGCTTGGAGGAAAGGTCTTTCAACAGTTTAAGTTCCAAAACCCTCGGCGCCTATCCTAGTCTGATGATAATGAAGACTGCAAAGCAAAGAACGATTCAGGCAAATTTGAGTTGAAGGGAAGTCTGGGGAACACGGCCGCCATCATCCAAGCTGTCCAGGACATCCAAAGCCAAGTCTGAGAAGCTGCCATAGGCGTAACAATTAAATCCAGGGTAGCGACGTCGGGTGGACGCGTGGGAAGCGAACTATTACACCTCACAGAAGTTGCCTGGTAATTTGAATATATGTCAGTGGACGGGAATGGTCGCTTACGCGGTACCAATCGCTGTTTTTAGTCATTTGCCTGCCACTGTGTGGTGGCAAGGTGACGATTTCACACCCCAGTCTTCTCAAACAGGATTTTCTGAACTGAGGGAAAACCCAGTTTTAATATCGCCGCTGCCCAGGCCCTCCAAAGGCCAGACATTCCTCCAAGCTGTTCCCAGAGGACACGTCTTTAATTGCAGGCCGAGCACCAAGGCCAGCAATCAATAAGATAGTTCTCCCTCTGCCTTTGACAGAGGAAACTCCAGGCTGACACCAGCCAGTCTGGAATCAGCTGTTTCTCTCCCTTTGATCTCCTCGGTACTGGCTGTCTAAACTCCCTGGGCGTCTGCTTAGGCCGAGATACAGGCCACGTCATGCTGATAACCCCTCCAAGGCCCTTTGTGGCCATTGTGTGTGAGGAGGGGATCACCTGTCAAAGTGACTGGTTACAACCCCTTCTGGGCTGCAGGAGGCCTTTTTGATGCAGGGCAGATGATAATGAGAGTCTAATTGAGTGATTAACTACGCTGGCTCACTTAGAGGTTTTAATGACACCGCCACATCGAGGTCCGCATTTCCCAGCAGGTATCCAGTTTGTAACTGTATGGCCGTGATATTTGCAATTATAAGCCTTTCCTTTAACCAGCAGGGATTTAACAAATGGACTTGGTTAATCACTGCTAGATGGTCCTCATTTCTGACTGGACAGGACACTGATGTGTACGTATAAGAGCATGATAGGATTCTTAAATCGGGCCACTCCGGGTCTAGCCAAAGATATAAGAAACAGCATTTCAGACGAAGTGAGACTATTTGCGGTATACGGTGATCACTGAACATTTCAGTTTGCTCAGAGTTGTATGAAGATAGTAACAGATTTTTAAGGTTTGTCATTCATGGAATCCTTGTAAACAATGAAAGTCTGCCTAGATATACTGCCTTTAATTAACTAGGTCTGAAGGTCCTATTAATGCAGCGTTAAAAGGAACCAGTCTCAGCGGGTTCGCACAGTGGGGAAGGGATCCAGGGCTTTCAATTTACAAGGTCTTATTACAAAAGTGCCCCGCTGGTCTGGCCCCGTGATTTCTGCCTGGGAGCAATTTAATGATCTGCTTTGGGGCCGAGAAATGGTCAGAGAGAAAATGTTCAGGGTTATGGGTTAGGCATGGAATACCCAGCAGAATTTATACCAGCCACCAGACATTTCCCTTTCATATCAAAGTAGAACCAGGACAGTGTGACATCAAGGGGTGCGAATCGAAGACCCCCTAATTGAACACTGTGGTAATCCCTCTGTGAACGTCGGTTGATCTTATTAGGTTGATACTGAGCAGAAGGCAAAGGAGCAGAGAAAGGGTCAAAAGTAGAAAGGAACTTAAGGTAGAGAATGTGGGGTTTGGTGTAAAGCCCCTTAATTATTCATTTTTTACTTGCTGAACTTCATTCAAGAAATATTATAATTATCTATCCTATCCCAGAACGGTTCCTTGATTACTGGGGGAAGAGCTGGTCACGTCACGGAGCACTTGTGGGAAAGTAATGAATTGATAAATCTTAAAAAAACAAAACAACAACAACAAAAACACACCCAAACTTTTAAGAAAATGTTGATATATGGCTACAAGGGATGCCTATCATGATGTTATGTGTACCTATTATGATCTTACGTGCACCTTGCACCTATTATGATGTAATGTGCATTGTACTTTAAGAGTCTTTTCTCTCTGGATAAATCTAATTAATAACAATAACAATAAATCTAACCTCTGAGTAAATAAGTACACGTAAGAATATTTCCTCAAAGATAGCCAATCTATTTAAGGCAGGCCTTGTTAAAACTAGAGCCAAAACCAAATAAGTAATACTGCAATATTGAGGATGCAATCCAACACACCAAGCAACAGGAATTTGTGCCCAGCATGAGGGAGCCATGAAAGATATTTTTTTTTTGTAATTCTTATCTAACAGAAATAAAGCAGTATGGGAGATTTTGATGGCGCATACTAAGTTTAGGATATCATTACAGAGGGGCAGGTGCTGAACCTGTGATACACTTTGGGTTCAGTTGGAGATTTTGTGTGTTTGCTCCTAAAAATAAAATAGATTCTAGAGAGTGCAAAGATTTTCTCCTATAGGTCTAAAATACAGTTACTTCCAAAGGATTTATCATAATCAGGTAGCCTAAGAGTAGCAACATGTTACATTTCCAGTCCTCAGACTGACTCACCCATAGGGTATTGTCATATCTTAGAACAACATTGTAAAATAACAGGAAGGTAGGTAGACCAACTTGCTGTTTACACACTGGAATTCAAGGAAACACTGTTAGACATTGACTCTTTCTCCTTATCTCCTCTCGACTTTCATCACTAGAATCCGTCTTTCTGCAAGAGAAAGTAGAAATATCAGAAGCACATTACAGAAGCAGCCCAAACAACATAAAGATTGTCCCAATCTCGTCCTAAAAGAACTGTCTCCTTTCTCAAATTAACTTTCCTAGCTTCAAGCTCTCAGTGCGGTTCTTCAGTAGAGGAATGAGACTACTTATCACTGAGCATTTTTCCAATAAAGGTTTTCTCTGGACTAACAGCTTTGGGCTTCTTTAAAATTTCCTTCACATTTCACTCAAGAACCTAGTGCCTGCAAAAAGACATTTGACACCACTCATGATTAAAGGTAGCATTGTAGTGAGAAGTCAAACATGCTGAGTTCACTGCACTGGATATTCAGAGCTCTTTATTTGAAATAATTATAAAATATGTATTATATAAAGTGAAGCCATACAAAAAGAACATTGCTTTTAACTGAAAAATAGTTAATGTAAATATATCATATATAATATAATATAATATAATATAATACAGTATATAATAGTTATTATATTATATAACTTCTCGATAGACAATGAGTATTCTTTAGCAAATAATTAGGATGATCAAAACATTTCTAAACATACACACATGCACACATACATACACATTTATTGGAGCAAATAAAAATATTTAATCTATGTTGATTTAGGCACAAAAGGTCAAAATTATTTACTGTATTTCTTATGCATGCTGACTTTAATAATTAGCCATGCATAGAACATTATTTTTTTATGCTTAGTAGGATCAAAAAATAGATAAAGTAAGACAATAATATGTTGTATATCACTATGCAGTTGCAGAAAGAAATCTACTAAATTTCCTTATGTTTTATAAAAGCTCATTGTTATCCTGAATTTGACTCATATTTGCCATTTGATGGTGCCTAATGAGATATCTTACCATACAATTGGCCTCACAAGGCAATCTCGCATATTATAAATATCTTACTAGCACTTTACTTACATATGATGATTTTTGACATCTGTATATGATCACCTAAAATAAAATCTAATGAAAATGCAACCATACAATCAGTAAAAATATTGTAACTCGTAAGACATTACCTTTGAAACACCAATACATTTCTTAGTGTTTTATGCTTAAACACTGTACTCATCAATGATGCACAATTTTATATATGATGCTTAATTGATTTATCTATTCTCATAATAAAAATCTATTTGGTTTGCAACATTCTCATCAATCAAAAAATTTGTTATGCTCTCAATGAAAAGAAGAACTCATTTGGGACTAAGCATGTAGCTTAGTAGTTAAGAGCACTTGCTGCTCTTGCAGAGTATCCAAGATCAACTGTGGGTAGCTTACAACTTCCTGCAAACACATATATTCATAATTTAAATAAGTAAGTAAGCAAATACATAAATACTTTTTAGAAGACTTATTTGGTCGGGTATATGTATATTTGGTCTTATATTTGGTTTGAGCATTTTACCATATTGGCCAAATAATAATGGCAAATGAGTGAAACATTTTTTTCAGTACAAGAGGAACTTAGAAGGGGCACACACACATAATCATACGTAGACATACAAACACACATATGCAGCCTCACTGGAAGTGATCCACAGTATGCAGCCTGCCTCATACTGACATAACCAGTGAATATTCTTGAGATGGCAATGGATATACTAATTTTATTTAAAATCATCCATGGTGGACAAGTGACATAGCTCAGCAGGAAATGGCACTTAGCACTGAGTCTGATGACCCAAGGTGGCTATCTGGGGCCCACTTGGTAGGAGAGAACCTTCTCTTGAAAATACTAGTCTGCCTCAGCAGTACACACACACACACACACACACACACACACACACACACAGCTGTTAATAAAGTTTAAAAAAAAAAACAAATGAAATTTCAAAGAAATTAAAGTGTAAAATCGCTTTTCTTCTATATGAGAAGAGAAAAAGAATGCAGTGATCCATTAGAAAAATACTGCTGGCTTTTAGCTCTTTTTGTACCTAGAATACGGCAAGTTGTTGCAATCTTTTCCAATAACAGTACAGAAAGGTCCTTGACCTTAAATTTCACAATTGATGAAGGAGGAGTCCAGGGAGGCCACTATCACTGCAGAAGTGATAGCTCAGCCTGCATTAGAACCCATGCTTCTAAACATGCCACCCAACCTTTTGTTCTCAATCTACTACCCTAAGACTTAGATTTGAGTGAAAACGCTGTGAATAGAGTAAAGAAGCAGCAATCCACCAGGTTATTATTGATTGGATTGGAATTTGGAGCAATGTGTTTAGTCTTGTTTTGCTAGGAGCATTCCTCTGTAACCCGACGATTCATTAATTTGAAGTGCTGGCCCTTTGCCTCTTTCCAAGGCCATTTTAGATGCAAATTGTTCTCTAGACATCATTTTTAAGTGGCAGAGAAATCTCTGGAGATAACAAGAATCAGTCTGTTAAATTTATGGATCATTTTCCTTCTGTAATCCGTCTTGATGGATAACTCGGGTTCCAGCCAGGGTTTGAATTTTGGAGTTGATAAAGCATCAGTTCAAACCGCTGGCTACTAAATCAATATAAACGATGGCTTAATCAGCCTTGCTACTCCCTGCTACTACCTTCCCACAGAATTCCACCAGACTTCTGTAGAACTGTTTTAGCCAGAGACAGACCCCACCCCCCTCCTGACAGGCCATTTGTAGACATTGCAGGCACAGGAAAGGCTGTTGTGGAGTCATGTGATTTCATTTCCATCTTAAGGTCCTTCGTGCTCCGTGCAGCAGATCTGAAAGGCTTGAATTACACTTGACTTAAATTTCAGAAGAAGCTGTGAAGGAAACAGAGACGTGAGTGATGTGTGCCTATGCATACTTACATGTACTCTGGCATGCCTGTGTACAGTGCATGTATGCATATGTATGTGCATGTATATGGAGACTGCAAACTGGAACTCTAGTGTCTTCCTCAATAGCAAGCCACTGATATATTGAGACAGAAACCTTTTCTTTCTTGCTTTAAGTTAATCTTTATAGCCAATTTGCTCAGGCCTTCCCTGTCTCCACCTCTAGGGCTAAAATTAGGTGAACGAACTGCTGTGAACATCCAGGCTTTATATGGGATCAGAAATTGTGAACTTGAGACCGCCTGTTTGCAAACAAACCAAGCTCCTTTCCTATAGACTACTTCCAAAGTCCCAAAGAACTCTTTACTGCCACTGAATAATTATTCTCTTGCTGTGCTTTGCCTTATTAAAATTTCTATTGTGTATAAATATGAGATTCAGTCCCAGCAAAGAACACATATACCCAAGATGATCCATGGCTTGTAAAACAAATATGTCGACCCAGATAGGTGAAGAAGGGCTGGCCTTGGTTCTGATTATCTGGGTAAATGAGCATTATAACTCTACGGTCATGTGGGAAGCCAAATTCCAGTTTGAAGAAAATGATCTGAGTTCAGAAATAGAGACATGATAAAAATGAATATGAAAGAAGACAGCAGACAGGATCTGATTTAAGATGAGTCCACCAATGGGGAGAGGATGCCCCCTTTACCCTCAGGTCAGTGTCTCTGCTTCCTGTCTAGATGATTTTGTTTCTCCGATACCTTGTGTTCGAGGGCGCAGAAGCAGGATGAGCTGAGTGAAGCTTTAGGAAAACGATTTCAGAATCTCAGGTCTGACTCTGAAAATACTTAGAAACATCAAGGTTTTGTTGAAAATGTGCACCTACTGTTGACATACCTTAAAGCATGGGAGACATGGCGTGGCATGGTTAATAAAGCAGCAACAAAAACAAGGTCTATCAGCTTGGCCTGAAATGTTATCTGAGCATGTGGGAGGCAGGAACAGGATGTCAAATATTGCAAGATACATATTAAGATTTCAGATACGTACTAAGTTTAAGTCCAAAATGGACTAACTGATTCATCTTTAGAAACAAACAAAACCAAATAGCCAACTAACCAAGCAACCAACTGAACATGGAGTCAGGTCATAATAAATTATACACATTAGCGTTTTACAGACAGAGCAGATTTTATGTGTGTGTGACACATATATGCATTAGCACACACACATATGCTCATATATACATATATATATACATATATATATACATATATATATATATACACACATATATATGAAAGATAAAGAGGTCATAAAGTTGAGAGATAGAGCAAGGAGAGGAGTCTGGGAGAATTAGGGGAATGAATAATTAAAAGGAGAAAATGATACAGTCATATTTAATTTCAAAAAATATTTACTCAATGAAATCTCATGATTTTTGATCTTTTATTCCATGTAGCCCAAGGTGTTATGATCAAATGGAAGAGGAAATACAATTTATTACAATACCAGATTTTCAAATAAATTTTTAAATTCTAGTATGTATACAGCAGTCATGTTGTTAATGACACAGATAGGTTGAGGCCTGACTCGCCCCTCCCTTTCCTCCAGTCATGGGGAGACATCCTGTTTCATAAAGTAGATCTCCAGTGTCTTTAACATGCAGACAAAAGCATTTTCTCCGACTAGTGGAAGGATCTAGATGACAGCCAGAAATGCAGAATCTTTTCCCAAAGGTAGGGATCTAAGATGTCATTGGAGGATGATTAATAAAGGGCCACATGTCATACTTATCTGGACCACAGTGAGGCATCCTCGGGATCAAACACTTAGTGGGATGGAATCTGTGATAGGAAGAAGTACACATTCCATAACCAGGAGGTTTAACATTGCTCTCTAGGTTGCGTTAAATCCTGCCTGAATCGAAGGCTTTGCAAAAACAACCTTTATTTTTCGTCCCTTTTCGGGAATGTATTTAAGTAGCTACAAAGAACTTTGTGGCCAAGTGGGAGTTTGCTTAGCAAACCCGAAGCTTGCTCTAAAACCCAAGTTCCTTTTTTAGTGTATTTTAAATAAATTACTGAATAAACAAATATTTACTCTCAGCCAATTGCTACCGTAGAAAAGAGAAGTGATAGGTTTTTCTATGGTAATTTTTAGATATGTGTGTAAACACTGCTTCATTTTAAAACCAAGGAAAATACCTGTGATTATAGATACAAACTAAACTGCTTTTCCCTAAAGTTTGAAAAAATATTTTCTATCAAATTATTTCCCATACCTAAATTTAGAGAGCAAATGACCTATTTTTTTCCTTTGATGGTAAAAGAGGCAATATCAATGTAAGGAAATATAAATTACCAGGACTCAGAATGAAATCAGACTTCTAAATAGTAGTAAGGAGTAAGGATGAGGGGCTTGAGAAATGGCTCAGTGGTTAAGAGCATTGCCAGGTCTTGCAGAGGATCCAGATTCAGTTCCCAGCATTCCCATGACTATCCACAACCATCTGTGACTCCAGTTCCAGAAGATCCAGTGGGATCGTCCATAAGTGCCAGGCATTCAAGTGCTGCTGATGTGTGTGTGTGTGTGTGTGTGTGTGTGTGTGTGTATATATATATATATATATATATATATATATATATATATATACTGGCAAAATGTGCATAACATACGTTTAATTTAAAAAATGAGAATGAAGAATATGTAGTAGTTTTACCAATATAATATCTTTTAGGGTAAAGATGAAGACAACATCCTTTATGAAACTCAATTAAGCCTATTGATCCTACAGATAACTGAGTCTTAAAAACCAGATGCAAGCAACTTCTCCTTAAGTTTCTGTTATTAGATGTTTATGTGATATTTTTATTGGTGACTTTTTTTCCTTATATCCACATCAAGTAACAGAATAAAAAGTGAGACAATTGCACATGTCATATTGCAGAAATTTATAATATCTTTGTTTATATCACATAAACATATAGTGAAACTACATAAGCATTCAAGCATTTTTTTGTTATGTGATCAAATGTACTGGAAGAAATAAATAAACTGCATGCTCATTTGTTAATATATAATCATTGGATTCCTTTTCATGGAGTTATTTTTAAAACATTTTACATAAAATTATCCAAACCATAGCATTCATTTTCAGACATTCCAAAATATGAACACTAATATTTTCTGTAGGTTTAAATATAGATGTATGTAAGTGAAACAATCACATTACCAACATACTGAGAGAGAGACAGAGACAGAGAGAGAGAGAGAGAAAGAGAGAGAGAGAGAGAGAGAGAGAGAGAGAGATTGGTTTACATGGAATGAAACACCATAGATTCTGTTAATAAGTATCATCTTTTGGAGGAGCAGAGTCTGAAAGTCCAGAGAGCCATATTTTGACATGCACAGAACATTGTAGTAGAAGAGTCTAGAAGAGCAGTTCCCAACTTTCCTAATGCTGCGACCCTTCAGTACAGTTCTTCCTATTGGGGTGAACCCCAACCATAAAATCATTATATTGCTACTTCATAATAGTGATTTCTGCTACTGTTAGGAATTGTAATGTAAATATCTGACGCGTGTGCCCGTGAAAGGTGTCACAACCCACAGGTTGATAACTACTGGACTAGAAGTTCACAGAAGGATCTCCAAAGCCCAATCCCTCTTTACCTTTGACCACCTCCTATTCTCTTTTTACCCACTCTGCAGTATTTCTCCTCTGAAACAAACCATTGTCAGGGGAGGGAGTTTTCTTCACAAGTAAACCCTAGGGATTAGAACCCTTCTCCACAGCAAGCCATTAACCCGAGTGTTCACCTTCTTCTGTCCCTTGAAGACCAGAGGCATTCAATTTCATGCCCAAGAAGGAGTACTGTGAAGAAATGTGAGCTTCCAAGTTTTGTTGGAATTCCTCTTCTGTCTTATAACAATAAAAAAAAATCAAACCCTATTACTTTTCTATGCAGCTGCTCATTCATCACTAGATTGGAGAAGAAAGATCCAATGTTCCTCAGGACCATGGGTCCCAATTTCTAAAAGTTCCCTGGTTACATAGATTTGGATTACACACGTCTGTGATGCTTTTCTCTTGTTACCCTGCCTTTTGTTATAGGTGTTCCTGCTATGACCCTTTGTTACATGGCGAATGGATAAGATGAATGGATGAATGGTTTCTTTTGCTCACTGCTCCCCAAACTTCTTTCTGCTCTATGGAAATGAAGTTTGTCTCTAAAATTTTTTAGTCAACAGTACTAATAGGGTTGATTACTTTTTGCTTATGCATTCTAGTAAGAAAATAAATATTAATATTGAAAATATTTTAAAATACTCTTGCATGCAAAAGGTAGGGATTTTAGGAGCCAGAGGTGTCAAGGACATTACAAGAAAACTCCAGAGCCAACCAACGTGGATAGCTGCTCACTGAGCTCATCCTACAGTCAGGGAGCCTGCATGTCTCTGACCAAGGCTCTCTGGATATATGTTATAGTTGTTTAGCTTGATGTTTTTGTGGGATTCCTAATAGAAGGAGTAGGGGCTGTTTCTGATGCTTTTGCCTGCTTTGGGGATCCTCGTCTTCTTACTTGGTCACCTTATCCAGCCTTAATATGAAGGTAGGTGCCTAATCTTATTGTAACTTTATATGTCATGCTGAGTTGATATCCCTTGGAAGTCTGCCCTTTTCTGAAAGGAAATGAAGGAGGAATGAATGGAGAGGAAGTGGAGGTGGTGGTAAAGGAGGTAGTAGGGGAGGAGAAATTGTGATCAGGATGTAATATATGAGAGAATAAGTTAATAAACTGGACTAACAAAAAAAGAATAAAGAGAAATGAAATGTTCAGATAAAAAGTATTGGAGATAAGGATTGATGACTTTGTAAAAAAACAAAAAGTCCAGAACACTAATTTAGGCTAAACAGGGTAAACTCATTTGGAAATGCAGATGTAGGGTTCATAGTGGAAGGTCCTAGACAGAAACAGAAGTTTCTAAGGCTAGTACTACACAGAGGAACACAGGAGTTAAGGTTTCTTCTTTCTTTTAACAAGGCTGACTTAGTGATGGAAATCTAAGAGGAGGACATTAAAGTTGGGGGAATGCTCTCTCTCCGGGTGAGCAGGTTTATGGATGTTGTAAATGGAGGCCTGTACTGTCTTTTAATTATTTCTGGGCAAATGTGAGGAATCATGAAGAGAGTCCACAGGCACTGATGCCAGTACTAGGCGGACAGCTGATGACTGTGGCCATTCTGGGTTCAGCTGACACTCAGCACGCGTGTCTGAGTGTGGCTTGGGAGCAAACGTCCCCTCCCTCCTCTAGGTCCCCACTCATGAGCCATGCCTGCCGCTAGGACAGCCCTGATCTCCAAAAGACATTTAGGTCCCCATGAGTCACAGGAAGTAGTTATGTTCCGGAGATACGCTTGACTGGTCTGGCAACTGTAAGAGGTCTGGCATGAGATGCCATGGATATAATTTCAGTATCTTTTTCTTACTTCATTTTTTGAGATTACAATAAAATTACATCATTTCTCTCTTCCCTTTCCTCCCTCCAAATAGGCCCTACATCCATCCCTGCTTTTTTTGGTCAAATTCTCTTTTTCAAATAGTTTCTCTTTTCCATTAATTGTTGCTATAAGCAAAAACATACATACATGTGCACATACACAGGAGCACGCATACACAAGTGCACATACATGCACATGCATGCACACATAGTAGCACATATATATATACACACATTGATATGCATCTGTGAGTGCGAGCACATGCATACACACACAATGCATACACACAAAGGAGTGCACATAAACAAATACACACATGCATGCACATACAACCACACACACGGACACATGTGAACTCACGTGCACACACACAGACACACATATTTCTTCACCAATAGGCCCTCTCTCCCCTGGGGAATACTGTTTCTCCCACACTCAGTATTGATTTGCTGCCTGTCCATTTTTGTGTAGGGTTGCATTCTCCTGACCTTTCCCCCTTCCATGTTAGAATTTCTGTTGCTGTCGACCTTGCTCAGCTTATGTTTAGGCAACCCTTAGCTCATACCGGTGAGATGTCATGAATTTAGCTTCTGACAGTTTTAGAAGACACCGTCTCACAGCAAATTCCCTGAACCTCTGGCTCTTACCATCTCTCTGCTTTCTCTTCCACAGTGTCTCCTGAGGCTGTGATGTGTGGCTTGATTTGTAGACGTATCCATCCTCACAGCATTCTAGATGTTTGTCCTAATACATACAGACATGTGTAGTTCCCATCCCCTGGCAAGGAAACGTCCATATTAGGTGTGCCAAGTTCTTTAGACTCTAGTTATTAAAAGGCAACTTTGAGATATGCAAACTCTTTGTACGTAACATGTATGACAAACGTCAATTTCATATTTAGTTTTTTGATTGTTTTCGGAGATTAATTTTAAACTGATGTGTGCAAGGTGATGGTGAACGCCCAAATAGAGTTCTGTCGTAAATCTAACAAAAAAAAAAAAAGCTTCATAGAGAACACAATCCACTGAGTCTTGAGGGTTGGACAAGCCCGTGTTTTTCCTAAAAGTCTCCAAGTATGAAGCTGAGCCTTCCCTGCATCTTAGGATTTATATACCATTGGGCACACACTCAATTTCAAGCCCAAGGAAAGCAAGAACTTGCCCCAACGTTTTGTAACTCTGAGCTCATAATCTCATTTTCTTTTCCAGATCCAACTGTGCATATGCAAACACATTAAGGTCCTCCGCTGAACGAAAGCTTTGCATTGAACAGTGTCCACCCTGGCAAGGGGACACTGCTGCTATAACCGGCCGTTTGTCCCTCTTTAGACCCATAAAAGCAAAGGCCCTGCTTTTACTACATTCACACTTAGAAGAAAGTTGTTGCTTAAATAACAATTCAACTTTCTTATTATGTCAGTGGTCCTGTTAAACGCAGAGTCTTTTCCAATGTCATTAACTTGTGCAACGGCACACACACACAAAACTGTCTATTTTTTTTTTTTTTTTGTCTTTGGTCTTCCACTAGGGCATGTTTGTTCAATCATAAGATGGGAACATACAGGCACTTATTTTAATGGACTTGATTGTTTTGTCTAGAATCTTGTCAGAAACATCTATTTCAAGAGGAAAGTTATGTTCTTATCTTTTCTTCTTCCTTCTTCCTTTCTTCACTCCTCCCTTTCTTCCCTCACCTTTCCCCTCTCTTCCCCTTCCCTCCTCCCCACGCTGTCTCTTTCTCAGTTTCGGCAGCGGTACACCGAATTATCTAACACAGTACCTCAGAAAATCCTCAGCTATCAAATAAACAGGTGGGAGTCTCTTCTAATACCCAAAATATGCTTTAATTATTTTTTAGAAAACTAGCAAATTAATATTTAAAGAAATGTCCTTTCCGTGCCCATTACAATGAAGGGAAGAAGAAAGCTGGCTGTGGTAAGCCTTTGAAAGTATTCTCTAGTTTTCTGTCTTGTAGATCGTCATCATTTGGGGTTTCTGCAAGAAGTCTGCCTGTTTACTATTCTCACTGTCTTGTTCTCAAATGTATGAGGTGGACACTTATTTCCTTGCTCTGTTAGTGATGCAGAAATTGGCTTCACCAATAAATAGCGGAAGCAAAACCACCACCACGGGGCTTGAACTAGTGTGTTCAGTAAGAAATCATTGCAGTGCTACCGCAGCTGATTGATGCTACTGAGACAAGGAGGGAGTCCCAGATAGAATCTCTGTGATCTATCTCGAGAGTGCTACCCAGCTAGGATTCAGGAAGACGCAGTCAGCCTATGTCTCACTCTGATGTCATTTGTCCCGTTTAAAATATATCTTCTAAGCCAATTCCTAGCTCAGATATTCCATTTCACGTGGAGAACAATTTCATGAGGAAATGTATAGCCTGTGTTACACTTAGCAAGCAAGTGTTTATCCCCAGAGTTAATACAGAGGCGGAACCTTACACTCCCGTGCCAGTTCTCTGGCGGCGGGATTCCCGTAAACAGCCAGACACATTGAACGCAGGGTTTTCACTTTATGTCATATTTCAACCACTAAAAAAAAAAAAAAAAAAAAAACCCAAAACAAAAAAACAAAAAACAAAAAACAGAGGGACGGTGGAGTTCGCCCTGCTAATCCAAAATATACCTGCCCTGTGGAAAATACCACTGAAAGCAGGAAGAGAGGAAAATATCTTCCAAGAGAAAATTCATCTTCTCTTCAGAGTCTTTGTAACTATTTCACTGTATACCGATAAAACACACACACAGACACAGACACAGACACAGACACACACACACACACACACACACACACACACACACACAATCTATATTATATAGATATAATATAAATTCTATCTATCATCTATCTATCTATCTATCTATCTATCTATCTATCTATCTATCTATCTGTGTACTTTGAGATGGAGACTCTCAGGCTTTATATCACGCTGTCCTGGAATTCACTTGGTGATTCTCCTGCCTCAACATCCAAAGAACTGGGATTACAGGCATGGACCATGCATATATGGCTTATAGAGTTGTCACTGTTTGAATGCTCTGGTTGCTCAAGATACTCATCCCTAGACTGTCTTTGAGAGAGGGCTATATTCTGTTGGTTGTTTGAAGTATTATACTTTAACACATCAGGTACTTATTGAATAAATTAAAGAATTGGTAGATTCAAGAAGATGCCTTCAGTTTATGTCTCTGGCCCAACTATCTTTGTATATGCATATGAAATATTTGTATATGAAATATATATATATATATATATATATATATATATATATATGCATCCAATTTGCTCAACACAAAACAGTGGTTATTAGAAAGGCATTTGGTTTATGTCACTGATCTAACAACACAGTAAAGTTACCTGAACTCTTAGGGGGAGGTTGTTCATTCACTTCTGTTACAATTGATGCTTCTTACTAACCTTTGGCCTTTGTCTAACTGTCCATCAAAGGACACTCCCTGCTTACTTACCTCATTTCTTACTGTACCATATACTAATTGTGTTCGAACCAAGAAACATGTTTGATCAATTTGTAAATGTAAGGTCAATATGCATGAACCTATTTTACTTTTACGCAACTCAATATTTAATACAAAGTGATAAAAGTCCCGTGGAAGTATAGAGAATGAAATATTTAGGAATACATGGGACAGAAGTATTGCAAGATTATACTTTATAAGGTGTCTGTCCTTGTTGGGGTTTTCATTGCTATGAAGAGACACCATGACCATGACAACTCTTCGAAAACATTTAATTGAGGCTGTATTATAGCTTTAGAGGTTTAGGCCTTGTACCAAGACCATGGACTTTTCCTTCCTGGAAGCCTCTTTTCAGTGCAGATTCTCACAACCATTGCAAGGAACACTAAGGTTCTGAGCTGCCTGCTACCCTGATTCGGAATGTAGAAATGCACAGATTCTTTAAGTTGTTTTTGTCCCTTTTGTGGATCCTAGCCAAGGGCTAGGCACACTGTCTCCGATACTCTGGGTCTTTCCCTCCTGCTCTGAAGTCCCACTCTCCTCCTGAGGATCTTCACTTCAAACAGCATGAACCTCTCTCCCATTGCTCCAAATCTTTCCTCCTGGGACCTGTAAGATTTATAGCTCATCTATCCTTTTTCATCTTTCTCTTATGCTGAGACAATTTTTATTGAATTTCCTTTAGTGTCCATTTCTAAATTACTTTATTATTAAGATTAAGGAAAGCCCTCAAAAAGGAATCTTAGTTTTCCTGGTCCTGACAGTAGACACAGAAGTGCTATGTTGATCTACTGATGTAATAGGATTCCGATAAAACCCCCAGCAAGCTTTTGCATTTTGTTTTATTTTATTTTTAGAAATTGTCTAGCCAATCCCTAAATCCACAGGGAAATTCAAGTCTCAAGTGGTTCAGTGTTTCTGAAATATTTAGTAAAAGAAGATAGTGGAGGGACTTACATCTTTCAAATCAAAACCAATGACAACACTGGACAAAGGGGATCCTTGTGCTTCTATCTTAAGGATATGCATATAAATCAATGACAAACAACTACAAATTCTGAAATATGCATTTGGGGCCTTGACCAGTTGATTTTTTACACCAGTGCTTAAACTATTCAATAAAAAGTGTCTTCAATAAGACTTATCCTAATTCTATCACAAATTAGAATGGAAAGCTTAAACTATATAACTTTTAGGAGAAAATATAGGTATCTTTATGTTATATGATTAAACAAAGCCATCTTGGGTAAGATAATACAATCATAATGACAAATAAAAAATCATAATTCATCAACTAATGAAACCACTGACTTGGTACTTAGCTTGCTTAACTTTTTAAATTGTATTTTTATGATTATAATATATGACAGGCAATTCCTCAGTTAAGGTTTTCTCTTCCAAAGTGACTATAGTTTATATCTAGTTTAATGAAACTAACTAGTATAGTACTGTATACCTGGCCAAGAACCTATAGATGGAAATGCCATAGTCCCTAGGGGAGAAATTACTACCCTTCTCTCCCTAAATGGACATAACATCAAATATATAGTATCAAGTATCTAAATAATTATTCTCTTATTCTTATGCTCATAGATTAGTGCAGCTTTCAGTACTAATCAACAAAGTTTCTCTTTTCAATTGATGGAAGACAATACAGAGATCCACACCTGGTTAAAGTGACTATGGCGTGCTCAGTCCTCAAGGAAAAACCCTCAGCGTCACATTCCCTATCAACAAGGCAGAAAGGCTGTAAGAATCAAAGGATGGGGAGGAGAGTTATGATGCATCCAGAGCATTCTCTTTGCATGGCCTGAGCACTGAGCCTAGGAATTCACAATAGCTGGAGTTGCCTGCATGATATCTGCTCAGGATGAAGCCAGTCAATATTCTGACACACATGGATGAATTCCAACATGGGTGATCATTGATCTTGCAGGTCAAGCTCTTTATTCATGGGTCCATTTCCCTAGACCTGGAGATGGATTTTAGGGCATTTAACATACCTGATGGTCAACCTAAAGCTAATTTGGACATGACAGTGAATATAAAAGAGTGTTAGCACATCTCTCTGGTTTTCTCTCTCATGTGTTTTTCTTAAAACAAGATGGATGCACTCACTGAGGAAGGGAAACATTGCTTGCCCGGGAAACAGGCTGAGATCTGCTCAGAATATTCTTAGCTTGCAATGTCTCTCAAGTGTCAGGAGAGCTGGTAAGCCTCTGCAGAAACAGCACCAACCAGTCTCTGGAGAACACTAAAGGGTGTTATTTGACAGATGGGTGTGGAGAGTGGTTCTCGGAAAAGGCTAAGGATGACCACAGATGTTTTCAAATAGATCCTAAATGAGAGCAGCATAGAACTCAAAGGAAGATGAAGACAGAATTTCAAGGCCAGAGTCAGGGGCTGGAAAATCACACAGGTAATCTAAGCTATGATAGACCTGGAATGTGCCCTTATGATGAACAGTTACTTACAGTTTTTGTGACAGAAGAGAAGGAAACTAAGAGGAAAGTGTCTGTGTCAGGGGTGGCCATGGGGATGTGATCCCTGTGTGTTTTTAATTGTTGCTTTTATCCTTGTGGGATATATAGATTATTTTCATGGTTTTGAAAAATGCTGGTATCTGTATCTTATAAGACAGAGGCAAAATGTAACGGAGACTTTGATGTGCTTCCGTGTTATCAGAATTGCAATATTCTCGCCAGGAGTGAGTGGGAGGCACAGGAGGCTCAGGAGATTAAACAACACATCACCAGTCTGTGAAAGCTGAAACTGGAAGGAGTCAGGGTAGGCTATAGGAACTGTAGTCAGTTGCTAGAGAAAACTCTAACTAGACAAGTAGAAGAGACGAGATCTCTGAGACCCAACTAGCTCTTTGCAAGTTATGTAGAGTGATCCAGGCATTCAGATTCCACGAGCTGTCACTCATAGGCCAGTGGACTGTTTGGTAATGTGGTTCTCCTTGCTCCTATAAGTAACCCTTCAGTCACACTCCAGTATGTAACCTCCATGGACACTCATAGTTCACCAAGTTGGACCTTGGTGCAATTGATACTTTGGTTTGTCATGGACTCTCTTTCTGTGTGAGTGTGTGTGTGTGTGTGTGTGTGTGTGTGTGTGTGTGTGTGTTGAATCTTTCCCAGAAAAGTCTCTCACGGGAAAGAAGAATAAGGAGAAAAGTATGACACCAAGCACGGCAAGACAAATTCAATTTTGACAGAAGAATCCTTTCTTTCATAGAGAAGGGAGAGTAGATAGAAAGACAGGTAACTAAATGGAATTGTTTCTTATTTCCTTTGGAAATCCCAAGCAGCAAAGAAACACAATTTCCCTGGCAAATAATTGATGGCACCACGTCCCCGTGTCTCCATCTGGCAGGAAGAGCACATGATTTAAGGCAGAGAGCCTGCCTCTTTGTCTGCTATGGGACCATTAGATGGTGGAAAAATGGGTTTGGTGAATGGGGGAGGAGAAGGGGACAAATGAGCTCTCCCTGGGTCCATCTTCACTCTTGGTTTATTCTCTATGGAAGAGAACAGATGTTCCCTCTCTATTTGAGAAAGCACCATGCTTCCTCCTCGACTTCATTTCAAACAGGAGGTTTCAAGAGAGGCCACCCACAGCTCTCAGTGTTCCCACTGAGAGGAAAAATAAATGCCAAACCCATGTGCACCGAGCAATGAGGAGCAGCTGAAGGAGAGAGAGAGAGAGAGAGAGAGAGAGAGAGAGAGAGAGAGAGAGAGAGAAAGAAAGAAAGAAAGAAAGAAAGAGAGAAAGAAAATCACAACCAAAAACCTCCAACATTATAGCCAGACCTGTCTGGTTAGATTGGAAACAAAAATTAAGTTTGCCAACCTTTAAAAACAAAAAGACAGTCTAGTAGTCAACATTGATAACAACTAACCTATAATCTCATTAGGAAGGATCGGTTTATTATTTACATAGTTTACTTGTATAGCATCCTCTCACTCTCAGGTGAGTATTAGTATACTACAAGAAATCTTGGATGGAACCTAAACAAGGATGTAGTCAAAATGTATAAGTTGTAAGTAGTACAGCAAGGAACAGAGGCTTTCCTTGTACATATTTATTGCATACAATACATATAGGTTGAGAACCCTTGGAGTTAAAGACCTGATTGATATTGATTACTGACATTGACAAATATATCCTGTGTGACTTCTTGCTTCTTTTTCAAGCAAATATATGGAAATTCCTAGGTTCTGAACACTACACGAGTGGCATGAGCTATTGTCTCTGATGATTGCATTGGACCAATTGAGAAGAACACTTCTGGTTAGTGTTTTTATATATAAATTTTCTCTAAATAAAAATATCCAATCTAAAGTTTCATTCCTTATATAGTTAAATAATCACCCATAAATAGTCATTTATTTTGTACCATTTTATTTATTTTAAGTTTTGTGTTATATTTATATGATTATTTTCCAGCTGTTAGATGCTGAAAGAAAGCACATTTTACAGGCAGAAGTCAAATAAAGATACAGTAGAATAGTGAAATAAAGAAGAATTGCAAAATGTATGGAGACTTAGAAGCTTCCAAAGTCTTGATATATCACAGGACACAGAAAGAATATGTAGTTATCAAAAATGTGTAAAACCAGAAATTCAGGGATATATGGAAACTTGCACCTGAGCATAAATCAGCAATAGTTACCCAGACAGAAGGTACCTGCCTTCTTAGTGATTTCTCAGGAAAAGAAGAAGTTAATATTCTCTCCATTCTCAGCCTCCTTTGGTCCTAGTCACAGGCTGTAGTCAACTGAATCTAATAAAGAACAGAGTCTGAGCAATGGTTCTCTCAAAATTCAGAAAACATCAATGAAAAGGGTGGAAAGCCCCAAAGAACACACAGTAACAGTTCCCAACAAACAGGAACCTTTCAATAAATATACCTAAAATTGTTATAACTGTCAAGTTGACCATGAGGAACAGGATGATGTTGGTAATGTAATGATTATTAATTGTAAGGAAACCCAAGGAAAAAGAATATCAGATATGTATATATTCAAATCATCCTTCTTTTTCAAGCAAATATATGGAAATTCCTAGGTTCTGAACACTACACGAGTGGCATGAGCTGTTGTCTCTGATGATTGCGTTGGACCAATTGAGAAGAACAAACTGCAAAAACTATGTAAAGTAATATATTCTGTTTGGAGAGGTACATATTCAATCTTGAAGGAGACTCCTTCAAACATCTCTCACTGACATTTAAATATATGTTCCAATATATGTGTAAGGATGTATGCATCCTAAACAAAAAGCTGAAACTAACTAAAACTAATTGCAATGTACACAATTCTAAGAGTAGAGAAAATGAAGCACAATACAGCCAAATTCTTAGGATGATGAATATTTAGATATGCAACTTGAAGCCAGTCTTCATAATTTTTCTGTCAGTAGTGAAACACAGAAACAATATCCTTCTTTACATATCTCTTTGGTTGTCTTACTTAGCATTTCTAAATGTCCTGATCTTGATTCCTTCTCAGTTTTTAGATGGCTGATGCTTTGGTGTGGTCAGTGAAATTCAAGGTTGGATCTTCAGGGTATTGGGTAAAACCAAGCATGTGACACACATGCTTATGGGCTAATTTATGGAAAAGAACTGTCAATGTTACACTGAAGATAAAATACTTTCTAAGTATGATTGGAAAATTGCAGCCCCAGAGCATCTGCACATATTTGCTCTCCTACGGAATGTCGCAAGGAATAAAGATCAAGAGGTTAGAATGTGAACATCTGGAAGATACACCCTCAAGCTTTTATTGGACTTCAAAGAAAAACAGGCAGGGTCAACACTGCTGCACTTTTTTTTTTCACATCATCCTTGCCTTGGATTTGAGTAGCCATCAAATATATTATATTAACATTTAAGGTGGACTGATTGCCTTACACTGGGGGCACAACAGAGTAGACAGAAAAGAGAGATGGCAGACGGCCAAACGTTACACCCCTGTCTACCTAGTCTACTACTCTTAGAGTAGATTAGACTCTGTGTTCGAAGTACATTAGCTACTGAACTACATTCCCAATCTAAGTGGAAGAATTGCCACCTCAATTCTATGTCAATCTAATTTACCCAAACTTCCAAATATCCACACTAAAATCAGATCCAACCATGCCAGGCAGGGGTGGCACTTGCTTTGATTCACAGCACTTGGGAGGCAGTGGTAGAAAATTTTTGAGTTTGAGACCAGCCCTGTCTACAAAGCAAGTTACAGGATGCCCAGAAGCACACAGAGAAACACTGTATCAAAAAAAAAAACCCAAAATAAAAAGTTTTCTGTGCCCAGCAAGGCTACCCTTCATAACTGAAGAACACATAAAAATATTCCATGATATGCACAAGCTAGAAGAGTCATACTAAGTTAGAATGACAGAGGATACCGAATATAATCCTATACACTGAAGAAAAGCAATCACATAGCCATGTGGTTGTAAGAATGAATAAGCTGTGAAAGGTTGGAAGAGCAAAGGATGACTACACAATTATCAAACAGTACAAAATCATTGAATTGAATAAGAGAAATTAGTAAAAATCCTTCATTTATACTGATTCTCTGAATATTAAATATTAATATAAACGTCATGTTAATTTATCATCATGTCATACTATAAATTAATATAGGTTAATATTAATATATAATAAATTAATATAAATCTGAATGTTAATAGTTTCAAGTCTCCAATCAGAAGACTCAGACTCCGTGGTATTGGAAAGCCAATTAAGGTTTTCACTGTAGGAAGGACTATCTCTTTCGCTCTCTGCATTCCATAGCTGTCTCTAGTTCTTCGTTAAGGATTGAGGGCCATTGAGATTTCTCTATTTCTGATGGTATGATACTTCTTCAGGTCTTCTGTAGGCAGCCATATTTCTCTGGTATCATGGTTGACACTGTTCTGTAGTCAGCCCTGAAGAATTACATGGAAACAAGTAAAACTAAGTGGACTGAGAAGGATATATGTAAGTATGTATGTATGTATGTAGGTATGTATATTCCTAAGTGTGTATGCACATATATATGTATTTGTATATATATATGTATATATTGATATATGTGTGTAAATATAGATTGATAGATAGATACATATATACATACATGCATACATGCATGCATACATGCAACTAATGAGTCTTCTTGTTGGTAATAAATTTACCTCCTCCATCACTTTTCACTGGTTGTAATTTGATATATATGGATGTTTTTTTTTTTTTTGTGTGTGTGTGTGTTATGTGTGTGTTTGTGTAAAGGGAGAATGGGGAGTACATGACAGGAGGGCAAAGGAAGAAAGGGCAGGAGGAAAATGACAACATATATTTTAGCTAAAAATTAAAATGTAAATATCATGTTTTAATATGGAGACTCTGACAAGAAGGTTTTGTTTTAAGAAATGTAAGCTAGCTCTTTCCTGTCTACATAACTGCACCTCATTAGCAAGATAAACAGGCTTAAAATGAAATAGTGGAAAACAATATACTAAGCAAATAGTAGATAAAAGTAAATAGGAGTGTTACATCACGTACAGTTATCTAAGGGAACAGAATTGAAAGAATGAATATACATCCATACACATGACTTATCAGATCAATGTATAGGATGTGGTCTAGGCGGTCCAATAATTGCTCTCTCACACAACCATTGAGAAGCTAATAACCTGGTTACCCAGTTCCCTTGAGGCTGGATGTCTTAGTGCTGGATGCCTGGCACTGTAGTCCTGTTGATTCCTGGAGAACGGCTGGTCTTCAAAATTAGAGTCCAGACATCGGTTGTAATGTGGGAGAAAGACTGCTGTAGCAACAAAACAGATAAATTCCCAGTGAGAGTGAAAGCAAGCAAACAGAAAATAACATTTTCTTATTCTATGTCCTTTGACCTGGACTGCCATGAGAAGATGTCAATAATCTGCTTCAGATAATCTGATCAAGAAAATCTCTCCCAGGAGGGTCAGAGTTTATGATTAATTTCAAACGCAATTGAGCTGACAACTATAACAAATGCCTATCCTAATATCTGACAAGGTAGAATTTAAATTACATCGATGGAGAAGGCAATGTGTTGTTACCAGCAAGAAGATCCCTAAGATAAACATAAATTCTGTCAAAACTGAGTCTGAGTTCAGACCTCAAGACCCCACATGGCAGAAGTTGTGAACCAATTTTCAAAATCTGTCACCTGACTCCATACACACACCATAGCATGTGTGTGCCCACACTCATACACAAAAGTCTAAATCAGAACTTCGATCATGCTACCATTACATGTACTAGTGAAGTCCCATTATTTTCCCAGCTGCAATTCTTTTGTTTACTGGAAACAATAAAATCAGCACTGGCAAAATGCACATCTGTCCAGCATTTGACATCTGTCAACACCCACGATTTCACCTGATTCTCCTAAATTGTAAGCAATCCGGTATTCTAGCCATCCAAATGAATAAAATGTACTGAATGTACCATGCACATATTTCACGAATCACCTCTCTGTGTTGTGTTAGCATTTCTTCTTTCTGGAACCTTCTTCCAGATTTTCTATCCAGCTCACTTTTACAAGGATTTGACTTCAAATGTGGAAGTATATCTTTCAAAGAGCTATTTTAGCATTTTTTGGCTGACTTTCCATCTGTGATTTGTTATTTATTTGTTTACATAATACTGGGGATTTGAGCTTGGAGGGACCTACTGTGGATTGCATGCTGTGTGACCACTTTATTCTGGAGATAAAAGTCAGCTGACTTCTTTGCAAACTACTTTTCTTATTACATTTTAGATTTTTATTTTTCCCTAACTCCGCATTGTAGCCACAAATGGATCATTTGCTTTTCCCACTTTCATATGAATTTCTCCAAGTCCCAACCTACAACTTTAAAAACTTACTGCATATGAAGAGTAGAGTGTGTGCCAAAAAAGCACCTCACTCTGTGTTGTATTGGCATTGCTTCTTTCTAGAACCTCCTTCCAGATTTTCTATCCAACTCACTTTTACAGTGGTTTGAGTTCAAATGTGGAAGTATCTCTTCCAAAGAGCTATTTTAGCATTGTTTGGCTATAGGAGAAATATGACAACTTAGAGGAGTTGAATCTCGCTTTCTACTGTGTGGTTCCTGGGTACTGAATTTAGGTCATTGCCAGACTAGATCTTTTATATCCTTATTCAAAATACCATCAGGTCATCTGGCACAAAGCACATATTTTCTTAATATTTATGGAATAGTCACCATTTCTGAAATGCCAAATGAGATCCACAAATGTGTTACAATTGTGGGTTATGACCATGTTCCTATCTTCAGCCAGAGAAAATTCTTTAACGTGGTCTTATTTATTGTGATGCTGCCAAGCCTAATTTCTATCTCTTTACTTTAATATATGTGATCGTGCTTTGAATAATATGGTGACCTCATGTGTGAATTCCACTTATTTTGCCTTGCCCAGCAGGAAACTAGGCTAAGTCAGCACTTTCATGTCCTGAAGTATCCTCCAGGCATAAGGTCTTACTTAAAATAATAAATGATCATCCTTCAAGAGTCCATTAGAATCAGGATCATAACAGCTCCCCTCTGCAAAGGACAGTCTATAAAGAGGCATGCATTTCAACTGTAGTTGAACTGACTCATGAATTCGATAATTGATCTTCGTGCTGTGAATGTTAGTTTTTAATTCCACTCTTCACCAACCTCACTTGTTATTTAGCACATATATTTTTTTCCTTTCAATCATCCCGAATTTTACATAAAACTCTACGCTGCTTTACCCACCATGTCAGACATTCAAAACAGTCTGGAAACTATAAAAATTAACCAAAATGAAAATTTCAAGGGTAGAAGTCATGTTATTATTTTTCCTCATACATATTGTTTTTAACCTAAAGCAAAAGTAAATCTTGACTAGTCCCTGAAGACATATCTGGCATAGAACACGCGTGGAGTAGAGTATCCAGCCAAGTGTTAAAAAAAATGAATGAGGTTTTTTTTTTTTCTGGTACAAAAGTTCTTTCAGACAGCTAAACAATATACCAGCTAATAGATCTTGGAAATGGGTTCCAGGGCTACAAGCTACATGTGTTAATGATACATAATGTATGTATGTATATATGTATGTATGTATGCATATATGCATGTATGCATATATATATGTACATGTATGTGTATGTATGTGTATATGATGTATGTGTATACAATGATGTGTACTTCTTGTTAATGATTTGTATACAATGACATGCATATATAATTAATGATTTCTAGCTGAGCGTTTTGTTGCTATTATAAGCCCCAAGTGTTATGGAAGAAGATGAATAACAGCTCCTGAGTCAGAATTGTGTTTCTTGGAAAAGCTTGGGAATAGGCTTCAATGTAACTGGCAGGTATCAATAGAAAGCTTAGGAAGGGAGAGAAATGTAGGTTTGTATGTCTCAATCATTTTGCCAAGTATCTAAAGCTGCAGCTTGCTCTTGTCTTTGACAGTAAAATGAAGAGGACAAGCATTTGAGGGATAGTTGAGCTTTCAAGTTCATAAATTACTTCCAATGTACCAGACATCAAACTCTCTGGTGTACTCATTCATAGGAGCCAAAATATTTCCTCCTTCTTCAATCCTACCATACCGTCATGACTACCCATGCACACACTCATACACATGCATGCACAATACATGGACCTACAGTTTCAAACACACACACACATACACACACACATGTACACACACAGCATGCCCACACATGCACATGTGCAAACACAGATAAACACACACACATACCTACATATAGCTTCATTTTTATAAGGTTCTACTTAGTATGCAGAGCCACTTAAACTCATATAATAGATATGTGCATACTCACAGCTAAGCATTGGACTGAGGTCAGGGACCTGTCTGGAAGATGTAGGGGAAGAACTGAAGGAACTGGCAGGGATAGATGGCAACCCCATGGGAAGATCAACCCAAACTCCTGGGAGCTCCCAGAGACTAAGCCACCAACCAAGGAGCATACCCAGGCTCATCCAAGGCCACTGACACATATGTAACTGAGGACTGCTTTGTCTGGCCTAAGTAAGAAAGAATGCACCTAATCCTGTAGAGGCTTGATGCTCCCCTCCACCCCCTGCATCCTCTCAGAGGCAAAGGGGAGGAGGGATGGGGGAAGAACTCTGTGATAGGCAAAGAAGAGAGGGGCAACATTCAGGATGTAAACAGATGAAATTATTGATAATTTTTAAAAAAATCCTATAACTAACAAAGTGGAGAAACTCAGTTTACTGTCTATCCAGCCCTCAAGATAAACTCAATTTGTGTTTGTAAAATAAAATTGGAAGGAAGATGGATAAGGAACAAAAGCATCGTGATTCAGCCTATACCTCAGCTCTTCATTTCACTTTGAAAGCAAATCCACTGGCCTTGAGGCTCTAGGCTGCAAAGAAAATAATGGGCAATTACTTGGTAAATGTGATCAGTGTAGACAGTGAAACTGGATAGTGTCTGCCTCACTTCACATTTCTCCCTCTCGTCAAAGAGCATGTTGCTTTGTCTACACAGAAATTCCCAAATATAGGCCAGGTGTGTCGTACCAGGAGCTAGCTGGTCTGCGACTCCTATTAGAGGCTCATCATTTGCTCCAATTTTTTAGAGCAAAGTTTCTGTAAGTTACATAATAAATACTTTCTAGTATTCATGAGGGCTGCTGAACATCAGGAGCAAAGAGCATTCTCCTTCACACCCATGATCCACACTTCATTTTTAAAAGGCACCCACGAGAAGCTAGGATAAAGGGGCAAGACTTTATTTCTTAATTTTTGTAAATCATCACGATGAAAAGAATTGTCTAATGGTCAACATCTGTATTGTATTTAGTTTTCTACTTGTTTGTTTAACTAAAGAGTGAAGTTGATGTAAAAAAATTTCTTCCTGCTTAAAGAATATTTGTAACATATAAAATCTTTTCTTATTTCAAGGGAGCTTCTTTTCCCATTTAAGCAGAAAGAAGAAATTGTTTTTTCTTTCTTTAATTTAAGCTGACCGGCCTAAGTGAATTTATAAAAAAAAAAAAGAAGAAGAAGAAGAAAAAAATGACTATGGAGGTAAAACTAGGCCATGGTGGTGATATTAACTCCAGGAAAAATAGTCTGATTTACACTTGAATGTAGTTATTTCAACTTTTCAAGTAATATAATCTGAGAGGGATCCTGGTTCCAAAAATATGACAGTGTACGAAGTAGAAAAATCAGACTTCACTGGATCGTTTTATTTCCATTAAATTCCACTCTGAATATTGCAGAAGGCAATATTTAGTTTTATTATTGTTAATTCCAAATATAATAAATATTCTTCTCAGTCTGGGTTGATTTATTATCATTTTAAATAGCAGAACATTTGAAGTTTGGGGTCCAGAGGAGATACCATAGAGTCTGTTCCAAACTACTGTTTCTTCAATTCCCTTTTGTAAAATGTAGCACTGACTGGGTTCTTAGAAAGCAAGTGTTTGGGGCACGACTTTGTATAAGGCTTACAATTATTAAAGCATATGCCCTGTTAGTTTTTCTCCAATCTTCACAATGTTATTAGAGACCACAGGTATATATGATACATATTTGCTATCTTATATTCTGCCTCTAATATTGGGCTTTGCTTTTTCTGGTTTATGATTTCCTGGTGGTAAGTTATTATTCTTGCTCAGCTTTCCATGAAGTGTCAAAAAGTGTCAGCAGAAGATAAGTTTTAAACATACCCTTAAGTCTAGTCTAGTATCTGTGCTATACAAGTATGATCTTTCATTGTTTATAAGAATGCAATGGCTACTATAAATAGTGCACTAATGACTGGATAATGAAATGTTCAAAGTAGTGCCTCCAGCAATGAGATTTTCTACCAAAGCAGACATGTTCAACCTTTTGACACTGGGATACTATAATGGCATCTACAAAGTTCACATTCAAGAATGACATATACAAGTTAAAACACACACACACACACACACACACACACACACACATACTCACCATACACAACAATCTCAGGATATTTAAAAAGTCCTGATTCTTGTTCTGACTGCATTCATAGCTATATTGAGTGATGTGAGCTCAGGCTAGACTCACCCACTGGAGGCAGCTGGATGAACTGTTAAGACAAGTAGAAGAAGCCAAGAACCTGGGTTCCTTTCTACCTATTACCTCGATTGTTTCTTTAACCTTGAGTCAGGTATCTGATTTGTCTATATCTTATTATGTGCACCACATTACTTGACCTCTCTTATTTGTACCATCTGTAGAAGAGGACCACAATACAGTAAGGTCACAGAAGTGTGAAGATTATTGGGGTTCAAGAGAGAAAAAAATTTAAGCTATGTATATAATATAACATTATCAATATGTGTCATTATCTCTTAGCTTTGCTTGCTTGGCTACTTGGAGGAAAGGGGCAAGATGTGGGAAGCAGGGAGCTATGATAGTCATTTACATCAAATTGTACTGAGCATGTTAAGATTAGTAAGTAGCCTTGCTTGAGTGACATTATTTTTATACAATTTTATTAATTCATAGAGCATTTTACCCCTTCCCATTGCTTTCTGCAGCTTCTCTCAGATTCACTCCTTCCTCCCAACCTTCATGTCTTCTTTGTTTTGTTTTGTTTTGTTTTGCTTTGCTTTGTTTTGCTTTCTTTTATTTTGTTTGGAAAAGACTATCTCACATAGCAGTCATGGTCACCTAGCTCTATGATGTTCCCTGAGCTTTAAGAATACCATTTGTGTTTTAAATGTAATGACTGGGGATGACAGTGATGGTAAGTCATTCTCTGCATTTTGACCAGTTGTGACTTCCTGTAAGGATCCCCATCTGCCATCTTTGATGAGGGATGAGACATATACCTGTTAGTACATGTCAGGACAAGTACTCATGATGTACTTAAAGGTTATAATGATTTAGGAAACTGATGGTGTTCTGCTCTCCTCTAGGGCCTATGGTGTCAGCAGCCCCAGGTAGAAGGCTCAATGACAGTGCTGTCAATAACATTCTTGTCTTGAGTGGGACTTATGTCTAACCAGATGACTGTTGGTTATTCTCAGTACATAAGAGCTCCTGTTTCATCTACTGAACCATCTCATTGATCATTGTTGTGGATCATTGAGATTATAGTTGGGCAGGATTATCGATTGCTTTCCTCCTTTGGAAGCATGCATGCATGGCTCCTCCTGATACCGTGAGAGGAAGAGATGGTCTCTTAATTAGGCTCATATGGGATTCCATATGAGTAATAAACATTGAATCAAAAACCCACCAGGAAAGTAATAGAGCTTCATTAAATATGTGGGCCAAACAAAGACAAATGAATAACGTTTGGAACAAAGAGAAAATTGGACTTTAGACAGTTGGGTTTAATTCCTGATATCAGACCAGTCACATTCCTCACCATATATCAAAGTTTTACAAAACCTACATCCTCTTCCTCTCTGCACATCTGTAAAAGCAGTCTGATCTGTACTTAAAAACATGGCTGCATTCAGATACAGCATCTTTTTCAGTGCTTACAAAAAAATGAACTATGGAACACTGAGAAGGCCAGCTTCGCTTCAAGGAAATACATCACTGTGTTTGCTAATCTAGACAAAGAGACCTTTTGTGGATAGTGTTCTTAAAGAATTTTTGTATTTCAAATGCATCAACTTTGGCTAATGCAGGAGTATATTATAGCCCTGAGTAAGAATATGAATGCTCCTGATTTGGAAGGGAGAAGAGAAACTCTCTGCCAACGTATAGCCTTGAGGCTGGATAAGCATGCCATTTGACTGGTTCATTTTTTTCTGTATGAATTGCCTACAAGATCCTTTATCATTTCTGGACTTGATTAATGGGAGCATATGTCAATGCCAGCGGCGTCTACCTTCTCTCCTAACCTTCCCTTAAGAGGATCGCCTACCATGGGGAACGATAAAAGATAGTTGGAATGTTTTATTTTAAAAAATTTAGTAAGGCTGGGGAGAAAAAAAGATCCATCTATTTCATTGCTAAACCTCAAATAATTGAATGACCATGTTTGCTTTGCCCTTGGAGTCCTAATGTGCTACAAATTGATCAACAAATGCTCTCCCAGTAGAGAACTGTGACTTATTCAGCTCAGGAGAGCCCAAGACCGAGTTAAGTCCCTTAAAGTATCACACCCTTGGTGTTTCAACCATTTTCCTTTGTTGCTCTTTAATTTGGGACATTTGTCAAAGAAAGAAAATATACGTCACGTGGGAACTCCCTTGCAGAGTTAACAAAAGATGCAGGTCTGTCTAGAGTGTGTGGAGTTTCCCAGGAACCCCAGCCCTCCACCTGATGCTTTTCTCATTGACTTCTGAGGTATCAGCTGGAGTTAGGCTGGATTCTATCTCCTCTGACATGGTTTCCTTGATGCCTGTGCACCCAACAGGAGCTCATGTTTAGATGCTCATAGGATGACTGCTGAAATCAAGAGACTGTTTTTATTTTTTTTAATCCCACAACATTAACAGAATAATGAGAAAGGGAAATGAAAAAAGAAAGATAAAGGAAGAAGTGAGCTCATGAATCTTGGGGCTTGCTATTCTTGTTGGAGAAAATGAATAGGAGTCCTCACTGCTGGCTCTAATGAGCTAATTTCTAAGTTAGAATTGTCAGGCATCCCAAATTCAGGGTAAAACAGAGGTATAACCTCTGTTTGTTTGTGGCACATATGACTTTTTATTACTAACTTAGCTAGGAGATATAGTACCTTGAAAATTAGCAAATGAGAACAGATAAAGAAAAAGATCCACGAGAAACAAAAGTTTCTTAATGACTTACTAGAAAATATAAACAAAACATGTGATACCCAAATGCGTTTGGTAATGCATTTCTTTATGTGTGTGTAGCGAGCATAAAGCATGAGAGCATCGTGTGTGTGTGTGTGTGTGTGTGTGTGTGTGTGTGTGTGTGTCTGTCTGTCTGTCTGTCTGTCTGTCTGTCTGTGTATGTCTGTGTCTGTGTGTCTTTGGGGGTTGTATGTTTGAGTGCAGGCATGTGCATAAGTGCAGGTACACATACAGTTGCTTATGCCTGTTTGTAATGGCTATTCCTGGCTATCAACTTGACTATATCTGGAATGAACTACAATCTAGAATTGGAAGGCTCACCTAAGATTCTAATCTAGAGGCTCAGAGATACAAGTTTCTGACCTGGATCTTGGCAAGGAGATCTTGAAGTATAGTGGCTATGAATTCCAGAAGATTAAGACAAGGAGATCTCCGAGTTCAAGGTCATGTGGGATTAAAGCTGTGGTGGCACACACTTTTAATCTGGGGCACACCCCCTGCTGGAGACCTACATAAGGGTATTGGAAGAAGGAAGAGTCACTCCCTCTTCCTTGCTTGCTTGCCTCGTGGGACTAAGCAACTGCTAGATCCTTGGGTTTCCATTTACAGCTGCTGCTGACCATTGTTGGGGAGTTGGCCTACAAGCTGTAAGTCATCAACAAATTCCCTAGCTATAGAGAGACTACCCATATGTTCTGTGACTCTAGAGAACCCTGACTAATACAGTAAGTCAGAGGCTACAACAGATCTTTCCCTTAGTTATTTTCCATGCCATATACTACTCTTGCTGAGCCCGGAGCTACAGTTCAAACATTCAAGCAAGCCAGCTTGCCTTGTGTCTGCTTTTTGAGTGCTAGAATTATAGGAAGGACCCCATGTCCACCCAGCCTCTCATGTGGTTTCTGAGAATGCTAACTCTGATCTTCATACGTGCACTCAGACCTCTCCAAGATGCTGCCTCAAACTCAAGCTGTAGAAAAGCTAGTCCTTTGGTCCTGGTCCTCAAGTGATAGAAACCTATTGGCTTAAGTTTCAGAGTAATGGAATGTGAAGATTGTCAGAAATAGTAATTATTGGGTTGAGTAAGGATTCACACACACACACACACACACACACACACACACACAATTGTTAGAATAATTATTGGAGTAAGGTTTCACACACCCATGCATACATGGTTCAAAGACTATTTCTCAAGACGTTAATGCTTACAAGTACAAGAGTGAAAAATCCTTTGTGTCTTCTTGAATGCTCAGGTATGCTGGAAGGATGTGATGGCATGTATCTATGTGGATGTTTGACTCTTTGTGAGTAATCTTAATGTGCCCAAATAAATAATCAGGTAGACATCTGTAAGGATGGAAGAAAAGCCATGGACTCTCTCCACAGGGAGAGTCAAGAAAGGCTTTATGCGAAAGCAGTGGACAACTCCAAGGAAAGTATTTCTCGGGAACAACAACAACAACAACAACAACAACAACAACAAACCTGTTACATAAATGAACTTAGAGCAGCTATGCCAGCATTTTCAAGATATGTGAAATCTCATGTCAGACCAAGCCTCACAATGGAGAAGCAGGGAACACAGGAAGTCCCACTGCTAGTTGAGGAGATATTGACAATTTATAACTTCTGGAAGATGGAGAGCCACCTTTCTTTAACAATATTTCCACTATTAGGTCAATTATGTTCTAGTGGAAGGAGGTGCATCCAAGAGTGTATGGTCAGCATGAATTGGAGTCTATGGGAAAGAAAAAATAACCAAAACCAAAACCAAAACAACAACAAAACAAGAACATAGGAAGTTGGTTAGGAAGGTGGGAGAAAGGTGACCAAAATACACTGTTTAAAATTCAAAAAGAATTAAAAAAATATTTAGAAGAAAACTTAAAAGAAAGGCTTTGTAGAGGGTGTTTTATTTTAGGTGATCCAAACACAAGTGAGAGTGATATTTGTACTTCAGAGCCATTTCGGTGAAGTAAAAGAACCCCTTCATTCATTCATTCATTCATTCAACCAGTCATTCATGCTCTCAGGTGCTCACATTTCACTGAGCACTGACAACATGTAAGGTGAAATGTTCTATTTTCTTCTTGGTCATTGTTACTGGAATCTTTCTGGATTAAGAACTCTGACAGGAGTGATTGTGGAAGAGAGATGATGTCACTATTAGACCAAAGTCAGAATAGCTACTGAAAGGCCTCCATATTGAGTCCAGTTTGTGTTGTTATTTTACACTTTAAATTACAAGGAGGGGCAGGCAAGCAAGTGAGATTTCACAGAGACATACAGTCTGTCGTTCCATTTCAGGGAACCAGTGAAGTGATGCTTGGTCAAGAGGCACTTCGAGCAGAGCTTTAGGTACATGACTAAGGAAACCTAAATCATAAAGAAAGTGTGGAAAAGAAAGGAGGACATAATGCCAGAGAGAACAGCTTGGGATCTAATTGTAGATGGAATATCAACTTGATTCTTTGTTTGTTTGTTTGTTTGTTTGTTTGTTTGTTTGACAAGCAACGTGAAGGTGTTAGAGGCTGCTAAACATGATGTATGTAAAAGTAAATAAAATGTATATTGTTTACTTTAATATTCTCCAACTAGCCTTAAATAAGACTCAAGGTAGCGAAAGGAAAGAAAACATCACAACACCCACAGGCAGCTACTTCCTAGGTTCATTTCTAAAGCTTGATATGGGAACTGTCTTAAGCCCCAGAACCAATTTTCCTTCTGAGTTCATCTTTGCACAAAGTTTAAGTCCAACTTGCAAACTTTGGAATTCTCAAGAGGACTTGCAGAACAGGACAAAGTAGGGTCAGTGAAACCCACAAAGGTAAGACTTGCCCAAGGTCATAGAGTGTGAGTCAGCGAGTAAGTGGGAATTGCTCTGTGATTCACGGCTCCCATCCTGGCCTCTGATGACCAGACAAAGCTCCTCCCTAGCAACAGAGGGAGGAGTCATGCTCACTGCAGCCAAACTGGCCCATTCTCCACATCTCTGGCTTCTACTAATGGCATAGCCATGTCCTGTTACATTTTGTTCCACAGGCCAGGATGAGAGCCAATGAATACATGCTGACTAGCGTGGAGAAACGGTAGTGCTGAAGTGGTTCAGCTTAAAATACTGGGCCAGGGAATCTCAGAGCAATGGTAGGGCCCAACAAGGCTGGAATCTTCCACATAGCCAGATGCTCAGGATTAAGGAAAACGTAAGAAAGGATCATAGAACAATGGGACGTGGGGAACATCTTTTTCTTAGCCAATAAGTCATTTTTTTGCATGCGTTGGCATAGTACATCAAGATGAGAGAGAAGAAAATTGTTGCCTTAGACATTGTTCATCGTTAAAACAGACACAAGCGCTACCAACTGTCCATTCCTATGACATACCCATCAGTTAAGCTGGTTGGAATTTACTGGAAGAATTCTAAAACTCTGAAGCTCTCATTGAAATCTGTATTGGAAAAAAACACTACTTCTAATGACCAGATTTGTGGTCTAGACCAAAAAGATCAACATTTTTTCCCTTTGGTTTTTAAAGTGACTTATCTTTACCGTTATTCTTCCTTTATGTTCTAAATTTGCTCTTTCCCCCCTTTTTTTGGGAGGGCCTCTTTAAATCACATATGACTCATAATAATTATTGAAAACTATTTTTAAGAATAAATATTGGGGGACAAGATTAAAATAAAACTGACCATTCGTGGCATGGAGTCAAAAGTACTCCTGGTGGGTAGTTCTCACTGTATTAGGTAAAGGTATTATTGCAACTATTCAGGGGAAAATGCAAAATAATGTTTTAGTTTTAAAACTGCCAAAAGAGAAAACAGAGTATTCTTAATAATTTTTTAATATATATGGGCTTCTGGGGGTGGGCACATGTGTGTGGGTGTGTCTGTACATATGCATGTGTGTGTAAGCCAGAACTTATCCTCCATTCCTCCACAGTTGTCCCTCTGACACTGTCCACCTTACTTTTTGAGGCTGGTTCTCTCAGTTTGGGGACAGTCTATTTGGTAGGTGAACTGGCCAGTGAGCCTAGGAGTCTGCCTGTAGTTTCCTTCCTACCACTAAGTTTATAAGCACATAGCACAATTCTCCCTGGGTCTCAAATTCGGGTCCTTATGTGTGACTAGTCAAGGACTTTGCCCACTGAGCTATAACTCCCCAGTCCTTGCCAATAATTCTCTATAATTGAGGGTGTATAAATGCAGTCTTTTATTTGCACGGGCAAAATACTGCTTTAAGGGGAAAAAAATCCAAATTTCATTTAACTGAACTCTACGTTACTTCGACATCTAATGAAAACCATTGAAAGCTATACGTTACTGTTGTCACATGCCCGGATAAGCTATAGAACATCGATTAATGCATAATTTACTATCACGAAGATCAGGTTGGCGTGACCTTCATAGGCTGAAAGGAGGAAACAACGGAAGGGTCCTTGATAGGCAAAGGTGCTACTAGGGACTAGCAATGTTCTAATTCTTGCTTTGGGTGGTGGCTACACAGACGTTCATTATATTGTTAAGCTTTCCACATGTGTTTTATGCAACGTTTGTATGTATGTTATAAATTACACTAAACATCTTTTTAGAAGTTGAAAAACGCTGCGGTATAATGAAAAACAGCTGTTCGCAGCCTGCCCTCCTCTCACCTGGAACGAGCACTCTATATACGAGCTACTGTGGCTATTTTGCATAGGGAATATGCAAATATTGGAATCTCTATGGACAATGCTTATGCACATTTATTTTTTTAAGTTTTAAAATTTTAAGACTTATACTTGCACTGTCCTCAGTAGCTGAGGTCGCAAAGGCTTGGCTTTTCCATGGTTCTTGGGGCTCAAACCCAGGTCCTGATGCTGGACCATAAGGGTGGCACTCACTGAGCTGTAACTCCCCAGTCCTTGCCAATAATTCTTTATAATTGAGGGTGTATAAATGCAGTTTTTTATTGCATGGGCAAAATATTGCTTTAAGAGTTTCAGATTTTTATTTAACTAAACTAGGAGTGAGCTCAGGTATTTTTCAGTGGATACATTATGCCTGCTCCTAGGATGTTTGGCTAAATTAGCACTTAACACCTGCCTAGGAATGACTAAGCATCCCTGGATCTGTGGCTGAGCTGTCCAGAGACCATAAGGGAGGGAGATTCTTTAAAATAGCATGTTGCTCTTTGTTGCATGTTTTTAGATGCTAATAATTATCCTGTTTTGTTTTGCTTTGTATTTTCTATTGGGGCTTATTAGCTCCAAATAATTTCAGAGAATGATATAACTTTTCTAAGTGTATTAACTATAATCTCTTAGTGACCAGTTTGGGTTTAGTCTCAGTCTCTGGCTATATCACATGTATGTCTCTCTGTCTTTCATCTCTTTCTCTGTCTCTGTCTCTCCTCTCTCTGTTTCCATCTCTGTCTTTCTGTCTCTGGCCGCACCCCTGTATGTTTGTAAGCATGAACACATATATGCTTTTTTTTTTAAAATAATCCTTTCCTGCTACCTCAGCCTGTATTGAGGTTAGATCTATAGCATAACACCAACTAACTTTCTCAAACTTTTGTTTCCCACAATCTTAGGACTTCTCTTCCCATCCCTTGATCCCATATCTTCCTCTCTTGTGGATGAAGGACTCTGTGTATGGTGCCAAGAGCTACCTGGAAAAAAGACATAAAGCTTGTGACGTCCCTGAGAGTTGATAGACCGGAAAATATCTTCATTCTGTTATTACAATCCATAGCCATTTAATTAGTATTTTAGATACGGGTTTAGAATTTTTTGTGAGAAATATGAACTCATATTTCAGTTGTAATGTTGCTCCTAGGTACTTCATTCACAAGCTCCCTTTGCATGTGGCTTGCTGTGTGGTTTATGAAAGCTTTGTAGTACACTCTCTTTATTCTTGATGTCAGAAATTATATTGTGAGCCCTCTGACCTCCCAAGGGTGTGCATCTTTGTATATGTGTGTGCACATAATTTCATTAAAGAAGAACTGGATGCAAGTGATGCTTTTCAATATAGAAGCTCCTTCTCAATCCTACATAAAGCCCTTCCGATCATTCTGTTAATTTCCTTGGAATTTATTCTCTCTGACTCCCCTTAGAGGTGACATCATCCTTGTCAGGTTTCCATTTATATTTTCCTCTTTATTGTGGGCTTTTTTTTTTTTTTTTTTTTGGTATTTCCAGTTACACTTTCAAAGTCTTAATTTCTTCTTTTCCATCCTCTTCTCTTTTGCTCTGCTGGAAGTAAGAACTTGCTTTGCACGTGATGGATTGAATGATCCACTTCAGATCTAAGGATGCTTCCTCAGGTTTCTCATAATATGGAAACATTAGTTAGTGTGGTGTGGTGGTTTAAATAAGAAGGGGCTCCTGGGTTCACACATTTAGTCCCCAGCTGGTGACATGTTTGAATATTAGAAGAATTAGAAGGTGCAGTCTGGGAGGAAATGTGTCCCTGCCAGTGGGCTTTGAGGTTCCAAAGGCCCAGGCTAGCCCCAGTGTCTCTTTCTCTGCTTGCTGCTTATAGACTTATAGACTGAGATGTAGCTCTCAGCTCCAGCTCCAGCACCATATCTGCTTGCACTCTTCCATGCTTCCCACCATGATGATAATGGACTAAGCCTGCGAAACTATAGGCATGTCCCCAGTAGACACTTTTCTGAGAGGTGCCTTGGTCATGACTCTCTTCATATCACAACTGAAAGCCCTAAGACATTTAGTATGCTACTGGTTGAGATTCAGCTCACCTCTGTGATGGTCATTATACTGACCTTTCATCTCATCTCTATGATTTGCTTACCTCTGCCATCTATTCTCTTCCTACTTTGCAGAGTAACCACAGTTCTGTGGAACTCCCCCTAACCCTTTGATGGTCTTCTACTATCACTTTATGTCACTTCCTGAGCTTCTTTATCTTGACATATTTGTGCATCTGTGTGTATGCGGTATGTATGTGAGTGCAGTGGTTGTACATTTGTTCATGTGTGCCTTTGCAGATTCAAATGCATGTGTGTGAATGTAGAGGATCTCCATTGTCTTCCTGCGTTGCCTAGCATTTTGCTTTTTCACATAGGACCTTTCACTGAATGCCAAGCTTCCCAAACTGGCTCTACTGACCAGAAAGCTTGGAGAGTCCATTTGAATCTGCCTCCTGATATTAGGGTTATAAATTTGCATCGCCACACCTCCTGCCTTCGGGTATGGGTGCTAAGGATCTGAACCCATGATCTGGTCTCATGCTTGCATGGCAGGTATTTGACCAGCAAAGTCATTTCCCTGATGCACGTCTCGATGTGTTTCATCTCTGCTGTCAGTCTGGCTTGCTGCTCCTAAATTTAAATCTCTCTGTGCATTCTTTTTTGAAGCCATGTTTTCCTGCTCTTACTGGGGGTGTGGGAGCTACTCAGAGTTAGGATAAGGAATGATCTCTGTTGCTTGTACTCCATGTTTGCAGAGTCCCATGTGGGTTTTTTTAACTACTTTGCATGTGCTCACTTACATAACCACTACAGAGCTGCCAAAAGTTGTCCTTACAATTACTCCTTGCCCCCTCCCCAAAACGAAGTTAAATGGAATACTCAATTTACTTATAAATGAAATACTCAATTTACTTATAAATGACAAAGTTATTGATCTGAACCCAAAATTTCCAGAACTTCCCCATGTGAACCCCCAGTGACCCCATGAAAGAAGAGAGGAAATGAAACAATTCAACTCTTAATGAAGAACAAATGATTCTCAAATTATTTCCATAGGTATGGAATTACATAGGAAAAGGAACTGACTTTGTATATTTTGGTAAGTTGTTTTTAGGATCCATTTGCTATTCTCTCTAGAGATTAAAACTTTACGTCGCTCTCACTAATCACAATCTTAACAAGGAGAAGGAGTTCCAAAGGCTGGAGACATAGCGAAGTCGTAGAGCACTTGCCTAGCATTTGTGAGGCCCTCAGTTCAAATCCCAGCCCAAGAGAAAGACATAGCTTTAACAAATAATTCAATGTAATAAAGAAATGAAAGGATTCCTGTATGGTAATGTACCCTATTTTGTATCGCTCAACTAAATGATAAAAATTGTTTTATTTTTATTCTAGTCTAAAATTACTTTGTTAATATTCCAAATTTCAATTATTTGAAGAAATGTAGATTTATTTATTTATTATATGTGTGAGTATTTGCCTGCATGAATGTATGTGCACCACATATGAGCAGTGCCAAAGGAGGCCAGAAGAAGGCACCAGATTCATTGGAGATAAAGTTCTCAAGAGTTTTGAATGCCCTTGTGGGTGCTGAGAATCAAACCATGGACCTCTACAAGAGCAGCAAGTACTCTTACTACCCACCCATCTCTTTAGCCACCCACATTTCAGTTCTTAAGTACACTGGTGCTTAACCCAAAGCAGAGGACGGGTTCAGACGGTAACAAAGTGTTTTATTACAGATTTGAGGTGGTTAGCTGTAATGTCCACTTAGAACTCCATGGAGAACAGAGACAGTCATTCTCATGAAAAGTATGTCATTGGTGTTTAGGCATCTTTTGATAAATACATAGCAAAGACATAGAGCCGTGTTTATAAAAATATCTTAATGATTCCTTTCTCAAGTCTCTATGTGGGAAGACTCATGTGAAGGAAAACTCCAAAGAACCCCTTTCTCTGTAGGCAATGAGAGCTTGAGGCTGTCAGTGACGCTGAGGTTCAGCCCTTCAATGGCATTCCATCTGAGTGGGCTCCACTTTCAAGCTATCATGGCTCAAGCCAGTCTAGGATACATGAGGTCAAGCCTCAAAAATCACTACTTCTATCATGTCAATCTACCTTCTTGTAACTAAGTATGATCTTGTGGTCCAAGACGTCATGGTAAGCCCATCAACTTGTGTGCCAGAGAGCATGAAGATAAAACAGACTAGACTGGCATGCCCCTCTTACACTGAAATCATATCTTCACAAAATCTATATGTAACTTCTTTTACACCCACTGCTCAGATCTGCCTACAGCCCCTGCTTTCACAGGAGAAGGGAATTTTCATTATTGTTCTAGAGAAATCAAAATCTCTAGGCATCTGTAAATAGCTGAGATGGTCTGGCTTATAATGGAAAGAAGGCTCAGGAAAGAGAAAAAAAACTTTTCTAAAATATTTGATGAGAAACTAGAATCTACATAGCAGGATAAAAAAAATGGATGCTCCCCTCTTGGTTTTCTAAGTTCAAACAGTAAGGACTTAGGATCTAATAATCATAATCTTATTTTAAATGGAGGTCATTTTGAAACCCTGTCTGCTTTCATTCTCTCCTTCCAAGGTGAGTGTGATTTTCTTCTTTGTTTTTTTGTTTTTTTGGTCTTTTGTTTTGTTCTGTTCGGTTTTGGTTTTGGTTTGGTTTGGTTTTATATTTTTGTTTTGCTTTTTTTGTTTTGTTTTGTTTTTCTGTTTGTTTCTCCTGCTTGGTTGCAAGTATATGCATGGAAAATGTAATCAGGAACTGGGTTTGCTATGAATTCTATAACTTTTATTTTTAACAATTCTTTTTTTTACAAACTCTGAAAACACAATTCTTATGAATTCAGACTGTTAGCGCATCACACATACATGTTGAGTATTCCTCTGTGTCTTGGACATTCTTCTAGGAGTTGTGTCACAGTTATTAAAATGTAGGTACACTAAAAAATGTATAAGTAAATAAGAATGTGTAGTATACATTGATAAGTGCTGGAGATAAAATAGCAAGTTCTAGAAGATTGGGAATATTTGTAGTTGGGTTTGCTATAATGAAATAAGTTGCCCTGTGCCAAGAAGTGGATATTTGAAAAAGTCAAGTAAGGATATAATATCTCGAAACAATGTAAAATAATTTCCCGAGGAAATGAGAATGGACTAATACCCAGACAGAATTGCGGCTACCTCCACAAAGGTAATAAAATGTCCATCTTGCTCTACAAGAGTGACAAATGAACATGAACACTATAGAGATTACACTTATTTTGAAGGCTACGTATGATTTTTTTTGAGAAATTGTACTTAGATACTTTAAATTTTTTATTAATTAGTTAATTAATTAATTTAATATATATGAGTACACTCACTGTCTTCCGACACACCATTGGATCCCATTTCAGGTTACTGGGAATTGAACTCAGGACATTTGGAAGAACAGTCAGTGCTCTTAACCACCAAGCTATCTCTTCAACTCCATGTCTTTATCTTTCAGTCTAAGTGAGTGATCAAGTTGTTTCAAGGTATTCCTTAAAGAGAAGGAATAAATGATCTGTATTAAGTTTTAGAAGCATCTTATGATTACAGAATTGAGGTCATAAAAGAGGTGAGGAATCTGGGAATCTGCTTTGAGATGTACTGAAATAATCCTCAATGTGTCGCTCATGGACCCCAGAGAGAGCAGATGATTATGACTGTAATTACTGAAAGAGTGGATGTAGTTAGTCTGTGACAGATTGGGAGGACTCAGAAGACAAGCCAACAGTGGAAGGATGGAGCTATGCTATGGTGTTAAGAGTTTTTGGGTGAATCATAGTACTTTAGTCTATTAGAGGTCCAAGAGAAGTTGGTGAATGTTAGAATGGGATTAAATGAAGACAGTGAATATTCCCTGGGAATATTACCATGTAGGAGGAAAGAGGATTTTTTTCTTTCCCAAGATGCTAACAATTTAATTAATTCAAAGTTAGAACTGATTGCTTAAAATTGAGAAGTTGTGTGTGTGTATCTCTGTGTGTGTGTGTGTGTGTGTGTGTGTGTGTGTGTGTGACACTAGTCAGAGAGAGCAAAGGCCTAAGTCCCTGGCTTGTGGAAAGAAAACATCAATGATTTGGGGTAAAGAAGCCAGTAGGTGGGTAGGCATCATGAAGAAGACTTTGTGAATGTTCTTTTTTGTGTCATCTTCAATGAGTTTCTCATTAAATTATTAACATTATGCATATCTGCTAGTAATATACTTCTCCAGACAAAATCATATCTTATATATGTCCATCTCTTCAACCAATCAATTGTTGTTTATTCAAATGTGATAAGTGTAATAGCAAATGGACACTTCACCCTATCAGAAACGTACTCTTTAAAAACATTTCCAGATAGAAAGATATGACTCTAGAGAACCTCAATCCACGCTCTATAGTCTTACTATTGCTAATGATGAGTGCAGTATGTTTTAGTAGTTTGTATTGCAACTTTTGAGGTATAAAACTGAAGAAAGTCCTGATATACAGCTTCCTAGATAGTGAAGAAACCAGCATGGTGTCTACTGTAACACTGGCTGTTATAGTCTAAGCTGCCCTTTCAATTAGGTGCATTGTTCATGCTATGTTGATGATAAATAGGAAGAAAATGTATTTTGATTAAGTTGTAATAAAATATAGAAAAATATTTTTGAGCAATTTAAGAGGTTATGAGTCAGAGATGAATGTGATAATCTTTATCCATAAATAAATGCATTATATTTGTCTCCTTGCTCTTTGAGACATGAAGATATCATCATAATTAGCCCATAATCTATATCCATACATATGGATCTACACAGACATATAGTTGGATGGTGTTAGCATTGTTGTGATTTTTGTCACATTTAATTCATTTATTTACTTGGTTCTTTATTTTATTCTTTAGCCCTCCAGTGCCCAACAATAACCATATTGTCAAATGTGGCTACTGTATACTTGAGATATACCTTGCCAAGAGTGGTAAAGCTTAAAAGTATTATAAAATGTAGAACAGAACAGGAGACCTAATCAAAATGACCATTAAAGATATTTGACTAATACTGTTTATATTGGCTATCTCTGTAAGAGATAGGATTTAAAATGTAATAGTCTACACAAAACATTACTAAAATTCACTTGCATATGTCCTTTTAAGAATTTAGAACATTCAAATATACATAGCTATGCATTGTATAAACACTCTCAAGATAGATAACACCCTATTAAGAAACTTTGAAGAGTATTAAATGATGAACATTTATAGTCATTTCTCCTGAAATATTTTAATGCTTTAAATTAATCTTTTATATTACTTTCCAAAGTTGCATTTTTATATTCTGATTTGTTATTGCTGTATGCATGGATGACAAATAAGTATGATCATATGTCACAGCCCTGTGTGCTAAAGTACAACATATGACTGAAAATTAGAAAACCACTTTGTGGAGTTAGTTTTTGCCTTCCACCTTTATGTTGGTTCTGCAGCTCAAAAAAAGGTCTGTATTCATATTCAGCAAGTGTTTTACTAAATTAGACACCTTACCCGCCCATGTTAGGTTTATTATTTATTAAGAAACTAAGTTAATAGATATCTACCTTGATCCTAACATTCATTAAAGTTAAATCATGCTAAGAGGAAAATCATGTAAGGTCCTGGACATAAGTGTACCAGTGAATTCTGGCTCAGCCTTTGTGGCATGAGTCATGATATTCAAAGAATAACCCTTAACCTTCTTGCCTTGTCTGTATACAATGAACATAGCCAAATCAACAATGGGAAATAATAAAATACTGTTCCTAAGAAAACACAGAACATGATTTTAGAAAAATTGCGTAAACCAAATTGTAAACTGCCTTTTGATCTTGAGTCTAGAATACTAGAATCTGATAAAGACATAAGCCTGTTCAAAGGAACAAGGGTTTGGCCTTCTGGCTCATGGGTAGTGGAGGAAGTAGTAATAGTTTATTGAGAAAGAAAGCAGGACCAGGGAAGAAAGAAGGGTGTAACTAGGAAAAGGATGTGAGACTAGTGCCTGCTGGCAATGGTGAGTTCATATTTTCTGCTTTCCCTGTACATGTCCCGTCTGTTACAGGCAGCCTTCTCTGTCTCTCAGTCTCTCTTTATCTCTGTGTCTCTGTCTTTCTCTCTCTCTCAGGTATGTACATTTCACCTCCACTCTCTGCCTTTCTTTCCTCTCCCTAGGGGGCTTTCAGCTCCGTTGGTGAGGTTCTCATACTCGCCTTCTCCAGACTGTCTCCATTTTCTAGGATATTTATTTATTTATTTGTTTATTTATTTATTTATTTATTTATTTTTATTGGATATATTCTATATTTACAATTCATTTCCCTTTTTCTGGTTCCCCACCCCAAAGGTCCCACATGCCCTTTTCCCTCCCCCTGCTCCCTCATCCACCCCCTCCCACCTCACTGTTCTTGTACTCCCCCACAGTGATGCTTTGGTCCATTCTAGCACCAGTGTCCACTCCTTTCTTCTTGTGAGACATCACTTGGTATGTGATTTATGTCTTTGGCGTTACAAGCTTCTAGGCTAATATCCACTTATCAGTGACTGCATACCATGGGTATTCTTTTGAGACTGGGTCACCTCACTTAGTATGATGTTCTCCAGCTCCATCCATTTCTCTAAGAATTTCATGAATTCATTGTTTCTAATGGCTGAATAGTACTCCATTGTGTATATATACCACATTTTTTGTATCCATTCCTCTGTTGAGGGACATCTGGGTTCTTTCCAGCTTCTGGCTATTATATATAAGGCTGCTATGAATATAGTGGAGCATGTATCCTTATTGCATGCTGGGGAATCTTCTGGGTATATTCCCAGGAGTGGTATGGCTATGAGATAAAATTACATGTATATTGATTGTCTAGGACACAATGTTTAGAGGTGTATGTATCATGGGGTGGCAACATCTAGAATGAACATATGCATGACCTCAGATAGCTGTCATTTTTGTAATGCAAATATTAGCTATTCAACATTTTTAAAAAAGATTTTATTTATTTATTATATATAAGTGCACAAGAGGGCATCAGATCTCATTACAGATGGTTGTGAGCCACCATGTGGTTGCTGGGATTTGAACTCAGGACCTCTGGAAGAGCATTCAGTGCTCTTGACTGCTGAGCCCTCTCTCCAGCCCCCTATTCAACATTTCTTAACATAGGCAAGCATCCTCATTGACTATAGACCCTGTGCTATACAATATTTCCAGATCTATTTACCTTATTTAACTATGCTTTTGCATCCTTTGACTAGCATCTCCTAAAGTTCCCTGCTCACCTGCCTAGCTTCTGATAGTAACCATTCTATTTCTGAAAGAATGATCTTCTCAAATTCAGCACTCAAGTGAGATCACAGTGTTCTTTCGTGGTTCTTATTTGAACCTTTTAAAGAAGAGGGGAGGGAGCGGAGGAGTGAAGAAGGAGAAAGAGGAGGAAAAAAGGCAGAAGGGTAAGAGGAGAAGAGGGAAGAAGAGAAAGAGGAAAGAAAAATGAAAAAAAACTATTACAGGTGTAGACTTGAGTCACAAAGAAAACAATGGCTCTTGGGGTTATAAAGTAAGTCAGACACTTCAACACCTCTCCTGTCAACAGAGATGAGGGTGGGAACCATAAGGAGGCCACAGGTGGAGGCTCACTTCAGCCACCTTATCAGCAGGGCACTAATCATGCCATGGGCAGGAACATAGTTGTCTTCCTAACACTCTTTGATCTCTGAGCCTTCATCTTTGAAGACACAGGTTTAGTATTTACTTTTCTCTTGCTAAAAGACTTAAGACTTGCTCACAGTAAACTCATCTCATTGACTGTGACGGCTTTCAGAGACTCAAATACTTGAGGAACATTTATAAAACTTAGATGCAATAGGAAAAGCAGGGTATTTATTCCTTTTCAAAGGCTTACTGATTCAGCAAGTGAAGTTAGTGGCCTCCACTCTGTGTGTGTGTTTGTGTGTGTGTGTGTGTGTGTGTGTGTGTGTGTGTATGTGTGTGTGTATGTGTGTATGTGTGTGTGTTTGTGTGTTTGTATGCATGCCTGCTTCTGTGAAGGAAGGACAAAGGCCAACTCCTGGTGTCTTCTTCAATCACCCGTCACTAATATTTTAAGGGAGGGTCTCTCTGAATCTGGAGATCATAGATTTGACTAGACTGACTGTGAGAGAGTTTAAGAAATCTCTCTCTAGACTGTGCTACCCTCTCCCCTCCTGCACCATTCAGTACCAAGAATCACACTCACTCTGGTCTTCTGTGCCTTCTCTCAAGCTCACTGCCAAGGACTTTCAGAGTGAACTCTCCTGAGAGTCCCTGGGGCTCTGCCAGGGCCTTCAGCTCAGACTCTTTTGCGAGGCTGGTAACTACAGATGTGCATTAAGTGCTCACTCTTGCTGTCATACTATGTGCCTCTTTACAGGAATCATTTCTGTCATTCTCGTGAGAGCACTATAATGTCATAGATCTTTGTACGGAGTTAAGGGTTAGGATAAGGATTTGAAAAATCAGCCTTAGGTGAATTTATTTATTTATTTATTTATTTATTTATTTATTTACTTTACATTCCAATATCAGTCTTTTCCCCTTTCTCACTACCCCTCAGGCAAGGTCTCTCCCAATTCCCCCTTCCCATTTTCTTTTGAGTAGGGAAGATCATCTCTGGGTGTCAACCTTGCTCCCCGTCCCTTTCCCTATCAAGTAGCTGCAGAGTTAGGCACAACCTCTCCCACTAGGCCATACAAGGCTGTCCATTTAGGGGTGTGGGATTCACAGGCTGGCAGGCAGGCAACTGGCTCAGAAACAGCCGCTGATTTAGTTGTTTGGGGGACCATCAGGAAGTCCAAGCTGTTCATCTACTACATATGTGCAGGGGCCCTAGGTCCAGCCTGTGGTACTTGCTCTTTGGTCATGTGACTGTGTTTCTGGGAGCCCCCCAAGGGTCCAGGTGAGATGACTCTGTTGGTCTTCCTGTGGAGTCCCTGTACTCTTCGGGTCTCTCAATCTTTCTCTCGGCTCTTTCATAAGACAGCGTAAGTTCCATCTAATGTTTGAGTGTGAGTCTATATCTCTTTCCATTGGCTGTTGCATGGAGCCTCTCAGAGGACTGCTATGCTAGGTTCCTGTTTGCAAGCATAAGAGAGTATCATTAATAGTTTCAGGGCTTGGTGCTTGCCCATGGAATTGGTATCAATGGGGGGGGCAGTTATTGGTTGACCATCTCCTCAGGTCTCTGCTCGATCTTTGTCACTGTACATCTTGTAGGCAGGGCAAATTTTGGATTGAAGGCTTTGTGGGTGGGTTTCTGTCCTTATCCTTCCACTGGAAGTCCTGCCTGGCTACAGGAAATGGCCACTTCAGGAACCATATACCCTGCTGCTAGGAATCTCAGCTAGAGTCACCCCCTTAGATCCTCTGGGGCCAATCCCCATTCCAGGTCTCTGAAACATGCCAGAGATTGCCTCCTCATTCCAGCAGATATCCCTTTTCTCTTCCCTGCTCTCCCTACATATGCTTTTCCCTCAACTATTCCCTGTTCTCCTCCCCATCCCCAGCCCCTGTTCCAACCAGTTCCCCACTTCCATCAACCTCCAATATTTAAGAAAGATTCAACCACCCTTACTTGGGCCTTCTTTGTTATTTGGCTTCTTTGGGTCTGTGGAGTATACTGTATTTTATGGTTGATATCCATTTATGGGTAGATATACACCATGCGTGTCTTTTGATCTGAGTTATCTCACTGAGGATGATATTTTCTAGTTCCATGCATTTGCCTATGAAATTCATGATGTCCTTGTTTTTAGTAGCTGAGTAATATTCCATTGTGTAGATGTACCACATTTTCTGTATCTATTCTTCAGTTGAGAGACATCTAGGTTATTTCCAGTTTCTGGCTATTACAAAGCTACCATGAACATAGTTGAGCAAGTGTCCTTATGGGATAGTACAGCATCTTTTGGGCATAGGCCAAGGAGTGGTATAGCTGGGTCTTGAAATAGAACTATTATCAATCTTCTGAGACACTGACAAATTGATTTCCAGAGTAGTTTTACAAGTTTGCACTCCCATCAGCAATGGAGGAGTGTTCCCCTTGCTCCATATCCTTGCCAGCATGTGCTCTGTCCTTTGAGATTTTAATCTTAGCAATTCTGATGGGTGTAAGGTAGAATCTCAGAGCCATTTTGATTTGCATTTCCCTGGTTCCATAAGGTTGCCCAACATTTCTTTAGGTGTTTCCTGGTCATTTGAGATTCCTCCATTGAACATTCTGTTTAGCTTTGTACCCTATTTTAAAAATTGGGTCATTTGGATTATTGGGTCATTTGGATTATTGGTATCTAGCTTTTTTGAGTTTTTTTATTAATATATTTTCGATATGAGAACTCTGTTAGGTGTAGAGTTAGTGAAGATCTTTCCCCAATCTGTAGGCTATTGTTTTGTCCTAATGACAGTGCCCTTTGACTTACAGAAGCTTTTCAGTTTCATAGGTCCTATTATTAATTATTTCTTGACCTTAGTGTCTGAGTCATTGGTGTTCTGTTCAGGAAGTTTTCTCCTGTACCAACAAATTCAAGGCTATCCCTGACTCTGTTCTATTAGATTGAGTGTGCCTGTTTTTATGTTGAAGTATTTGATCCATTTGGACTTGAGATTTGTGCAGGTTCAGGTCAATTTTTAATAACTAATGGTAGCACTCAAGCCAGAAGGAAACATGCGATGTATCATTTACCTTGTGCATATGACAGAATTATTTGAAAATCTTACTATTTCTAGCTCTATGTGTGAGCCACATCAGGGATTCTTATTAAGAGTCTAGGATAGAAGCTGGTCATCTGATACAATGAGACTTTTCTGGAAGGAATATGATGTGAATAACAACACAAGAACAGGCTATGTAATATCTGGTAATGTCTGTAGTACACGCGGGTAAGTTTTTACCACCGTGGCCCCATTCTGCAGAACCCAGGCTGCTCTAGGATCTGATTTCATGTTTCAAACACTTTGTGAATGATGGGGAATCCTCCCTCTTTGGCAATGCATTCAGCAGTTGCCTGGTTTATATGTTTCTTCCTCTTGGCAGAACTCAGTGCGCATAGACTGAGAACTGTATTGTTCACCAGTCTCCCTAAGTGCAGAGATCAATTATTTATTTCTGTGGCCTGGCTCCATGGATCCTGCTGATAGGGCTCCTGTCAGAGAGAGTGAAGAGCTTCATTCTCAAATTAGAGGCTTGGGTAGTTCTATGAAAAAGTGATACTCTAGCTCTTTGTGCACACACACACACACACACACACACACACACACGCATGCTCACAAACACATGTGCTCTCACACACATGCATATATACCATAAACACACATCCACACATATCCACACACCACACACACACACACACACACACACACACACACTTACTCCCCCACACATAGCATACACACACACACACACACACACACACACACACACGGAAAGGTTTTCAACAATTTGTAGCCACCCAATTCTAATGTCCAGTCTGAAATAAGGACCGAATTTTTAAGCCAGCTGGATACAAAGGGAAGATTAGACAGGGTAGAGGGTATAAAGTTGGTCACTTCTGGCTTCTCTCCAGCTTCTTCCTGCTCTCTATGTGGTGAGATTTGTAGCCACCCAATTCTAATGTCCCAATCTGAAATAAGGACTGAATTTTTAAGCCAGCTGGATACAAAGGGAAGATTAGACAGGGTAGAGGGTATAAAGTTGGTCACTTCTGGCTTCTCTCCAGCTTCTTCCTGCTCTCTATGTGGTGAGATTTACAAGTGAAGTGAGTTAAAATTAAGCTATTCTTCGTGTTGTTTCCTGTTACAAAGAAAAGAAGGGATGTCAGTGGTGTCTGATATCAAATAATTTAACCAGAAGGAAAGCAAGAAGTCCAGGCTCAGTTTTCAGCAGGTCGAAATGAAGAAAGGAAAAGCTTCGGGTGCCATTTATTTTGCTCCAAGGCATGTTGACCAAACATCTATTAAGTACTTTGACACATTCACTTTTACGCTGTGGGCTCAAAACAGACAGGTATTGAATGCACATATTAGGCATTGTGATGCATACCTGCATGAATGAAAGCTGGAGTCTGCTTCTGAGAGTTTCATTGTTAGGGCGGAGGGAGCATGGGGGGAAGACCTGGCATGCAAGATATTTGTGCAAAAAAGCCCCAGCTTAAAGCGCCTGTAACTTGGGGCAACAGAGGTGAGAGATGCAGTGGAGTGATGCAAGGCAAGAGAACTTTGTTTTGATGAGGAAGATTGGATGATGGAGGGGTTGGCTTTTGATGTCCAAGCTGAACCCCAGAAACATTTCAGATGCATATACTCTAGGATTACATTAAATGTCAAGCTGACAGTTGAGAGAATACACTGGAGAATTTGAGGAGACCAGAATATCCAAGCAGATTCTTAGTTAAAAAACAAAACAAAACAAAACAAAAACCTTTCAAGGTTATTATAAAATTGCATAGTTGCTCAATTTTAGAATGTTTCACTGAATCTTTTTTTTTTTAAATGACAGGTGTGGAGCGATCACTCAGTGGTTAAGAATGTTTGCTGATGTTACAGAATACCTAACGATTTAAAGAGAAAAACAAATAATTTCTAAAGAGATGACTTACTGGTTAGGAGTGCTTACTGCTCTTGTAGAAGACATGAGTTTGGTTTCTAGTACCCATATCAGGTGGTTCATACTTACCTATTTTACCTATAACTACTGCTCCAGGGGAGCAATAAATCTAACAAATATTTCTAAAAAAATGAGAAAAAATCTCCAAATTTGTAGATGTATTCTAATCCAAAGGAATTGTCTATTTCCCGATGTGATTACGGTATGTTGTAACAGATTATCACAAATTAACAAGCTTCAATGCATCCAGAAGCTTATTCCATCATGGCGATAGACTCAATTCCAAAGGCAAGGTGTCTTCACATGGAATCTGAACTACTCTGCTTGAATTCTCTGCAGTGGTTAGATTAAATCCTTCATGCACCTGGACTTACAGTCACATTACTGTAAATATCTGGATCTTCATGTGGAATCCTCCCCTGTGTCACAGCTTGGCTATTCTTGACCTTCTTATAAGGAAATCCATCATTAACTTAGAGCACACTTGAAGCCAATAGGATCTTGTCTCCACTAATTATACCTGCAAAGAACCCATTGCCATTCAAGGTGACAGACATCCTATGCTGTAGAGGAGACATGAGAAGTGGAAGGTGACACTTCTCAACCCTGCTGAAGCTGTTTCAACTTTCCAAGGGTAAGATGTGAAGACTGTCATGTTAACAAGTGTTTTGGCTAAGTTCCAGAATTCTATAAAAGCAGGGCAGAGAGAAACAATGGAGATCAGTATCTCAGAATGAAATGCTGATATGAATGAGATAGAAGCCCTTGCCAAAGATTTGGGAAATCGGGAGGCCCACTGGTGGTCGTGAGCTCATGTCAGAAGAGTTGAGAGATGTGGAATTGATAAGATCAAAAAAGGGGGGTGGAGACAAGGTAGACATGCTTTCCAGTATTTATACCCTCATCTCTAAAAAGGAATGTCTACCCTCTCTGTCGTCAGCAAGACTGTTAATTCAGAGACATTTTCATATAAGATAGCTGAAGCTATCTTACCTAAAGCTGATTGCTACTTTAATGTATTACCCACATGCATATGTGTACATATATGTGTGTGCAGGTACATGTTCACATTGCTGTAGGGGCAGAGGTTGACATCAGATGTCCTCCTCTGTACCCCTCTACTTTACTTTTTGTGAATGACAAAGCCTAACCTGAATGTTGTCAATCAACTAGATTGCCTGGCCAGTGAGCTCCAGGACCCTTCTTTCTCTGACCTCTTAACACCTGTATTAAATATGTGAGCCATGACCAGATTTTATGTGGATATTAAGAACATAACTCAGATCCTTCTGCTTATAAGGCAAGCACTTTACCAATGGACACACAAACACAGTGAGCAAGTAAATCATTTAGATCCTATCCTCTTTCTCTCTCCCTCTCTCTCTTTCTCTGTCTAGTCTCTCTGTCCCTCTCTCTCTGTGTTTGTATGTGTGTGTGTGCATGCATGTGTATATGTATGTGTATGTATGTGTGTGTTTCTACACTATTAACTTTACATTTTCATGGGTTTATTTGCATAGGGCTAACAGCTACTAGTTATTGGGAAAACAACCACATTATGTTTTAGAAGAAGCCCAGGATACAGACTAAACATACACATAGAGAATGCTGACCATGGAGTGCTTCTTGAAGAAGCTAAGACAATAAAATGAGAGTCTTCTGGAATTTACACAGAAGAAATGGAGACCTTCAACCATTTGTCATTAAGAGAAAAGATATAGTTCAATTGAGAACAATTAAAATATGATAAAAATGCCCCCAGAATGAGATAAAATTAAAAGTCATTTTTTTTAAAAAGTCCTATTTTAATAGATGACTTTTAAAAAGATGACTTTTCCTTCTGCAGGAAAAGCCAAGACTGCAGGAGTTAACGGAGGCCCACGAATAAGGGCAACTTAAGGGACACTCTTAGCCTCCTTCTATTTGTTTACCTACTATGGGATCTTGAACTGTTTTTCATCACCCATAACAACCTTTATGTGACATGTTCAACTTAACCCAGATGGACTGAGTTTTGAGAACATGGCAATGTGGCAGCATTTCTTCAGAATATGACTTCCAATCTTTGGAGACTGGTTTGCAAGGCCACTGAGTACTTACAGAAATTATTTTTCCATGTTAGAGATGAAAAGCATTTGGAAAACAGTACCCCCAGAAAAGCTCACAATTCTTTCAGCGCTGCATGAATTTGGGCTATTAGCAAACATATGATGTGGGTGTGTGCAGAAATGATCGCCCAGACTTCCCCTGGCAAAGCGAATTTGGAAGCCTGGGCATTTGTGTGTGCTTGTGCAAAGCGATAGGATACATCTGCTGTGCTCCAGAGAGGGGCATAGAAAAGTAAGCTCTCCGATTTCTCTCTCCTTTGTTTCCCTCTCCTTCCTGTTGGATGTTGGGAGGGGTCAGCCAGCCTCTAGGGATTAAGACATTCAAAGAGGGCAGTAATTTCCATAATAGGATTCAGGGATCAGATTCAAAAGCAAAGGGCAGCTAATAGGAAAGGATAAGAGAGGTGAATGGCAGCCCCAGAGTAGGCTCCTAGCGTTGAGAAATCCAGCATCTCAGAGAGCATTTTGTCAGCCCTCAAAATATCCACAAATGCAAGATATTATTGAAAGGTGTGGCAATCTTGACATCTTAACACCTTGATAGAATAATTCCTGTCCTAATCGTGCCCACAAAAGATTGTGTTTCCGCAAAAGTTTGCCAGGAGGAAAAGAAAGGATTTCAAAAGGGAGATAAGTGGAGATGGAAAAAGTTGTAATGTCCAACTACCAGAAGAAAAACTGAGAGAGAAAGCGGGGCTCTAAGGCTCTAAGAATAATCAGGGAGAGGGAAACTGAGGCCACATGCGTTCCTGAGCTGGCTGGAAGTGACATAATGATTTATAGAGCATAAATATGATATTTTCTCAAGATAATAATAACTATGTTTTTGGAGGAGGTACAAAATTTTTCATACTTATGCGACTATATATGATAAATAGGTCTACTCACACACATTTATATGTAGTGTATGAATATGTAGATTAGTGCATCTTGGACTTGCCATATGTCTGCTTTGATGGATTGCTGCATGTACTTTAATGCTTTGGGTAGGTGATAAATTTCTTTATAGTGTAAGGAGATCAAAACTGGCTGTGAAGTCATGTAAGACCAGCTTGAGTCTCCTACCTGTTGCTTACTGAACTGCATGGACTTAGATCACTTAAACTCTTCGGCATCCTGTTCTTCATGTGGGAAAGAAGATATACAAAGTGCACCTTGGAGAACTGAAGTGATATGAGTACACATGTGCATGTCTCCACCAGAGAAGGCAGATGTCTTGCTTTCCTCAGTGCAAACTAAAATCTGAAGGCATTGGCCACTGCAGGCCTCCATCTCTGTCTCTCTCTTCCTGAGTAGAGAAGTTGGTCGTTTAGCATCATCTGGGAATTTGTCAAATCTTATCTGTCCATATGACAAGGTCTGTTTTCCATACAGTACAGGAAAAATACTCCTCTCAGTTGATACATGATCTGTTAATCTTGAAACTTGGATTTCCTTTAATTTTTACACCTAATCAATATTTTACGAGCATGTATAAAAAGGAGAGGCAAGGTCAGTCTTTTAAAGTAGAGTTTGCTTGCCATCCTGGAATATTAACTCTCCCTTGGCATAACCAGCCACCTCTTTTCCTATGTAACCATGCAATGCCAATAGAGCCACCCACACGGAAAAATCCAGCCAAGTCTCATATAGGCTATATTCCCACAGGTACTTATGTATCATGAACAAGATAGGCAGATGCCTTTCCGTGCCTAAGATAGTATTTCCTCACAGCACCAGCTGAGGAAGCTGAAGTAATTTGCACACTTCCATGCTCAAGAGACCATCTAAGATCCTTGTGACAGGACACGACAGGCATTAAATGTGGCTATTACCAGGGCTTCAGAAAGAGAGATAATGTAGTCATCCTTTAGGGCATCCTAGTACCTGATTGTGTAGCTTGAACCTAGAGTGTTACAGGTCCTGTGTAAACACTTGGGCACTGGTCCCTGGAGCTGTGGGTTCCTAAGCCCGATGCATGACTGCCCAAACAGCTCTCAGAATAGCTCTCAGAACAAGGCAGGATGCAGGCTATGTCCTAGCCAAATCAGGCTTGGGCCTCTACAACTCCATAGACACAAAGGCCACATCATGATAAAGCCAAATCGGCTTCTCAGAAAGCATGTGACCGGCAGTCTGGTAATCTAGTTGATATGCTTGGAAGACTCCTACCCCTCCTCCTCCCTTGCCCCTCTTCCTCCCCTCCCCCCTGACTGGAGCTATGCATTCTAGCCCCTCTCCATACATTCTCTTCGGTGGATTATACAGTCATCAGTACCTGATGGAGACTCTGCTCGCCAGCTCCTTTGCGTCCCATGAAAGCCAATGAGCATCACTGCAGATTGGGGACAGGCGACCCACATAGAGCTAGCCAGCTTTTTTTGATTCCTTTGGACATACCATATATTCTGCTTTAGTCTAATTTATTAAATCTGAATGGAAGTAGTTAAGCCCCACTGGCCAGTCATTGGGTCTATAAAAGGAGTTACCGCCGAGATACAATGATTTCTGCAATCATGGAGTTAGAAGTTGGAGGGCAAATAAAAATGCAGATGAGGTGAAGCAGAAGATGAAAGAAAGTTTTTTATTTCTGTACATTGTAAACGTTAACATGATGAATAAAACCCGACACAAAAGGCAAGCTAGAAAAAAAGGAGATACACAAATATTTCTATTTTATCAAAATACCAGATTGATGTTTTTCATGTATGTATTCCAGAAATAAAGCCTTTGAAAGGGGGAGATAGAATACTATTTAGAAACAAAGGGATATTACTGGCAATGTTTATAATAGTAGGTTCTTTTCTTGGTCCACTCTGTTTTTCTAGTAAGAAACTGCAGTGAGTTTCGAGTGTACATTACAGTACATGTATATGCTCCCAGTCTGGATGAATTTATTCATGTCTGCATGTATATGCATATTGTGCTTTTACACATATAGAAAACTGTATTTATTTTCTTTTGTTACTTTCTTTTATCACCCAATTAAAACTATTTTCACTTAATTTTTGTGTCTGTGTTTGCTACTGGTATCTTCATGAGTGCTATCATTTTCTTGCCAATGAAACTAAATACCTTTTTAAAGTTTCTAAATCTTTAAATGTATTGTCTATTGAAATGTCTCTCAAATAACTTTCTCAGTTACCTGTCTGTTTCTCTATGACCTGCTGATCTTCATACAAAATCATTTCTCTTCCCTTGCCTATTATGGTATAATTTTATGATGGTTTTCATTACATAGTCTTTCATCAGTTTGGAATAACTACCTGGATTGATCTCTTATTTTATGTTCAAGTGTTAGCTTAAGATTCTTTCATGGTTTGGTTCATTGAAACCCAAATTCTTTTCAAAATTTAGCATATATAGCAATTTTGCAGTGTGTGTGTGTGTGGTAATTATGACCCCTCCCAATAAATCAATTTTTAAGAGTATATTTTATTTATTCATTGATAGGTACATAGTTATACAATGTATGCTGATTATACGATTCCTCATCTACACTCCTATATTCTTCTCCTCTTTCATATTTTGTAAAATTCTGGCTAGAGCTTATGTGGAACTTCTGCTGGTAACTGTAGCCATAGTGTGCTCATGGGTTCGATGGTCACGGCATATCTAGAATACATTGTTCTCCAGAACACTTCTTCTTTCTTCAGCTCTCACCTTTTTCTTCTGTCCCCTACTACTGTGACATTTCCTGGGTCTTATAGAAGTGGGCCACACTAATCATCTGAAGAGCTTCCTTAAAGGACAGAGTCATTGGCCTCTCTTATTTCGCTGAAGAGTAAGGAGCTCTAAGGGAGGGCACAAACACAGGAGGTTAGGCCAGGAGATCTATAATATTTTGGTAAATAATATGGATACAACATTGGAAATACTGCAGGTCAAAAGGCCAGAGTCAGCTGCTTGCCATATCCTCATTACTTTTTTCCTTCTGGATGCCCTTATCTGAAGAAGTTATCTTATGGTGACAACTATACAAGAATACCTTTATGATGAGGAGAAGCTATTGCATTTTCTAGATACTTCCCAATACTCTTGAAAATGAAAAGACTATCTGGTGTCTCATCAGCCCCATGTCATCAGTGGACACGAATCGTTATGGAGATGAGAACAGTGAGCAATAAAAATGTTCTCATTTGGGAGGAGGTGAAAGGTGGGATGCTTCCAGGAGGAGTTCCTAGGGTAGGGCAGGTATCATCAAAATATATTACATGCATATATGAAACTCTAAAAACATAAAAACAGACCTAAAGCATACAAAGGTACAGGTTTTTTAAAAAAAATCTTATCTGTATTTTCAACTCCTAATTTTTGACACACTCTCTTTAGAAAGTGGTTCTATGGTAAAAAGTAAGACATGAACCATTCAAGACATAGGTTTTAAGGAAAACAATTTAAGACAGAAGAATGTTGAAGAAATTATGTGACACTAAGAAAATAGATTTGTTCTCAATGTTAGGAATTTAAAGGAGATTTGACTTGGGCATTTTCCTTGGTCTTGGGTAAACTGATTCCCCAAATCAGTATTAGTCTTGATTACCATTGATAATGTGGCCTCATCTGATGGAAGGTAAGGCAGTCAGCTAAGAGAGGAATTCACTGATCCACATCTGGATTCAAAGCTCTAAGGTTAAAGAGCTCAAAGATTAGAATGACAACCAAGAGACAACTGACTGAAATCTGGGAACACTGAAAGAATGGATGTTTTTGTTTAGCACACTTCTGTACTAGAAAAATCAGAGAGGTGAGGAGGTAAGGAGTGAGGAGGAAGGCTTCCACGCTACCCTGCCCCAGCCACTTCCTAGCAGAAACAACAGGATGGTACCTGTATCCCACAAGCCTCTGTTTATCTCTCTTTGCCCAAATTCCTGAGAAACAGATTCCAGGACTCCAGTTAGGTGTTTTGGTTAATTTTGTTAGGAAGTTGACTCAAGTGGCAAATCTTTGAGAAGTGTTGAAAGCTGAGTCATTTCAGACGTGTAAATCCTGTTGCAACAAACAGCACCACATTTGCTTGTGTTGGACAGTTACTGAGAAGAAAGTTGTCTCGAGTGGAATATCAACACAGAGGTAAAAGGGAACGGATGGAAAAAATGGCGTGTGGCCAAGGAGAGATCACTGTCTACATTTCTGAACCTGGCATCTGCACAGTTTTATGGGTTCCCTATTTCTACCCTTCCATCCCTCTCATCCATTAGAAGCTCAAGTCAGCCTTTTGATCAGTATGAACTTATTTGGTAAAGCATGTGACTTATTTGTTGAAAACACGATACTGTATTTCCATCCTCCTCTCTTCCTCTCCTCCTAGTCCCACTCTCACTCCCCATGTTCCCATTCCCTTTCTTTCCTTTCTCCTCAGAGAATGGGATATCCCCATGGGTACCATGCCACACTGGCACATCAAATCACAGCAAGACTAAGTATATGCTCTCGCACTGAGGCCAAATGAGACAGCCCAGCTAGGAGAAAGGTATGCAAAAGCAGGCAATAGAGTCAGAGACAACCACCGTTCCAATTGCTAGGGAACCCACATGAAGACCAAGATGCACATCTGCTACATAGGTGTAGGGGACATAGGCCTGTCCCCAAGCATGATCTTGAATCAGAATGAGGATGTAGCAAGCTCACTTGGCAAAGCATATGCTTTGCAAGCACAAGGACATGAGTTCAGTCCCCGTGCATCCTGGAAATTACAGCACTATGGGGCGTGTAAAGCAGAAAAACCTATAGCAGTGAATCTGAAAAGAACCATTAGCCTACTTTGTAAGGTCCAGGCCTAGGAGAGACCTTATCTCAAAAAGTCAACTAACATTTTGAGGCTGTCTGGTCTGCACACATACTTGCATATATGAACCATGTACATACATGCATGCAAAATATCCTCTAAAATGATTGTTTAAAGACATATATCATGTCTTTGACTGTATATGAATAATATATAAAGACATACCCACATCTTTCCAAGTGAATAATTCTATTATGATTTTATAATAAATCTCTAAAATATGAAATATATTTTATATTTTATATATATGTATATGTGTGTGTGTTCTTAAGCAGGCATTATACTATTTAATTACCACAAAGTATACCACCCATGGACAGCAAAAGTTTCCTTAGCAATATATTTTCTCCATGACAAAAGAGTAGGAAGGAATAGTGAAACTAAGGTAGTCTGACTCTAGCATGGGCAGTAGCACCATGAATGGCAACATGTCTCACCCAACTCTTGAAACTTCTAGGTAAATATTGGACTGATGGAACTGATGATCACTTGAATATCAAATATTTTAAGAGGCAAAGTGAGAATTCCCCCTTTCTCTGTCGTCCCATACATTGAACATATTAATGTATATCACCTAGGAACCACACAATTCTGTTTACCGAGTCAATAATTTGTTGTCCATTGAATCCTTAACCCTGCTTCTCTCACAAATAAGATATCCCCTTTTCACTCTTCTTATTTTGCTCTTCAGAGGAAAATTTAGAGAAAAAAATCAGCTAATGAAGCTTGAAGGACTTGAGTGTGAAAAATCATTATAGAGTGTATAACGTAAAATATTGGGATAACTGATTTCTCTCATCTTAAAGACATTACCGAGCCAATCCATTTCCTGTGCCTTTGACCCATCAAGTTCCATCTTCCTGTTGGTGATTTTATAGGTGACACTCGTAGCTGTGGATTCTCTAGGAACATTTGGGGATGGGACATGCAGTACCTCTTGTCTTTTTCTGAGAAACATCTGTTTCTCATTATACACCCAATTGTAATACACACCAAAAAGAAAGTTCTGACAATACCAAGATTTGATCCTGTGGATGTCAAAACGAAGACTCTCTCCTGATGTGTACAGCACTATGGACTTGACCCATGTTATTACTGTTCCTGTTTCTGAAGAAGCTTCTCAGCTGTTGAGCACTGTGGGAGAGGCCTCTAGGTTTTGTTTTCTTCTTCCTTTGGTGTCACACTATCTAACACACATATTTTCTATGTCCTTTTATCTCATTTCTTGCTTTATCAATATTTGAGCTTATCTTCCAATGGAGAACTGTAAACGAAAATGAGAGAAAGTCCATTCTCACCCCAGAAGACAAATAATTAGCCATTTTATTAAATATCCAAAACTCAGCATGCTTCTCAAAGCCATTCTTGCTATAGGAAAAGAGGAGAAAAGTCCCCCTCACTTTCTTCTTGGAATATCAAAGAGTCCCATGATTTCTAGTATGGAGTTAGCTTTTTATGAATATGGTATTCTACTCACAAATACAGTGACAGACAATAGGGAACACTGACATCAGTATGTGTGTGTCTTTACCCTAACATCAGTATGTGTGTGTCTTTACCCTTAAAAAGCTTATTCTTTAAGATAAAAAGAGAAGAGCCAGGACCTATGTGTAGTCCTCACCCTGCCTGTTAATGGAATGCCACTAAGAAGAATGTCCCAGCATTTCACATCCTATACGGAAATGCAGCAGGTAAGCATGACTCTTGACTATTTCACCCTCTAATGAAGGTAGGAGTAGACAGCCACGTTCCCATCCTGATCATGGATACAAGAAATGCTACCTGCACTCTGTCCTGTTCAGACAAGTGCTACCCCCCTACTCCCAGAAGTTTCTAGCTGCATGAATTCTAGGTACTGTTCTTTAAAAAAAAATATCCAGCTTTAACAAAAGCATTTCAGACACATGTTGGATTTCCCCAAACTGGAACTTCTTAAATTTACACTATGTGGGTGGGCAGGTGTGGCTAGCTCTTCATGCTACACTGAGATTTTGTGTTTGCCAAGAGGTAGGAAAATATACACACAGAGAGATGACCAATTGCACAAGAACATACTATACTCAAAATGGAGGGGGCTGAGCATCTCATAGCCTCTTCTGTTCAGTGCTATCAGAATAGTTAAAAGAAAAAAGCAGGCATTCTTAGGTATAATAACCGAGGGAACTTTTCATATAGGCTGTGAAAACGGAGTTTGTGTACAGATTCCACACTCGGAGGATAGATTCCTCACATTGTCTTGGGTCTCTCCCTTTCTCCTTTCTCTTCCCTTTATGAATTTGGATACTCTGTCTCCATCCAGCTGAGAAGTAATTAGTGCTGAAGGGCTGACAGCCAACACTTAAGTGGAAGAACCATAAGTGTAGGAAGTCAAATAGGGCAGGAGAAAAAAAAAGAGAAAGGAAGGCAACATAGGGAAACTAAATAAAGACGTCTGGTGGTGGGGGTGGCTTCCTCCAAAGGCCCTTATTGAAAAAAGTATCTGGGTTCTCAAAAGGTCAAGTTCTGAGAGATTGAATTTACATGGAAACAAACAAACAAACAAAAAGACCAAATGTAGTATGAGAAAAAAAAAAGCAGGGCTTTCTTCAATGAACTTTCTAATTATCTGTACTGTACAATGGGTTGCCCACTTACATACATCAGATATGGGTAGCAAGGAACTGGGGCAGATGCATGCCTCCTCACAAGTGCAAATAAGTAAATGTAAAAGTGATGAAAATGGGTACATGTTTTCATCCTAGTCTACAATATGCTGACCTGTAATAATCAAAGGGTGTATCCGAAGAACTCACACCTACCCGCAAAGAGACCATGGCGCACAAATGCTTTGGATTTAGGTGGATTTCAGTGCACATCTCAACGTTAGATTCCAGTTCTATGATCTGTGATGTAGTTGCCAGGACAATGAAACTTTATTTTCTCATTTGTCAACAGTACAATTAGCATGTGCCGTTCACTGCAATGCTAAGGTGACTAGCATCAGCTGGTTTCCTAACCATGTGGATAGCAGCAACAAGATAAGGACTACTTCAGGTGTGAACCATCGGCAATCAGTTAACAATTATTGACTTAGATAGTGATGGTAAAAATAAATAATAATAATAATAATAATAATAATAATAATATAACAGCAACAAGAATAGATATAATGGCACTTCATTTTGGTGTGTCCTGTATGCATTAGCTATTTTTCTGGAGCTATGAAACCACAAAAGAAGCACAGAATGTGTTTGTGTTTCAGATGGCTACTATGAAAAGAGCAGTTCAGGTCGCTCTGATGATTAAGTCACATGAGTTCTTTTACCACGTGTTTTGAGTTAAGCCCCACATCAGGTGTTGGCAAGCTACTGCCCAAATCTCAACTCTGGCCTGATGTCTTTTATTATTTTTGCATATAAAAGTAATATTGGAACACAGTCAGATCCAATAATTAATATAGTTCCTATGTCTGCTATGGTGCAACAAAAGCACAGTTGACTATTTCTCTAAGAGTATGCTTGGAAAAGGTTTGGTACCTGGTATTCACACAGTAAAGCTCATCAACCCTGCTGTCCATCTGTACATTCAAGTCTAGGTCGAAGGTTCAAAGGAACAGCCATTTTTTTTTAAAGAGAGAGATGGAATAAGTGCCTCACTTGTTTCCAATATAATTTACTCCTTTATTCATTTAACCAATATTTGAAATTAACTAGCCCCTCATTTGGCATATAAGCTGTTACCTAGCTGTGGGATTGTGTGGGAAATAGAAGGTAGGGAGAGTTTCAGAAAAGAGTCAGGCACCTAGAAATGAGAGATTCCTTAGTAGGAAACTTGGCATCTTCACAAGAAAAGCTCATCAGAGCTCTGCTATTGGTCCGATATGGTTTTCTTAAATTTCCTGCTAACTGGTTAAAAACTTATTGGATTGCATTCACAGTGTTTCATTTATCTTTTCTTTTCACATATAGAGAATCACATCTTACTTCTCTTTGCAAGAAAATAATCACTTAAGAAATTGATTTTTTTTGAGATAGGGTCTTATCAAGTAGCACAACCTGGGCTTGAGTTCTCAATCCTCCTGCCTCAGCATTTCAGTGCTGGGATTATAGGAATGTGCTATCCTGGTGATTGGCAAGTGATTTGGTTTGGGCAAAGACAAATTTTTATTAGTTTCTGTCTTTTAACGTTTGGATCTTATTCAATTCTTCTGAAGGAAGGAGCCAAAATTCCACCCTTAGATAGTGGTCTACGTATGATTTCCCATAAATAATGAATTATGCTTTAGGAGCAGAATAAAGGATATACTATATCAGAGAGCTCTAGATGGGAAGTGAAGCATTCCAAGGACATTTTAGTTTTTGCATGCGCTGCATGGCTGTTTCGTGACTATTATAAAGATGAAATATATAAGCAACAGTGTAATCGCTCACCATAGTGAATGTTCTCATATGGGAGTCAAATCCACAGAAATGGTTTGAAATATTTTTAATTTAAATTTGTATGAATTTTCTCAGGAGGACAGAGTGTTAGTGGCTCAGATAAAAACTTACAAAAAATAAAGCTGCGCAGACACCACTGAGAAAATCTGACAATATATTACACTTAGTTCAAATCTACACATATGTCCCAGTCATCCATAGTATCTGGAAGTGCATCCAAGGAAGCTTGATTTTTAGAACCCTCCATGCAGTTTTGATACATACCCACACTGGAATTCCACAATCTAAAAGAGTTTCCTTGCTTCCTGAAATGAAGAGAATTGATCATGTTATAGAAGCTAGGTGTTGATATGGAAATATGTGTTAATTCATTTTTTAAAGTTTTTGCATTATACTTGTTTGTTTATCCTGTACTTGCGGTGTGTACATGCTGTGGTACATGTGTGGAAGTCAAAGGACAAAGGAAGTCAATTCTTGCCTTTCCCCTTGTGTGTTATGGGGATTGAATTCGGGTCATCAGGCTTGGTGACAAGGATCTTTATAGACTGCACCATCTTACCAGTTCCTGTTCACTTCTTTATCAATAAATATTTATTGTGCAGCTGTGTGCCCACAAGTGTGACTAAAAGAGAGATTTTCAGTTAATGAAACTGAATCTGTTCAAGTGTTTAAAAGAAGCCCACAATGATAGGCAGAGACAATACAGTAGACAGTCTGCTATTTTAATTGCTCTATGATTTATAATATTGAGTATTGGAAATGGTACCCCTAATTTAAGTAGAAGAGGTGGGAAATCAAATGGTTACAAAAAAAACCTAAATTCTCTTGCTTTTACCAAGAGTAAAATTCAAGTAATACTGGGGATTAAGAAGATATGATATACCCCAAATAAATACACATGAAAAGGCAGAGTTTAGAGGCAGAGTTTAGGTACCACTCTGAGTAAGGTGATAAGCCACTCAGTCTAAGAAATGATATTTATAAGAATAAATGAATGCAGCCAGAATGTTTGGCTGTGAGAAAGGCCTGTTGGTAACAGCTTCATCTTTGATTGCCCCAAAATAGAACATGAGACCCAGCAAAGTGATCATATTAACAAATGGATGGAAGGAGGGATGGATGGATGGATGGGTGGATAGATGGATGGATGGATGGAAGGAGAGATGGATGGATGGATGGATGGATGGATGGATGGATGAAGGGATAGATGGATGGATGGATAGATAGATAGATAGATAGATAGATAGATAGATAGATAGATAGATACAGAGACAGACAGACAGACAGACAGACACACACAGCCACACAGAGAGACAGAGAGACAGAGATTGGGAGGTGACAGACACAGTGAGAGTGGAATTAGGAAGCCAGACATCTGGAAACCAAGGAAGAAGTTTTAAGGATGAAGTTGAGGTTGCCAAGAGATCAAGGGCCATAAGGATGGGAGATAGCCACGTGATAGATCATATCTATACTACTTCTCAGAACCTAGGAATGAAAGGTGAGAAATTAAAGGAGGTCGGCTGAACGTAGGACGGTAAAATCAAGGGTCAGTGAATACAAGCCACAAACCGAGAAGAATTAAAATGTCAAAAAATAGCTGAAAGGCAAATGAAGTTAATGTTAAGGAGATATAGTTCAAGGACATGAGCATTACTGAAACTAGGGATGAAAAATACCCAAAGAAAAGTCACTTAAAATTATAGAGAAAAGGTTGGAAATTCTATAACGAGGTGGAAATAGCTCTGCGGAGTTTTAATAAGTAGAACGAACAAATAGCCCTTCAGACAATTCCGTTCTCCAATGACAACCAGACCCTGTTTATTGAAATCACATCATTGGCTATGTTTGCTTGGACTTAATTGTTTTAGGTGGTGAGATCAAAATGGGGGCTTGTAAAAGCACCACTAAGTGCCGGAATAATAGGGTAGAACTCTCCAGTCAGTTTAAAAGTGGTATCTGTGTTTCTTGAAAGGTGACCATCCATCCCCCTCGGTATTTTTTTCCACCAGGTGG
>OZ030015.1:98772148-99017148 GCA_964023405.1 Apodemus agrarius
AAGTGGGGTTTTCTCTATCCACTTTGGCATGCCTATTGGTGTTGTCCTCAAAGGAAGCACTTAAATATGCTCATGCCTAGGACTTGGGAGACTGAGGCAGGAGGATCACAGTTGTCCTATACTGACAACTATATAGTCAGCTATAGAGAATGTTTGAAACTCTTCTCAGCTAGGAGAGTTTCTGTTTCAAAAACCAAAAAATTGTACAAACTATATGAAAATTATCAGTGAGATCCTAATTTTCCAATATTTATTCATTTTCTAACATTTCTTCTACCCTAAGTAGTTCTTCATAGTAATCCTGATTTTTGCTGGATATATCAGGAAATTCTCCCTTCCTTCCTTCCTTCCTTCCTTCCTTCCTTCCTTCCTTCCTTTCTTTCTCTCTCTTTCTTTCTTTATCCCTCTCTTCCTTCCTTCCTCCCTTCCTTTCTTTCTATTGTTCTTTTATTCTCTTTCTCCCTTCCTTCCTTCCTTCCTTCCTTCCTTCCTTCCTTCCTTCCTTCCTTCCTTCCTCTCTCTCTCTCTCTCTCTCTCTCTCTCTCTCTCTCTCTTTCTCTCTCTCTTTCTTTCTTTCTTTCTTTCTTTCTTTCTTTCTTTCATCCATTAATTCTTAGTTGGGAATTAAAGTGAAATGTCATTGAAATTCATGTACTATCATTATACATTCATGGTTTTTATACATTTGACACTTCATAGATATGCTTTCAATATTTAATTTGCCTCTGAAGGGTTGTAAAAACTGTATGCAAATGGATGTAATATTTAATAGACATGTTCAGCATTTTGGTGATGTATGGATTAGAAAGTGACCCCATGCTGTAAAGCCAAATATAATTCATGGAGGATTGCAGGTAGCAAATGGATAAGTGAATATCAGTAAGTCAGTGCATCTCACTTGAGGATGTCTTCACTTCCCAAACACAGACATAGATTGCTTTACTCCTCTTCATAGTGTTTGACTTGACAGACTGTGTTTGCCTTATAAATAAATTGATGACTTTCACAAGTCTATCTCATTTTCACAATACTATGTGCTCACTTCATGTCTCTGTATCACATCTTGACTCCTTCTCTACTATCGTAATCATTTTTTATTGCTATTGAAAATAGATTCTTCTTTCATACAATACATGCCCACCACAGTTTCCTCTTCCTCCAATTCTCCTGGCTCCCCACACCACTATACCTCTCCTCCACCCATGATCCACTTTCCTCCATTTTTCTCTTCAATAAAAAGAGCATGTCTCCAAAAGATGATGAATGGATGGAACAAAACAAAATACAGTAAGAGGCTGGACCAGGCAGCCCAATAGTAGGAAGAGTCTTAGAGTGGGGAACTGAGTCAGAGATACACCAGTTTCCACTTTTAGAAATCTCACAAGGATGCCAACCTAAGAGCCATAACACACACACACACACACACACACACACACACACACACACACATGAGAGAGAGAGAAAGAGAGAGAGTTTCTCTGTGTAGTCCAGGCTGTCCTGGAACTCACTCAGTAGACAAGGCTGGCCTTGAACTCAGAAATCTGCCTGCCTCTGCCTCCCAAGTGCTGGGATTAAAGGCGTGTGCCACCACTGCCCAGCTTGGAAGCCCAGTTTTTATTTTGTAACTCCAGTTATAATTTATCTGAAAACCGGCAGAAGTATAGTACACAGAATTTCATACTGGGAAAAAATCTACACCTGTAAAATCAATAAATCTTCAAAAACAAAGAGTAGATTGGATTAACAGGGTAATAGAGATATTTTTGTATAAATACACTTATGATTTCATGATAGAATAGACTATTAATGGGCCCTAGCTGAAAGTAGTAGGCCATTGGGAACATTTCCTTGAGGGATATGGTTTATCTCTGATCTCCCTCCCTCTCCTCCTCCCTCTCCCTTCTCCCCTCTCTCCCCACCCTGTCTCCCTCTCTTCGCTGATTGTGTTCTTTGTCCTTCTTTCCCTCTGCTTTCTGTTTATCAGGAAGTGAGCATCTTTCCTGAGCCATGTTCATCTCACCAAGATATGTAGCCTCACCTCAGACTCAGAGAAACAGGATCAAGTAACCATGCATTCAAATTGCTGAAGCCGATAAAATAAATCTTTTCTACTTTTAAATTCTTCACCTCATATTTTGCTTCTGAAACTGAAGGAGGAAAGGGACACTATTGTATCATTTTTCACTTCATATGATAGTAATTGAGCCCATGGTCAATGGTGTAGTGACAGAAGGCAAAAATATCATTTTCTTTTTTCAGTAAAGTTTTATTGAAAAGATAGCTGTGCCTATCTGTTTATATATTGTCTCTGGCTGCTTCTGTGAGCTACAATGGCAGATCTCAAAAAACATAATGGAGATTCTATGGTTCACAGAGTTCTAAACATTACTAACTTATGAACATTAACCATAACCTACCTGATCTCTCTCTCTCTCTCTCTCTCTCTCTCTCTCTCTCTCTCTCTCTCTCTCTCTCTCTCTCTCCCTAGCATCTATCCATCTATCTGCAACTATGTATAATGATATATTACATCCTCTTGCATCCTATTGATAACTTAAAGTCATCCCATCTTTGATTTCCAAGTGGTGGGCTTGTATGCATGATCCTTAACAGTGATTTTTAGGATAGTTGCAAATAATTCTACAGTTGTGTTTAAATAAACACGGTCACGGCATGGAATTTGATGCTACTCTTGAATCACAAAACTTGGTACTCCTTTCAGAAAAAGAAAGTAGAATAATATTTCTTATGAGGAGATGAAAATGTTTAGCTTTTACTTTGCACGGGTTCCCTAAACTAGCAACGTGTAGGCTAACTACCAAGTTTGTCTCCCAGGTGGTAGACCAGATGTGCTACCTGACCTGCACAGTAGAATAAAAACTATATTTGCCACCAACAACCAAGTCAACATTTTAATTTCATTTCTATTGAATCTCTAGCTCTCCTGAGGTCTGTCCATGGAATTCTCAATGCTGTCTTTTCTTCCCACTTTCCTTGTTCTCTCACAGGAAATCTCACAGACAAAAAAAAAACAAAAAACAAACAAACAAACAAACAAACAAACAACAACAACAACAACAAAAAAAACCAGTGCCCTCTGCCAGATAACAGTTCTGTCTGATCCTGAGGGGTCCTCACACTTTCTGCCATACAAGCACAAAGTCGCTATCTGTCTCCACAAGGAAGGACATCCTTAAGTCCTCATGACTTTCTCTTCATCCTTCACTGTGTCTTCACAACAAAGTTCACGGATTTTCTGTTGAGTCATAGCTATTGGGGTGAACATTTAGAGGAGAACACGAAGCAAAGGAGTTAAAGCAAGAAGTTTCTTTCTAAAGCCTGCCTCACGGTGGCTCTGAGCGAGCCACTGCTCGGCAAATGCTGAATCTTGTGTATGAGCCCCTCAGTGGCAAAGGAAAACAAGCCGTCCTTATTAGAAATTCTGCAGCGAAAGATGTAACATCATAGCTAAATTCAGTCGGAGACAGGTTGATCAACAAAAACCAGGAGCCAAGGCAGTCTAGTCAGCTCTGAAATTTGATTCAGGCACCAGATTATGAATAGATTTAACTAGTTCGCCAAATGAAAATGTAGATTTTGGCAACGACTGAATTTTTTTTTTTCCGCGAGGGCGGCAACATTCTATATGTGAAGTCCCAGTATGCACTGAGGGATATAAAAAAAGAGCTTTTTATATTATACAACTACTCAGTGTATGCTAAAGGAAAACAATTAACTCAATAAATGCCAAAAATATCAACCTCCTTTTATTAACTTCAATATCAAACTCTCTGATTTACCTTGCTCCGTAATGCAAGCTATCTTTCATGATGTAGAAAGATACAGCACAAACCAGCAATCAGTAACAAAATCCTGACACATGTGACCATATTAAACCATACTCAACTGGTCTGCTGCACTTTCGTGGGGACAGAGATATGACAAGAGGCACAAGCCAGATAGATCATTGTCAATAAGCACTTATAAATCAAGTATAAACTGCCCCTGGATTTCTCAGGTTCCCTTTCCTTTCCTGGGTGAAAGATAGTGTGCCTCAGACACAATGAACTCCATTTCCTTCCGTTTCCTGAACACTGACATTCAGATCATTTATTACTTGAGCGTTTGTGACAATGAACAAGGATTAGGACAATTACAGTAATGGCAATCGTTCCTGCTACCCCAGCTTTGCAACCCATTTCTCAGATCTAGACTAACAATGCCTTGTTTTCAGCATAAGTTCAAAACCATACTTTCAATATACTGTCTCAGTATCAAAAATTAGCAACATAGAAAAAAACATTTGCAATATTATTTAATGTATACAAACAGAGTAAGATGAAAAACACTTGATTTTTTAAAAAAAAATTATTGGTAGGAACATTGTCAGGAACGTTTGGTGATTCATCTTCATTTATGGGATTTCTTGCTCAAAAGATGGGTGTTAAGATAACTTAGTTTCAGATTGATTTTAAATGTGTATGCATGCTCATGTGTATGCATGTGTGTGTCTATGAGTGCATGTGTCCATGTCCCTAAATTAGAATCTTGCTGTTCACTGTTACAAAAGAAGATACACTTTGTGTGGCGATACAGGAAGAATCACAAGCCCTATATCTTTAAAGTCGTTTTACTGAGGTGTGAAGGATCATGGGTAAATGTCAAATGTGGGGTTTATTATTCTATGTTCTTTGGCTTTGACCATCTTTGTTTCTACCATTTTCCAAGACTTGAGCTTCTTTAAACATTAAGGCACTGGCCTTAATCTAATGAAATCACACACCCTGTTAGAACTATTAGTTGCTTATGTGAGATACAAACAGTAGGCCTAAAGCAGCTAGGATACTTAATGAAAAAACATGAAAAATAGTGTCTACTAACAATGGAATGACCATTTAAAAGCAAGCAAACAGGTAAAGGAATTTTTGAATAAAGGAAGTTGGGTTTCTTGGGCTCTGTGCACAAAAAACAAATCTAAAAAGCTAATATGTCGATCCATCAGGCTCTCCTTTAGGAGATTTTTGTCCAGTATGATTAAGGTATGGGTAGCATTCATTTTGAAACAAATAACAGAGCAGGTATAAAATTCTGGTATATATAAATCTACTAATATATGTTTATATATTAGTAGATATTATATATTACATAATACATATGGACTATATATTAAAATATGGTTAGCCACATCCATTATGAAAGTCTAGATTTATAATATGCTGTGATATGCTTATAACATTTCCAAATCTTCGTAAGAAACAAGATTTTTACCAATATTGTGGTGAGTTCAAATAGGTTTATGTATTTAATAATCATTCTCCAGTTGGTGAAAATTCCTGGAGAAGATTAAGAGGTGTGGCCTTGTTGGAGGAAGTATATCATTTGGGGCAGACTTTGGGGTTTCAAAAGCATGTGGCATTGGGAATTAGCTCTTAACTTTCTGATTGTAGATCAGATGTAAGTAGTGCTCCAGCACACTATTTATCTACCTGCTGATCATGCTGGTCATGGGCTCTAACCCTCTGAAACTGTAAGCAAGCAATAACCTATTTCTTCTCTATGTTTCCATGGTATCTTATTACAATAGAAGAGTAGCTAAGCCGAGTAAGTATTCACTGTGCTTCAGTGCTGTGAATGCAGGGCATTTCCAGCAGTATCTATGCCAAAACTGAACTGAATTATGGCAGCGGAGACACCTTGGCATTTGAAAGTTGTACATTTTATTTAGTTTCATGAACTATTCTGGTGAGGAAGAAAAACACAGACAGAGAGATGCAGTGTTGGGCCAAGGTGATGGAGTAGTCAAATGACTGCGGCAAACTTTTTCCTGGTGTTTGTTCAATTGCTCATTTTACTCATTTACTTAAATCCAAGGTTGTTTTAGATTCCTATTGATAGCATCAGGTACTGCCAGGAAATGCTCTCTGTCTAGAAACCCAGCAACATTCTGCAAACACCTAATTTCTCCTAAAGTTAAGATTTAGTAAAGCACATAGAAAGCTCACAACCTTCCAAGCCAAATATTTCTATTGCAGCTTTAGACCTTTTTGGGTAAAGGAGGTAATTATGCAAAAAGATTTTTTTTTTAATTCTTCAAACTGGAGAGATTTCTCAGTGGTTAAGAGAACTGGCTGCTCTTATAGAGAACCCGAGTTTGAGTCCCCACACCAACATGACAGCACCACCATTACAATTCCCTGTGTCTAAGACAGGAGAATCCTTCGAAATTCATGAACCATTCAGCCTGGTATAAACAATATTGAACAGCAAGACACCCTTGCTGAAAGCAGGTGGAAGTTAAAGATAGACACTGGAGATTGCAAATGTATTTCCAGCTGTGCAACAGAACATTTATATGCAAGTACTCACACCCAAACACTCCACCACCTACCTACATTTACATGCACATCACATGTGCAGTGTATGTCTCTTTTCTCATTCCTCAAGTCTGACAGTGAAAGACAATCCAAGGTGTGGGATTACCTCATTGCTTTTAAATCAGATGATAATAACATCTGACTGAACATTATGTCTGATCTGAGATGTCCCCTAATAGTGTTTTCATGTGCTGTAAATGTTTCAACTTGGGGTTTTCTGTTCCTTTATAGAAACAAATAAATTCTATAGAATAGAGGCTTTAAAAACAACGATTTATTCTTTGACAACTTCATATATATATATATATATATATATATATATATATATATACACACACACACACACACACACACACACACACATATCTGTATACACACACACACACACACACACACACACACACATATATATGTAGTATGTTTTCATCATGTCTTTGATTTCCTTTCTTTAACTTACCATGTTCCCTGTAAAACTTTATGTCCTTGTTTCTTTAAGTACCTCACTGAATCCAATCAGTCTTTCCAGAATGCACATAGATGTGGGGCGATTCACTGAAGCATGGGCAGTCCAAACCAAAGAGAACCAAAGAGAAATGACTCTCTCTTTTCTTCCAGTGGTCTGCTCCAATAGCTTCTCAGCTAGGAGAGAAGGCTCCTGAGTCTCTTTCCAACCCACCTTGGAATTATGACAGGCTTGATAGTGGGAAATTCCAGTGCGGTTATTCCCACCTATTGTTGGCTCAGGAGAACAACAGACATGTCATATTCAGAAGGCAACATCTACAGCACTTTTCCCCATCCTTCAGTTCTGGTATTCTCTATACCCTGTCTTCTGCAGAATTCTCTTGGCCTTGAAGCTGGCTAGTTGCTATATATCCCATACATGATGTGGTATTCACAGTGACTTACTCTCAGCACTTCGATCAGTCATGAGTCTCTTTGTTGACCAGTGACCACTGGGAAAAAAAAGATTTTTAACTGATGGAATAGATATATAGGTATATATACAAAAATTTTTAGATGGTAGTTGAACAACATGGCTACCTATCAAACAAACCATGGTGGGTATCGCTTAGGGTCCCCTGGTACTCCTAGCCATGAGTTTTTGAGAAAGTTCACAGTACAGGGCAGATTTCCTCCTGTGGACAAAGCCTGAAATCCCATTGTGAAGTCAGCAAACTGCATCAATGATAGCCATGCTGCTATTACACCAGGGAGCACATTTGAATGGGAGGTTATTATTCTAGCAAGCCAAGTCCAGTAATGTGTAAGACATCAGTAGATATCTTTTCTTCCTTAATAAATATTAGCATACCTTCTGGCGTTACAAAAGCTAGCCAGTAGTGAGGAAGTTTCCAAGTCAGTTCAAGGCTTACTTAGCTTTGTCATCAGAGTGTATTGCTTCTTTGGCAATAGGGCCTTACCATCTAGTTATGGTGAGCAATCAAGAGAAATGGAAAATTCCCGTGTGTTGTGTGTAGAGATCTCTTGGGCCTCCTTTACTTTGTAGGGAGGTATCCCACACTTGGACTAAGCTTTTCTTTTAATACCTAATACCTTCTGGGTTATCCAAAGCAGCTCTGTTCTCATAAACAGGGGACCTGTATTCAAAAATTCTTTTAAAATGCATTTTGAATTAGCTTACAAACTGTAGTGTCTCCATAAGACATTTTTGTTTTGACTTAACTCAATACCTCACCCTTCTCATCCTCCTGCCCCTCTTTAAAGCTTTAAACATCAACATTTCCTCTATATTTCATCGTGGGTTTTCTACCATCTCCTTCAGGCATATTTTCGATTTTCTTACATAAAAGTAAGATTCCATATGGCTTTTTAAATGAGTTTCATTTTCATTAATTGTATCTACCAACGAATGAGAGTATGTTCTTAGAAAAGACATTAGTCATCAGGGAAATGCAAATCAAAACAACCCTGAGATTCCACCTCACACCAGTCAGAATGGCTAAGATTAAAAACTCAAGAGACAACAGGTGCTGGCAAGGATGTGGAGAAAGAGGATCACTCCTCCATTGTTGGTGGGATTGCAAGATGGTACAACCGTACTGGAAATCAGTCTGGCGGTTCCTCAGAAAATTGGGCATGACACCTCCAGAGGACCCTGGCATACCACTCCTGGGCATATACCCAGAGGATTCCCCTGAATGCAATAAAGACACATGCTCCACTATGTTCATAGCAGCCTTATTTATAATAGCCAGAAGCTGGAAAGAACCGAGATGTCCCTCAACAGAGGAATGGATACAGAAAAATGTGGCATATTTATACAATGGAATACTACTCAACAATTAAAAATAATGAATTCATGCAATTTGTAGGCAAATGGTTGGATCTGGAAAATATCATCCTAAGTGAGAACCCAATCACAAAAGAATACGCATGAATTGCAATCACTGATAAGTGGATATTAATGAGCCCAGAAGCTCTGAATACTCAAGGCACAATTAGCTAAGCAAAAGATTCCCAAGAAAAAGGATGGAGAGGGCCCTGGTCCGGAAAAGACTAAATCCAGTTTTGTAGGAGAGTACCAGAACAGAGAAATGGTGGGGAGGGGGGTGACTGGGGAATGGACGGGGCAGGGGGGGGGGAAGAGGACTTATGGGACATATGGTGAGGGGGGAACTGGAAAGGGGAAAGCCTTTGGAATGTAAACAAAGAATATAGAAAATAAAAAAATAAAATAAAATAAAAAAGAAAGAAAAGACATTGAGGTGGGGTTTTCCATCCACTTACATGTTTTACAAATTGTAAGTCTATAGAGCACACACATGTATAAAGATAGAAAAATAGGCAAGAAACATCTTGAGTATTGTGACTACAGATGTCAGTTCTCATGGTTAGAGTTTCCTCTGACTCTCTTCAGGTATGTGACCTAGGGAGCACTAAATGGTAGATGTGCAAAAGTTGCATGCAACAAAGAGGAAAGCATGAACCTGCAGCCAGACCTGTGTACAATTTTTGGTCTATTAGTGGAGACACTGTGATGAGAAGTGACTGGCACTTAGGGCGTTTTTATTAGCAGACGAAACACACATACCATTCTTATAAGATTATACGCATGGCACTATAGAGGTTTCAGTTCAAGCATTGTTTCCACCACTGAGCATTAGAAAAGTCATTCCCATGAGAAGTGGTTATATTTGAGACAATTTCCTTTGCTACAAGAACTGTGTGCTGATAATAATAACAATAACTAAGCATACAAAAAGAGTACCTAACCCTGGGATTTAAAAAATTGGAAATATAGTTGTGTATTTATTTGATATTCTTATTTTTAAGTATTCTACAGTGCACAAATATCAAAAAAGGGAGAAAAAGTAAGATTATGTTTTACTTCCTCTTTCTATGTTGAAAATATACTGGATTTGGAATAGTTAACCAGAACAAGCCACATGAGATGCCTAATATGACATAACAGTGTGGCAGAATATTTGACACAGCTATGGCGTCAATATAGTATACTGGTCAGAGTAATTTCTCTATAAAACTCAAATGGGGTAGGGTCAGAGAGATGAGAGCTAATTTAATTTGGGAAATAGTGTTCAATTGTCTACAAAAGGCTGAAGACAAATGATGAATACAAATATTGTGCTCTAGCATGCACCCACACACATATGTAGGTATGCACATATATAAACACTATATTTTACTTTACAGAGCATGCATCACAACTCATTTTTTTTTTTGAGGTGGAAGGATTTTCTTTTTTAGTCCACTCTATTTGGTGTTTTTTTTTAATTTTTATTTTCTATATTCTATGTTTACATTCCAAAGGCTTTCCTCTTTCCCAGTTACCCCCCACCTTATGTCCCATAATTCCTCTCCCCCCCACGCTATTCCCCACTCATCCCCCCCCCACGATTTCTCTGTTCTGGGTCTACAATACTGGATCCAATCTTTACAGGCTCAGGGTCCTCTCCTTTTTTTCTTCTTGAGAGTCATTTGACTTGCTAATTGTGCCTTGAGTATTTAGGGCTTCTGGGCTCATTAATATCCACTTATCAGTGATTGCATTTCGTGTGTATTCTTTTGTGATTGGGTTAGCTCACTTAGGATGATAGTTTCCAGATCTAACCATTTACCTATAAATTGCATGAGTTCATTATTTTTAATTGCTGAGTAGTACTCCATTGTATAAATATACCACATTTTCTGTATCCATTCCTCTTTTGAGGGATATCTGGGCTCCTTCCAATTTCTGGCTATTATAAACAAGGCTGCTATAAACATAGTGGAGCATGTGTCTTTGTTGTATGCAGAGGAATCCTCTGGGTATATGCCCAGGAGTGGTATGCCAGGGTCCTCTGGGAGTGGCATGCCCAATTTTCTGAGGAACCGCCACACTGATTTCCAGAGTGGTTTTACCATTTTGCAATCCCACCAACAGTGGAGGAGTGTTCCTCTTTCTCCACATCCTTGCCAGCACCTGTTGTCTCTCGAGTTTTTAATCTTAGCCATTCTGACTGGAGTGAGGTGGAATCTCAGGGTTGTTTTGATTTGCATTTCCCTGATGACTAATGATGTTGAACATCTCTTAAGGTGTTTCTCTGCCATCCGAATTTCTTCTGGTGAAAATTCTTTGTTTAGCTCTGTACCCCATTTTTTGATAGGGTTATTTGGTTCTTTGGGGTCTAACTTCTTGAGTTCTTTGTATATATTGGATATTAGCCCTCTGTCGGATGTGGGGTTGGTGAAGATCATTTCCCACGTTGTTGGTTGCCGTTTTGTCCTTCTGACAGTGTCCTTTGCCTTACAGAAACTTTGTAATTTTATGAGGTCCCATTTGTCAATTCTTGATCTTAGAGCATAAGCTATTGGTGTTCTGTTCAGGAACTTTACCCCTGTGCCCATGTCCTCCAGGGTCTTCCCAAGTTTCTTTTCTAATAGTTTCAGTGTGTCTGGTTTTATGTGGAGGTTCTTGATCCACTTGGAGTTGATCTTAGTACAAGGAGATAAGAGTGGGTCAATTCGCATTCTTCTGCATGTTGACCTCCAGTTGAACCAGCACCATTTGTTGAAAGGCTATCTTTTTTCCACTGGATGGTTGTGGCTCCTTTATCAAAGATCAAGTGACCATAAGTCTGTGGGTTCATTTCTGGGTCTTCAATCCTATTCCATTGATCTACCTGCCTGTTGCTGTACCAATACCATGCAGTTTTTAACACAATTGCTTTGTAGTACTGCTTGAGGTCAGGGATATTGATTCCCCCAGAAGTCCTTTTATTGTTGAGAATAGTTTTAGCTATCCTGGGTTTTTTGTTGCTCCAGATGAATTTGAGAATTGCTCTTTCTAGATCTATGAAGAATTGAATTGGGATTTTGATGGGGATTGCAATGAATCTGTAGATTGCTTTTGGCAAGATGGCCATTTTTACTATATTGATCCTGCCAATCCAGGAGCAAGAAATATTTTTCTATCTTCTGAGGTCTTCTTCGATTTCTTTCTTCAGGGACTTGAAGTTCCCGTCATACAGATCTTTCACTTGTTAGGTTAGAGTTACGCCAAGGTACTTTATATTGTTTGTGGCTATTGTGAAGGGTGTTATTTCCCTAACTTCTTTCTCAGCCTGCTTGTCCTTTGAGTACAAGAAGGCTACTGATTTGCTTGAGTTAATTTTATAACCAGCCACTTTGCTGAAGTTGTTTATCAGCTGTAGAAGTTCTCTGGTGGAGTTTTTTGGATCGCTTAAGTAGACTATCATATCATCTGAAAATAATGATACTTTTACTTCTTCCTTTCCAATTTGTATCCCTTTGACTTCCTTATGTTGTCTAATTGCTCTCGCTAGAACTTCAAGTACTATATTGAAAAGATATGGAGAGAGAGGGCAGCCTTGTCTAGTCCCTGATTTTAGTGGGATTGCTTCAAGTTTCTCTCCATTTATTTTGATGTTGGCTACTGGTTTGCTGTAGATTGCTTTTACTATGTTTAGGTATGGGCCTTGAATTCCTGCTCTTTCCAAGACTTTTAGCATGAAAGGATGCTGAATTTTGTCAAATGCTTTTTCAGCATCTAATGAGATGACCATGTGGTTTTTTTCTTTTAGTTTGTTTATGTAGTGGATTACATTGATGGATTTCCATATATTGAACCATCTCTGCATCCCTGGAATGAAGCCTACTTGATCATGGTGAATGATCGTTTTGATATGCTCTTGGATTCAGTTGGCAAGAATTTTATTTAGTATTTTTGCATCAATATTCATAAGAGAAATTGGCCTGTAGTTCTCTTTCTTTGTTGGATCTTTTTGTGGTTTAGGTATCAGCGTAATTGTGGTTTCGAAGAACAAGTTGGGCAGTGTCCCTTCTGTCTATTTTGTGGAATAGTTTGAAGAGTATTGGTGTTAAGTCTTCTTTGAAGGTCTGGTAGAATTCTGCACTAAAACCATCTGGTCCCATACTTTTTTTGGTTGGGAGGCTTTCTATAACCCCTTTTATTTCTTTAAGGGTTATGGGACTGTTTAGCTGATCTACTTGATGCTGATTTAATTTTGGTATTTGGTATCTGTCTAGGAAATTGTCCATTTCCTCCAGATTCTCCATTTGTTTTGAGTATAGGCCTTTGTAGTAGGATCTGATGATCTTTTGAATTTCCTCTGTTTCTGTTGTTATATCCCCCTTTTCATTTTTAATTTTGTTAATTTGGATACTATCTCTGTGCCCTTTGGTTAGTCTAGCTAAGGGTTTATTTATCTTGTTGATTTTCTTGAAGAACCAGCTCTTGGTTTTGTTGATTCTTTGTATGGTTCTCTTTGTTTCTGCTTGATTGATTTCAGCCCTTAGTTTGATGATTTCCTCTCTTCTACTCCTCCTGGGTGAGTTAGCTTCTTTTTGTTCCAGGGCCTTCAGGTGTGCTGTTAAGTTGCTAGTGTATGCTCTCTCCAGTTTCTTTTTGGACGCACTCAGGGCTATGAGTTTTCCTCTTAGCACTGCTTTCATTGTGTCCCAGAGATTTGGGTAGGTCGTACCTTCATTTTCATTGAAGTGTAAAAAGTCTTTGATTTCTTTCTTTATTTCTTCCTTGACCAGGGTGTCATTGGGTAGAGTATTGTTCAGTTTCCATGTGTATGTGGGCTTTCTGTTGTTCTTCTTGCTATTGAAGACCACTTTTACTCCATAGTGATCCGATAGGAGACATGGGATTAGTTCGGTCTTCTTGTATTTGTTGAGGTCTGTCTTGTGACCAATTATATGATCAATTTTTGAGAAGGTACCATGCGGTGCTGAGAAAAAGGTATACTCTTTTGCTTTAGGATGGAATGTTCTATATATATCTGTTAAATCCAATTGGTCCAAAGCTTCAATTAGTTTCACTGTTTCCCTGTTTAATTTCTGCTTTCCTGATCGGTCCATTGAGGAGAGTGGAGTGTTGAAGTCACCTACAATCATTGTGTTAGGTGCGATGTGTGCTTTAAGCTTTAGTAAAGTTTCTTTTACGAATGAGGGTGCCCTTACATTTGGCGCATAGATGTTCAGTATTGAGAATTCTTCTTGGTAGATTTTCCCTTTGACAAGCAGGAAGTGACTTTCTGTGTCTCTTTTGATGACTTTAGGTTGAAAGTCAATTTTATCTGATATTAGAATGGCTACCCCGGCTTGTTTCCTGGGACCATTTACTTGTAAAACTGTCTTCCAGCCTTTTACTCTAAGGTGGTGTTTGTCTTTGACACTGAGATGTGTTTCCTGTATGCAGCAAAATGTAGGGTCCTGTTTCCGTATCCAGTCTGTTAATCTGTGTCGTTTGATTGGGGAATTGAGTCCATTGATATTAAGAAATATTAAGGAATAGTAATTATTACTTCCTGACATTTGGGGCATTATTATTATTATTTGTACTTGAGTGGTTCTCTTCTTTTGGGTTGGATGAGATGGGGTTTCTATCTTGTTTCTTCTGGGGTGTTGTTTCCCCCCTTGTGTTGGTATTTTTCCCCTATTATCCTTTGTAGGGCTGGGTTTGTAGATAAGTATCTTGCAAATTTGGTTTTGTCGTGGAATATCTTGGTTTCCCCATCTATGGCAATTGAGAGTTTTGCTGGGTATAGTAGTCTTGGCTGAAGTTTGTGTTCTCTTAGGGTCTGCATGAGGTCTGCCCAGGATCTTCTAGCTTTCATGGTCTCAGGTGAGAAGTCTGGTGTAATTCTGATAGGTCTTCCTTTATATGTTACCTGTCCTTTTTCTCTTACTGCCTTTAATATTCTTTCTTTGTTTAGTACATTTGGGGTTTTGATTATTATGTGACGGGAAGTATTTCTGTTCTGGTCCAGTCTATTTGGGGTTCTATAGGCTTCTTGTATATTCATGGGCATCTCTCTCTTTAGGTTGGGGAAGTTTTCTTCCATAATTTTGTAGAAGATATTTGCTGGCCCTTTAAGTTGTAGATCTTCATTCTCATTTATCCCTATAATCCTTAGGTTTGGTCTTCTCATTGTGTCCTGGATTTCCTGAATGTTTTGGGTTACCAGCTTTTTGCATTTTGCATTTTCTTTAATTGTTGAATCCATGGTTCCTATGGTATCTTCAGCATCTGAGATTATGTCTTCTATCTCTTGTATTCTATTGTTGATATTTGCATCTATGACTCCTGATTTCTTCCCAAGGTTTTCTATTTCCAACATTGTCTCCCTTTGCGATTGCTTAGTTGTTTCTACTTCTGTTTTTAGATTTTGTATGGTTTTGCTCAGATCTTTCAGTTGCTTGTTTGTGTTTTCCTGTAATTCTTTAAGGGATTCTTGTGTTTCCTCTTTTATGACTTCTACTCGTTGACCCATGTTCTCTTGTATTTCTTTAAGTGATTTTTGTTTCTCCCCCTTATTGGGATTCATTTTTTGTTCTATATTCTCCTGGATTTCTTTAAGTGATTTTTGTGTCTGCCTTGTATGGGCTTCTAGCTTTTGATCTATTTTCTCCTCTATTACTTTAAGAAATTTATCTAAGTGATCCTCAATCTGCATCTTTACCAGTGATTTTAGATCTGAGTCTTGTTTTTCTGGTGTGTTGAGATATCTGGGATTTAATTGTGTTTGCCTTGTAATGGCTTCTAGCTTTTGATCTATTTTCTCATGTATTACTTTAAGAGATTTATCTAAGTGTTCCTCTATCAGCATCCTGACCAGTGATTTTAGATCTGAGTCTTGTTTTTCTGGTGTTTCGGGGTATCCAAGATTTATTGCTGTCGGGGAACTGGGTTCGGATGCCGCCATACTGCCTTGATTTCTGTTAGTAGCAATCTTACGTTTGCCTTTTGCCATCTGGTTAACTCTGGTGTTAGTTGGTCTTGTAGATACTAGCTGGTGCTTGACCCTCCTGTGGGGTCGTAAGGCTATTTCCCAGCGACTGGGATACCTGAACCACTGTCCTGCAGGGCTCTTGCTCACAGATTGCTGACAGGTGGCCTGAGTCCCCCGAGGTCTTAAACTCAGGATATCCCAGGTACTTGGTTCCGCCTGTTGGGCGGCTGCTCTGCACTGCTCCTGCTCAGGGTTTGCTATCTGTTATCCTGTTTCCCCAGGGGTCTTAAAGTTGGGATATCTCAGTTATCTGGTTCTGCCTGCTGGTCCCAAGCTGCTGGGAAGCTGGCTGGGTCCGGCTTCCCTGCCACCGGCTGGATGGGAAGCTGGTTCTGCCGCCGGCTGGGTCTGAGCACCTGGCACGCTGGCTGGGTCCGGCTTCCCCGCCACCAGCTGGATGGGAAGCTGCAGGCAATATCGCATCACAACTCATAATGTGTGTGTGTGTGTGTGTGTGTGTGTGTGTGCGCGCGCGCGCGCACGTGCGCGCACGCGCGCATGCTCATGTGCACTCCTGAATATGCGAGCATGTTTGTGTAAAACTGGGGGACAGACAGAAAGATAGGTTAGAAAATAAGCAAATGTATCATGGAAATTCAAGCCAAGTTTCACGGGGTTGAAGCATTAATGAGTGCCACAGGTTTTTTTAAAAGGCTTTGTAGAGTAGATTTGAATCAGAGGTGGATGAATTCATTAATTTAAATCAGACATGGATTATGGGCTGGAGAGACAGCTTTAAGAGCTGTCTTGTTGCTTTTGCAGAGGACCAGGTTACCACTCTTAGCAGTCACACAGCAGCTAACAATCATACAGAATTCCCTTTCAAGGGAAAGTCAGCTGTTTTCTGACCTTGGGAGGCAACAGACTAGTGCATGGTGCACATATATGCAATCGGGTAAAATAGCCATCTGCATAAAATATAATAATTAAAATAAATGAACATGTAAATAAACAGACAGGGAAGATGAAATGACTCAGTGTGTAAAAGCTCTTGCTTGCAAGCTTGGGGACCTGAGCATAATTCCTAGAACACATATGGTAGAAGTAGTGAACCAACTTCTGTAGTTTTCCTTTGACCACTGCACTCTTGACTTGGCATCTACCCCACCCCCAGAAAATAAGTAAATACACAAAATAAATGTAAAAACAATATGTAAATGATGATATTCTTCATATAGATTTCCACACATACATAAGTGTATCTATCTGTATGAATGCATGTAAATATATGTACATCTCAATATATTTTCCTTAGATATGTCTTAGCATCTTGCAGTAATCATGAATTTAAAAGATCATGGTCACAAGACACTTGGTTTTACATGTCACTATCAAGGAAAATGAACTAAGACTCCTTAGTTGAGGAACTGGTCCAAAGAAAGTTCTAGATCAGCTTGGAGCATCTTGTTGAATACAAAGTTAAATGTTCAAAAACTCGACTTCATAATGAAGGGCACAGAAGTTATCTGACATAGGCACCCTACGGTCAAATCTGGGAGAGTGTGTACAAGAGAATAAGGGAGAATGGTAGTGAATTTGTATAGCTCACATCACGAATGTGGGTGTGTCCAAACTCATGTCATAAATGTGCGTGTGTCCAAACTCATGTCATTGACTCCACAAAAGTAAGAGACTCTCCAAGTGAATGTAAAATATGATGAGTAGACACAGAAAGAGCCTGCACCTATTGGAGATGGGAAGTCAAAACGTGGCAAGCATACACAATAACATTTTTTTTTTGTATGAGAATCATTGGTAGATGTTAAAAATAGCTGGGAAAAGTAAAAATTAGAAAGACAATGTTTGCATGATCTCAAAATATTTTTCTACACTCCTTTACTTATTGAAAGACTAACTATAGGGAGTCCAGTAGAGGAGTTCTTAGCAATATGACCGGGACACACACTACCTGCACAGTCTTGCAGGCAGCATACGCCTCTGACCGAATATGATACAACATAATGCCTTTAATGATATCAAAGAGGCATGCGACTCTACCCCAAGAACTAAGAGTCACATCTGCTGATAGGGAAAACAAAGAAAACAAAATAACAATTTCTCTTCAAAAATTCCCAAGTCAGGGCTGGAGCAAGGCTTTATCAACTGACAGAGCTTGCCTGTCTTCTACAGGACCAGAGGTCAGTTTGCAGCAGCCATATTAGGTGGCTCAAAACCACCTGTAAAACCGAAGTTCCTTGGAATTAATGCCATCTTCTGGTTTTTGAAGCATGTTCACATAGACATACCCATAAATAAAAAATAAAAACAGATCTTCGAAAAAAGTTTGAAGCAGGAGAAAGGCTGAGAATAGCCAATGAGGGAAACTGGGAGGAAAAAAAAGCAGAAAACAAGATCAATTCAGAAGAGTAATTAGAAGCTGAGTCCCAGAAAAGAAATGTTGGTGAGAAATTGAATATCTACACAAGGCCAGAAGAAGACAATAACCTTCTGGAACTGTAGTTACATGTGACAGTGATCCACCAGATGTGTGTGCTGAAACCAAACTTTCCACTCAGGTCCTCTGTAAGAACAGTGCATGTTCACGGTTGCTAAGTCATCTCTCTAGTTCCTGAATATTTTTGTAAGATAATGTGCTTCAGAGGTATGTGTATGTACATAGTCCTAAAACATTATAAACGTAGAAGACGTAGCAATTTGGGCATGGTTGCATATGTACATATTAGTACATCGTTTAAAATATTTTACATATCAGCCACACATAGTGTTCTAAAACAGGTCATGTGCTATATTTACATGGATAAATAAACTTTTGTTTTGTAGCTTGACAAACACGAACATCCCAGTCATGCTCAGCTCATTCCAGAGTCAACTTTACATATTTTCAAATTATAGCTCTTAGTGCTTGTAAATAATACAAGAGTGATGTTACTTTTTGGGACATGGGCACGGATTAAAGGATGTTCTGCAAGTCTGCCTCTCTCTAAAGTCTATAGCATTATGTGTTAGAAAACCATTCTATAACATTGCAGCTCTTTGCTCTTCAGTCTTCCTTATGATAGGCTATGTTTACATATCTTATGAACGAAGCCCCTCTCTATCCTGTCCTAACAACAGAGACTGGAATAGACACCACACCTCACCTGTCTCCCATCTGTTAGAGACCCAAGGATTGTTCTACTCATGTCTATCATCTGAAACACTTTCCCACGTGCTTCTGCAGTCCACAGGGGCATTATTTTGGTCTAGAAATCATCTCACTAACTTGGAAGCTGATGGATTTCACACTAAGGCTTCTGTATAGAAAATTCATAGAGTGACTATGACATCCATTAATCACAGGACTAATTTGTTTTAACACAGGCGTGCTGACAGTAGGTGAATATTATTCCAGCCACAGTAACAGCCTGATCCAGGCTACTGTGACACAAACTGTTATGAAGTTGGTAGGTCCAGGTTCAGATATGGTCAACAATCACAAATAAATCTATATTTCATCCACATCTGTTGTGATCTTTGGGTGGGCTAGACCAGGAGAGTGGAATTAATGGATTACAACTAAATTTTAGTGTCTATTTCAATTTTTAGACAAATAGATAAATTGAAACCCGGGAGCTTAAGGATTTGTTTGACAAATATATGTAATTGACTTTCATTATCTTCAGTCAAGAATGAAAATGAATTATACCATGTCATGTGTCTTTTATTTACAGTATAAATATTTGTGTCTTGGACAAAACTGGAAACAAATCAACTCACAGAAGAGGTTTGCTGATATAAAGACAGTGGTAGTCAGTGTTTTAATTAAAAAATATACTTTTTTCCTGTCTCTTCCCTTACCTGGTCCTGCGCCCCCTTCTTTCCTCCCCTCCATCTCCCACCTAGATCCCTCCCTCCCTCTGCCTCCCTTGATTATTTTTCCCCCTTCTACTTTGGCCTTCCTTTTTGTTAAGCTTCAAATGCTTGTTAAGTTGTATCATTGGTATTCTAATCTTTGGGGATAATACCCACAGTACATGCCCTTTTGGGTCTGGGTTACCTCATTCAGGATGATATTTTCTAGTTTCATTCATTTCCCTACAAAGTTTGTGAAGTTGTTGATTTTAATAGCTGAGCTATTTGGGGAACCACTAGAAAGTCCCAGATGCCAGGGATGCAAGAGGCTCCCAGGACCGAATGTGGATGACATTAGCCAAAATACCCAACAGCGAGGAGATAGAACCTGAAGAGCCCACCTACAATAGACAGACATGGCACCCAGTGGAGGGATGGGGACCCCCACACATCTAAACCTTTTTAAGCCAGACTTGTCCCTGTCTAATGGAAATGCAGAGCCCAAAATAGAACAGACTGAAGAAATGGTCATCCAGTGACTGCCCCAAGTGATCCATTCCATTTGCAGACACCAAACCCCAACAAGATGCCAAGATGTGCTTGCAGACAGGAGCCTGGTATGGCTGTCCTTTTACAGGCTCTGTCAGCCCCTGAGTAAGGTAGATGTAAATACTCACAGACATCTATTGATCTGAGCCTCGGGACCCAAAAGGAAGAGTTAAGGGAAGGATTGAAGAAGCTGAAGGTGATGGCACCCCCATAGGAAAAAAATAGTATCAACTAACTAGATCCCTAAGAGCTCCAAGGGACTAAACTACCAACCAAAGAGTAAACATGAATCAAACGTGAGCCCACCCATGGCTCATACTACATATATCGTAGAGGACTGTCTTATCTGACATCAGTGAGAGGGGAAGGGCTTGTTCCTGTGCAGGCTTGATGGCCCAGAGAAGGATACTCAAGGAGGAGTGAGGTAGAAGTGGGTATGTGGGTGGTGGAGCACCCTCTTAGAGGCAAAGGGGAAGGGGAGTTCATGGAGTTGACACAAAGAAGGGACATAACATTTGAAATATAAATGAATAAAATGATTAGTAAAATAAATAAATACTATACTTTTATTTATTTTGTGTCTGCCATGTGTGTATGTGCCTATGAGTTTTGTGTGTGTATAGACACCATAGCTTTTGTGTGGATATAACGGAAGAACTAAAGGGACTGGCCATCTCCTTCTACCCTGCTAGTCCCTGAAATTTGAACTCAGGTCCCAGTCTTGTCTTCAGCTGCCCTTACTGATGATCCATCTGCCTAATGTTGTTTTTAAATTATTAAGTTTATGATTCTTTGTGATACTAGTTGATAGATATGCAAGGTTTTATTTCCACGTTCTCCAGTTACAAATGAATCTGATGTTTTGTAGTGTTAATTTTGATGTACTGTCAATAAGATGGTAACTAAATTAAGCCAAATTGGGAAACTTGTCTATGTAAAATAAAATAGATTTTATTTTTAATTCGATTATTTCTAGATGGCTGTCTGTGTGTGTGTGTGTTTGTATTTTTTCTTCCGTAATGTCTTTGATTATTCTCCATATTCTCTGAAAGTGTTTTTGTCTTATAATTAGGGAACAAACTGAGCTTATAAAGAAGTGGGTATGTGGGTGGCGGAGCACCCTCTTAGAGGCAAAGGGGAAGGGGAGTTCATGGAGTTGACACAAAGAAGGGACATAACATAACTACCAGTTCACTGCACCACTCACAACTGCATGAGGTAGAAGGAGGCAGGAGGTGATCAAGTGATGATGCAGGAGGTGATCAAGTGATGATGCAGGAGGTGATCCAGTGATGCAGGAGGTGATCCAGTGATGCAGGAAGTGATCCAGTGATGCAGGAGGTGATCCAGTGATGCAGGGGTGATCTAGTGATGCAGGAGATGATCTAGAGATGCAGGAAGTGATCTAGCAATGCAGGAGGTGATCCTGTGTTGCAGGAGGTGATCCAGTGATGCAGGAGGTGATCCAGTGATGCAGGAGGTGATCCAGTGAGGGATTCTTTATACTTCCCAGTTGACCTGTCATCTCTTAAACAGTAGCTGGGGTGTGTGTCACTTGATTGGCTCACTCGTTATGTTATTAGAAAAATTCTTAACTTCTTCCACGGGGAGCTATTTTTCTGTCTTCACTCTTTTCCTAGGGTCTGTTTCCAGATCCCAGACCATCAAGACACTGCCAGAATGCTGAAAGCTCGTCTCGGCTGTGGCATTCCTACACAGTGACCTGCCAGCTGTCTTCCACACTCCTGGAGCACCTAAGATTTACACAGGACAAAAGGCAGCTATACAGATACTCACCACCCATTCCTTTAAGGAGCAGCACACATCAAATATTAAAGCAAACCATGTGACTAAAAACCTGAAAAAGAAAAGCACTGCAATTGTGAAGATCTCTGAAAATCAACATAGCACATCTGTGCTTAATGTGTAGAGGGAAATATATTGATAGAAAGGTAAGTTCCTATTTTTTTTTTTAGTTATGTCTTCTAGCTACGAGTTGTAACTCTAGATTGTAACTAGGTAACAGATATATCCAGTCAGTAAATTACTTTTCACAAAGACTTTGCATTAAATTAAGTCTTAATTGAGTACATATTATATGCTACTGTCCCATATCAGGATAGGGGATATAGATACCATTATACAGAAAGAGACAGAAGCAGGTTAGAGACAGACATTTCTTAAGATAGTTTGTTTCTGGGTTTAGAGAGATGGATCAGTGGTGAAGAGCCCTTGATGTCTTCACAGAGGAGCCAGGTTGGTTTCCTAGAATCCATAGCGCATGGCTGATAACTACTCGTAAATAAAGCACCACTTCAAACATCTATTCCTGGCCTCCAGGGGGACTTCCTTCAGGTGCACCCAGTAACTAACACACAAACACACACACACACACACACACACACACACACACACACACACACACACACAAGCACATGAACACATGGGCATAAGTAAAAGTAAACTAAAGAACCTACTCCTAGAAATTCTTATGAAAAAAGGCTTCCTAAATGTTAAGCTAAGCAAGGACAACTACAATAGACAGGCCAAAGTGGATAGAGAAAAGCCCACGAGGCCTCAAGCCTCCACAACGCACTGCTTCAGTGCTGAGTCTGAAGAATAGTCCTCCCCAGGGAAGAACACACCAGTTGCTATCCAACACTAGATGGCCAGCACTGAAAGCATGCATGCAAGTGACATTATATAGACTGGGAGTGTTGTATTTGTATGTTTAGGAATTTTAAATGAATTTATGAACTTAAAGGGATTAAAAGAATTTAAATGAACAAAGTTTTTCAAACCAAACAGACATTTGTTCTTTCATGTAGGTATGGTGAAAAATCTTAATTCAACTGAGTGATTTTGTTCTCTCTCTCTCTCTGCTTTGCTCTCTCTCTCTCTCTCTCTCTCTCTCTCTCTCTCTCTTTCTCTCTCACAGACACACACAAAGAGACCCAGACACACATGCACAGACACACACACACAAACACACAGACACACACACACACACACACACACCTGGGATCACTCCCAGAGTCTCCCATATTATACACAGGACAAGCACTCACTCTATTGCTTAGCTCTACCTCAAGCCCCGAGGCCTTTTAAATACATGGCTGACATATAAAACCATAGCAGTTTGTAACAATATTTCACTTTGCTTCTGTCTAAGGTTCTACCTACCTTCTTCAAAACCAAAGGAAATGAATCTCAGTAATAAGCTAAAAAGAATTATTCAGGAATGCCAGTTTTTTCTTTGTTTACCCATAACTAACTTTCACTATTTCATGACATGGAACACATATCAGATAATTTAATAATAATTATAAAATAGAGAGAATAATTACTTTTAGGTATATTTTAGAAGCTGCAATTAGCATCTTATCTGGGAATTTGAGTTTTATTATTATTTAATTTACTGTGTCAACATGTAATTCAGTACGTTTATATAATTTGTTTAAGCAAATGACTCTTATGAAAATAAATAGAATAGGTACTTTTGTCTGAAACCAGACAAGCACGTCCTCAGGGCACTTTCCTGTGTATTTCCTTGTCTTCATCTGGGGCCCTAACAGGCAGGCTCCTGCACGACTGACACTCCTCTTACAAAACATATCATGCATTAAAGTTACAAGACGTATCCCCATTTTAACATGTGAAGAGAAACTGGTGGCAAAACACTCTGCAGTGACATTGGCATAACTAAAGAGGAAAGGGTTATGGCATGAAGGGCAAATTTTACTGCTGTTCCACAGTGCGGGAGATTGAACAGAGTTTGCATGGCTGGGCGAGCCCCTCAGCCTTCAAAGACCTGGGGAAGGAAATTGTCGCTGATGAGTTTTGTTTTCTTGTTTCTTGAATTCTTGTTTAGCAAAACGGAATTCTCTTCTATGGGAGAGTATATTTTGGTTGACATTTGCTTTGCTTGGTTTACAAACCTATTTTAACTTTGTTAGATCTAATCAGAGCATGCAAACTAATGTTAGAATGTTACTATTCATTAAAATAGATACATTATAATACAGGTGATTTGTTTTAATGGTGTGTGTGTGTGTGTGTGTGTGTGTGTGTGTGTGTGTGTGTGATTTTTAAGACTAGAAGGAGGCAATATATCTCTGGAACTGGAATAAGAGGTGACTGTGGGCTGCCGGGAATAAAATGTGTACTGGAAAACGAACTTGGGTTCTCTCAAAAAACAGCATGCCAAGTGCTCTTAACTGTAGAATTATGGTCCTCCAGCCCTTGGAGTACTTTGAAAATAATTATTTATCTTTAACCTAACCGTGTTAAGCTTCCACTCTGGCTGAATATTCCTACTTGCTCTCTCAGCCTCATAAGAATGCAGGGCCTTTGGGGAAGATGGTCAATGGTACAGAAAGACCCATCAAAATGCATTTCATCTTAATGTGAGTTATTCAATTCATTGTTCTCAGTAAACTAAAGCAGATAAATAACATTATAACCTTTTCTGGTTTTAAATTATATGTGTCAGGCATTTTTTTTTAAAGAATCCATAAATCAGGTCTGAAGATAGCTCAGCAGTTAGAAGCATTGACCACTCTTACATAGATAGTATCCTTCTTCATTTCCCAATACCCTCTCCCCTTTGTGGCTCCCACTTGTCTGCAACTCCATTTCAAGGACATCAACATCTCTTCAGGCTTCATTTAGAACTAAGCATATACATAGTACATGTGTGCATATGCAGACACTCACCCTTATACATCAATTAAAAATAAATACATGTATATAATAAACTATTTTTATAATATCTATATTTAACAATGGTGACCAACAAAGAGGCTATCAATTTTAAAGTGGTGGGTGACATGGGAGGGTCTAGAGATCTTGGAGGGAGGGGACATGGGGAGTGTAGAAAGAAGAGGAAGGCTATAGTTGCATTTAAACTAAAAAAGATAAAAATATAATAAATACATTGAAAATACATACAAACTTATTAATCACCTCTCAGAGAATTTTACTACACTGTGGTGTAATTTCTCAGCAGAAGAACCAGAGTATAATTAAGGCAGGGTTCTGAGCACCAAACAAGCTCTCACTTGACTGATTGCTCTTTCTAAGCTAACTGATAATTTAGATATAAGAGAATTCCTTAATACACTGAATTTATGGTGCTCCCGCTTCAAAAAAAAATCTGCCAATATTCTATCATCTTTATGCATTTTAAAATTTTATTGCTATGTCATTGTATTCTTTACATAGCTTCTTAATAAATTTCATATATCAAAATCATAAGAACACGCAGACTTCTATGTCTCCCAGATCTCAGTCAGATTGAAATAAGTGAGTCAATGGATAAAATGCTAAATCCCTAAAGTAAGCATTCTTCATAATGTATCAGAGTAACAGTGTTTTATATACATGAGCTATTTTAATTTCTACTAAGCATTTCATATTTAATTTAGTAGTATTCAAGATAAGTCCTGTAGATTTTTCACATGGGGTATATGTAAATCACAGTGTTTAATTTATTTTTTGAGATGAAAAGAATAAATACATATGGAAAACATATTTTGGTAGAGAAATTCTGCATATGACTTTGGGTCAGACACATGGCAGTTCAATAAGCCCATCAGTACCTACAATGCAGCAAGCATGATTTAGACACAACTGATCTGAGAATCTCTAAAACCTTGTTTCTTTCTATAAATGTCTAGTTGTTTTTTATTTATGATTGATGTGGCACAGATTCCTTACAAGCTGTCTTTTTTGGTAGATTGTTCTTTTTGCTCTTTTTGTTGATGTATTTTTGTAATTTATCTATTTACATATTCACTTTTCATCCTGCTGACTGCCTCCCCTCCCTGTCACTCCCTTCCACAATTCTCCTTTCTCTTCTCCTCAGAGAGGGTGGGACCCCTGAGTATCCCTTCACTCTGACACATCAAGTCTCTGCAGGGTTAGGTGCAATCTTTCCTACTGAGCCCAGACATGGCAGTCCAGCTAGAAGAGCATATCCTACAAATAGGCAACAGCTTTTGAGATAGCCCAATTCCAATAGTTTGGGACTCACATGAAGACCAAGGAAGAATAGGGGGAAGGATTGCGGGGCCTGAAGAAGATAGGAACTCCACAGACAGATCTACAGAGTCAAATTACTTGGATCCTTTAGGGGCTTTTGGAGACTGAAACACCAATCAAAGAGCATACACCAGCTGGACCTAGGCTCCCTGCACGAATGTAGCTTGGTCTTCATGTGGGTCCCGGACACCTTTTCTCATTTCTTTCACTTTTATTTCCTGAATCCATGGACACAGAGTAGTAAAACTTAATGTGTAACAGGAAGGTCAGAAATGGAGCACAGGTCATGACTCCTTACACATTTAAAAACAGGTAAAAAGCTAAGAATGGTAGCTCCAATAAAGAACGAAGAAAAGAATTTCAAGACCAGTTCTTGTCATTTATTTCTGTTTGGACTGGAGTGAAAAGGGGGCGGCAAGACAAGGCTGGAGAAAGTTAGAGATATCTCTCAGGAGAGCAGAATCCCTTGGTATTTGTAACTTGATTTCCAGGCCAGAGGAACTGTGACAGACATTCAGACTTTGAACTGCTATGCAGAACGAAGTGATATACCCCCAGAGCACATCCCTCATCCAGCTCGACTTGAGTGCAGGAACAAGCAGGAGGACCAGATGGGGTAGCAGGGTCAAAGGTCTGCATGCAAATTCTATCAAGGAAGACCCACAGCAAAGAAAAGATATTCACCAGGAGCCTCACGATTGCTTCAGGCCCACAAGTAAAAGGCTTCTGGTGTGTTTAGCAGACTGGAGACGATATTTGAACAATCACCTAGATACATCAATTTTCTACATTTTGCATGCAACACGGCCACAGTTCCTAAGAAAAATTCATGCTTTCCCACAGTAATAAGTCAAGCGTACAGAATGGTCTTGAGAATCTTTGATAGAAATGTGCTGAATCACATGGTACTTAAGAGAAAATTCGAAGAGAGAACCAGAGGAAGATATATGTATGGGATCGTAGGTGATAAAAAATGTAAAGTCTGTGGGCATGCCCAGGCCTCTAACTCTGCTGTCCAGTAAAGAAATTGCCAAACCAACGCAGCTGAAACCCAGGCCTTGGAAGAGCGTCCTGAAAGAAAACTTCATGCATGCAGGAAACTGTCTTTCAGATTTGAACAGAATTCCTGTTGCCACAGAAGAGATATGGCAGCAGCAAGGAGCACAAGAGATCAGTTCCCAGCACCCACTTTGAATGACTCATAACCACTCCAGCTTCAGCTTCATGGGCTCCACCCATGGCTTTCCATAATCACACAAATACATACACGGGCACACACATGTACATGCGCACATACACATTTGGCGTACAAGTACACACATCCATATCCCTACAAACAGTAAAAACAGTGATAAAAATATATCTTATCTTTTTCCTGATAAGCTTCTCTACACATGCCCGTTCAACAATAAAAATTTGTACGGAACAACACGAAACAAAATGAAAGAAAAAAAAAACTCCCAAAACGTCATTCCTTTAAGGAGGTGATTCTGTGGGCTTTCATTTTGCCCTCTTCAGTTGGTAAAATCTCCAAGCTCCAAAATAAAGCCATTGATTGTAAAACTGCTTCCACGCACCAACTGCTCATTTGACTCTTTTTCTGGTTCTTTTCCTTCTACATTTTATAACTTATACTTCTGACAAAAGACATCACATTCCATATTTCATATACAGAAGAGAGTTCTCGGACTCGCCCTTCTCAATATCATGGACAGAATGACATAGAAATAAAGCAAAGTGTGGGTGATCTTCTGTTAGTCTCATTGCACCCATTTTTCTTCTCCCTATCTTCCTTGCTTCTTTTTCTTTCTCCTTATAATCCTTCTTTCCTCATTTTGAATCTACTGCCTTTTTCTTATTTTCAAAAATAAACGTTTTTGAAAAAGACAGGGTTTCTCTGTAGCCCTGGCTATCCTAGAACTCTCTCTGTAGACTAGGTTGGCCTGGAACTCAGAGGCCACTATGCCTCTACCTCCAAAAGCTGGGGTTACAGACCATCACCACTACCATCAGGCCAACTGTATCATTTTAAAAAAAACAATGAAATGCATCCACAGAACACAAATGTCCTTGTCTGGTGTGGCACTGTAAGCTGCTACACTTTTTCCGTAGTTGGTCCTATTTACAAATAATGGAGGAACACAAAGATTCCATATGAAGATGATTCAGAACAACTTTTGAATGTACACCTACATATCACACAAGTTCAGAAGCTCATCACTATTGACCCAAGCCCAAAATCCAACTAGTTTTTGAAAAAATTCTAATTTCTTTCCTATGGTTATTTGATGCCTGGTGATAGGAAAGAATACCTAAGTGTCTATTCTATGAGCCTAACATTTATAGAACTTCTCAAGAAACTTCTTGATATAAAGTTGGGTGATTTATGACAGCCTCCTTTCCTGTGTTTATTCTGTTCCTCAGTCAAGTCTTTTGGTTTTTCTGATGCCTGTCATGTTTCAGGGTCAATGAGATGGTTTTTCAGGTAAGAGTACCTGCCATACATGCCTTACAAACTGACTTTGAACCCCAGAACCCAGGAAAAAGGTGAAAGATGAAGCCAACATTCCTAAGCTGTGCTCTGACTTCCAAATAAGCATTATGGATTACGTGTGGCACATGCAAACGTCACTCATGCATGGAAATAAATAGAAAAATGTAAATCTGTCTAAAAGGCTTTTTACAAGTCTCATTTTAATGGTTTCACACCATTGGAGTTTCAGATCTCACCATAAGAACGCTTCTTTTTTATCCTAGTTGGATATGTTATATTTCTTGGTTGCTTAAACTAGTCTTCAGTGTACAAGCCTCAATTACATAAAGCATGAGAACACAAATGTACAGGCATTAAAACCACGTGTTACCATAATGAGCTAGATTGTTCATTCCGCATGGCGTCTTGCCTCCATGACATTTGTAATGTTGAAGGAAGGGGCCTGACTTCTGTTTCTGAGTTTTTAATGTTTATTAAAGAAGCATTATTCTGAAAAAATGTTCATCCAATCAAGTTGTAGACCAGAGTGCATGAAGGCTGTCATATCAGACCCTGCTGCAGAAGAAATGATTTATTACAACAGAAGCAGATGACTAGGTTCTTTTTCCTAGGTTTTTTCTTTCTGGCAAACATTGTCAATAAGATAACTTGACCCCCCAAGAGAAAGACTAAGGAATAAAAGGGAATATTCTCCTTAAGGGCCTACTTCTCAGAGGCCTGACACCAAGTGGAACTAATTGTTAGCATCAGGAAACTCTAAACCCATTCCATGAAGCCTTAGTTAGAAGCAGACTTTGGCCAAAAGTGACTCCAGCAAACTCCCCTCCCTCCTCCTCTCTCCTTCCTCCACCCTCTTCCCTAATCGCCCTCCCTCCTCCCTCCTCCCTCCACCCTTCTCCCTTCTCCCTTTCCCTCCTTTGGCTTAGTTGTTTCCCCTCCGTCTATTGTATAACATCCAAAATTTTACATGGAAACACCCCATGGCGTGTTTTTCATTGCAGGTTAAAAAAAAATCAACTTTAATTTTGTTATTTTTTCCCCTAAGATGTCGCCCATCCCATTAAAATGATTAGGGTTTGCTTTGCTATAGTTACCTGAGGTAAGAATCAAATTGGCAGTCCTGGCCCAGAGAAGGGAAGCCAAGGGCAGGAGAGATGCCAGGGAACTGATGTAGAGCAAGCTGTCATTGCAGGGCCTCAATTTCACACCGTGTTTTAAGATGCTACGCACGCGGGACTGATGATAAAGCAGAGAGCTGTTATGCTTTGGAAAAACCGAATTGCATTTCCTCCACCAGAGGAAGGAAGCCACATTCAGGATCACATTTAGTCACGGCAGCCGTATATCGGATGACAGATGGGAACAATGGTTCCTGCTAGGTAGATATGAAACGCTTGGCTTAACTGACTTCCAAGTGTTGTGTTGCCCATTGTTCACAACTGGAAGCTCCGGTATTGCCAACGCGGGTTACAAAACCATCCATTTAATGGTATAAATGAAATTATGCTCCGCCAACTGGGGTTTCAGTGTGGTAATACGAGGCATACAATGGTGCTTATGTGAAGGACATCGGAAAAGATTTAAGTGGCAGCTTCGCATGTTTCCTTAGCAAAACAAAATGGCCCTTTACAACCAATGGTATATACTACGACCAAAGTAGCCTGGCAATAAAAAAAAAAGATTTTTAACCAAACTGGAAAAAAATTCTGCCTTGTAAAAAAAACTTTTTAAAGAAAAACTTTATATGCAATTCTGTTGAGGATTGAAAATATCACACACACACACACACACACACACACACACACACACCTTTCCCAAAAATTAAGGAAAAAAGGCATGAATTTGAAAGATAAGGCAGGTGGGAGTATAAATGGGAGGGTATAGAAAGAGGGAAGCAAAGAGAGAAATGATCTCAAGAAATATATTTTAAAAATCTATTTAAACCATCAAAATAGGGAACAAATTAGACAGAAAACATTTCTTTTTATTTTTATTATCCTTATGTTCTTAAGGTGTAGTTATTTTATGCTCATGAGTGCTTTGTCTGCATATGGGTCTGTGTGGCATGTGAATTCTGTGCCCACAGAAGCCACAAGAGACCATTGGGTCCTCTGGAACTGGAGTTGAGATCTGCCAGGTCAGAGCTAGAAATTGAAGTCAGGTCTTCCAGAAAAGCAGCCAGTGTTCTTAGTTCCTGTGCCATCTCTCCAGCCCCTCTTTACTTTTGCAGTCTTTATAAAACTCTGCATTACTCCAGGGTGGAGAATATGCTCACAGAGCTCTCTTTACAGTGGCAAATCTGTACACTCTACAGCTGAAGTTCTCAATCTTCTGTAAGGAAATGAACGCAAGATCCTGTTAGAGCATCCCTCTCCCATTGAGTGACAGTTGACCCTGTGTCTCTAACATCAGGGTTATTTCTATTCCTTGTCCTCTCACTAGGAAAGATAATAATTGGATTTTATCTTTCCTTGTATGTCCCTTTGAAATTAAAAGGGTTTCTTGATTGCATGAGGGTACAAAAGAGCTCAGTAGTTTTCCTTCCCCATGCTATGATTTTAAAAAGACAAACACACCCATTTTTCCCCAGATGCAGTTTCCATGGCACGTTCTCACCATCCCAGGGAATAGATATTCTTTGCATCAACACAAGTCACTCAATTAGTTCTTTGGGTTCCAAAGATTCCCAGAAACACTCTTATTAAAAGAAGCATATTTGTTAGTGTCGAAGTGGATCCTTTGGTTCATATTATGCCTTCCTTCCTGGAAGTTTAGTTGCATGTGTGTTTTGTGCGCCTTTCTGTTTTCATCTGTGAGTATATCCAGGGCAGTGTATTTACTTTCATTGCTTTTGTAGCATGGCTACTTTTTGGGTAAGCTTAACAAAATCCTGGTCCTATCTGTTACTAATAACATCACTGGAAAACTGAACTGACTTAGGCTCCCTGAACCTTAGTTTGTTCACTAATCAATGGAGCTAGAACATATTGGTGAATAGTATGCTATACAAATTCATATACCTGCCTAGAGAGGATAGAAGTCAACGCAGGGTATTTTTTCAATGATCCCTATCATTATTGTTGAGACAGGGTCTCTCTCTCTCTCTCTCTCTCTCTCTCTCTCTCTCTCTCTCTCTCTCTCCCTCACTGCTCTCTCTCATTGATCCTGTAGAACATTGACTCAGCTAAGCTGAATGGAAGAGAGACACCTGAGATCATGGGCACATGCTATTGAACTTGACTGCTTATGGAGGCACTTGGTGCGGGGGACCAAACTCCAGTTCTTCTGCATCTGTGGGAAGCACTTTACTGACAGTCATCTCCTCTACTCTGAATTAAAATTTAAGTGCACATAAAATGATGTCTTAAATGTAGCACTTCCCATGTTCAAATCTGAACTGAGGTGCCTTTTCTGTATATTTGTTATCCTCAGAACTCTCAGAAGATCACTGAGCAGGCAGTAAGATAAGATAGCTTGATCACATTAATTTTTTTTCTTTTGTGGCAAAAACATGGGCTAAGGCTGTGACCTTTCTTAAGCTTGGTTGCCTTTGGACAATCAGTATTTAGTATTTTGGGGCTCTTGGAAATGTGTATTCAGAGAAGTCTCCACCCAAAGGCAAGGGATTGAAGTGAGAGATTGTTGGATTCAGCCCTAAGCAGCATGTGCCTCAGTAGCTTAAAAGAAAAGCTCTGTCACATGGTACTATGTTGACCTAAGACCGTTGCATGCCTTTGATAATATAATCCTATTGTCTGTTAGCCATTGTTGGAAAATAGGTTAAGTAATATTTGGTCTTACAGTGAAGTACAGGTTGTTAAGAAGGTCATGAGTTACCTTCACCACCACGTGAGTCTCAAACATACCTTGCAAAGTGAGAGAAACCAGGCATAAGAATAGCTTGCTATTTTGTCTTTGAGAACAATCTATTTAGATACATGCCCAATTTTACAAATTAGATTGTTCATTTTCCTGGAGATTAGTTTTCAGTCAGATATATATCTGGTAAAGATTTTGTCTAATTCTGTAGGTTGCTTTACTTAAATGATGCTGCTGCTTGCTGTACAGGAAGTTTTTAATTCATGCAGTGTTATTTATTAATTGCTGATCTTCAATGCAGACAACCTAGATGACTATCTACTGATGAACCAATAATAAAAATGTGTACATTTGTACAATGATCTATTACTCATCTTTTAATAAAAGCAAAGTATGAACTTCAAAACTAAATTGATGTATCTGAAAACAATTCTGAGTGAGATAACCCAGGTTCAGAGAGATAATGTTGCATGCTTTCTCTCATCTCTGGAGATTAGTTTTGAATCATTCAAGATCAAATGTCATTCAGATATTTAACTTTAATTTGAAATATACACAGATGTCAGGAAACTAGTAGAGAACTATGGTGGAGAGTTCTTTCAAGAGAAATCACACAGAATGCAGTTATAAAGGATTAAAGGGAAACAGTGATGCAGAAAATGTTAAGTTGGAATAGGGCAGTGTTTCTCAACCTGTGTTCATAGGGGTCACATTTCAGATCTCCTACATGTAAGATATTTATATAAAAATTCATAACTGACAAAATTAGTCTCATAAAGTAGCAATAAATATCGTTTTATGCTTGGTGGTCACCACAACATGAGGAATTGTATTAAGGGGTTGTAGTCTTGGGAATGTTGAGAACCACTGACAAAGGGGAAAAGATGTGAAAGCATGGTCAAGGAATTAAAGTAGGAAGATATAACTATGCTAAACACCTTTTGAAAACAATATATGAAAGCATACTATAAAAGCTTACACACACACACACACACACACACACACACACACGAGTTTAAATTTAGTTATCCAGTAAAAAGGTGATGATCATATCCTTGCAATTTACCACAGGTTCAGGAATAAAAATCTCAGTATCAGTAGTTGTTTTTCATTTTTGGTACTGCTGCTCAGTAGGGTCCCATAGATGCCAAGCATTACCTGCTATTGCCAAAGTTCTTAGTTACCTGCTCACACTGACCTTGGCGATATGACATTGTTGCTGAAGACATCATACACTTGAATTAAAGACCATGGAGAAAGTGAGATGGTAAAGCTTCATTCCTGCTGGGTACCTTTCACATTGCCGGAAGGTGCTGTGCACTCTAATGTAGGAGAAGAATGATCATTCATGTTATCCAGCTGTGAATTCTTAGATCTGCTGATAGCCTGCCTGGTAAGATATACCCACTGGTGGAACAGGGGTATGACCATCAAGGAAGCAACTAACCACTTTCTATTGACTTTAAGACCTGCTTCACAAGATAAAACACATACCTGGCACACTATTTTGGAATCAAGAACCTATGGCAAGACAAATCACACAGGCTATAGGTAAGAACCTACTAGTAATCTGCTAATAATAGGCCACAGCAGTAAACTGAACCCCATTGACCTTGTCATTAAGCCCATAGAGTAGCAAATATCTTCACCCTCCCCAGAGAAGCATCTTTCTTCCATAGATGGAAATTGACACAAAAATTCATGACTGTTCAACATGCAGTGAAGAAGTTCAGACCTAGAAAGGGCACCTGTAGCATCCCCCTCTTTCCAGCACTTATGGACAGTTGTGGACAAGGGAGCAGCAGAATCCTGAGAGTCTGACATGATGAATGACTAGACAGACACACACTACAGCACAGTTGCACATATAAACTGACAGCAGCTTTGACAGCATGTGCAGGACCTGCCCAAGCTCAATCCAGACAAAATCCCATCCCAGGGAAAGGAGATGGGGTTGAATTTTAATCTCAGGTTGTAGAGCTACTGACAACTGCTGGATTCTAAGAGGAGTAAGAGTCTCTTTTATCTAAGCACACAAGCCACAGAGAGTGGATCCTGCTCCAGTAGAAGACCACACTTCCATTTGAGAAGCACAAGTTGGACTGGGTGGACTGATGAGATAAAAGAATAACAAAAGTAAAAGAGAGAGGGGGGCATGGAGAGAAAAGGGAAAAAGGGGGTGGATCTGAAAGGCAGAATGAGAATAAAATCAAGAAACATTGTAGGAAAGGCTCAAAAAAACTAATAAGAATGCACAAAGGAAGTATAATTCATTCTCTATAAAACCAATAGCCAATGCTGGTTGCCTTTCTTCCAAACAATCGCAATGAAAATCCATGCTCCTTCTTCACACTGCATTTAAAAGTTTTGTGGTAATAACCTCAGGAGACCTTGCACACACACACACACACACACACACACACACACACACACACACAATGATACTGAGGACAACTCACCCAACCAGAAAATTCTCAACAAGTGACAGAAGTGTGGAAAATACATTCACCAAGTCCCAAGCATCAACTGGGGACTCCCATGTAAATTATCTTCCTTCTTTTTTTATACATGGCCATCTGTCTAAAATGTTGACCCAACAAAAACCATCAGGGGAAACGCATGAAGAGCTATTTATTCATTTGTGTTCGTAGTGCCCGCTCTGCACCATCAGATGTTTTACAGATTAAGAGGGGAGGTGGAAGTTCTGTGGGGGAGAAAATAAAACGAAGGCCAAGGTTTTCTTCTGTCATTACCCCCTTGCCTGCTCTTTCTTTTTCTTTTTCTTTTCCAGCTCCGTATTGCGACTTTGACAAATGACAATACAAAAGGAGAATTTATGACGGGTCTTGGCGATTAGCACATTATCACAAGCAAAACAGAGCCCTCAGCCTCCGCCACCGGGGAGCCATTGAAGGAGGCTTTGAACATGATGCATGGGTCAAGACCCATCTCTGCAGAAGTGCAGTTGCTGTTACCCTGGCTGAAGTCGAGGCAGAAAGCCTTGGAGATTCAGGTGAAGACACTGAGCACTGGATGAGGGACATTGAGCCAGAGAGGTCATTCTGCAAAGGAAGGAGGAACCACTCTGCTCCCTGAAGACCACTGTGCTGAATGATTTAGTGCTACCTGTAGGAAATGCTTTCTGCTTTACTGCTTTCTAGTCTCTTTTCTTCTTAGGATGAAAAGGGAAAAGAAAAAGCAAATAAGCAGAGCACATACCCTCCTCCCCTTCTGCTCCTGCCACTACTTCCCAGGAAAATTTTGGAGAAAGTTGGTCCTACCATTTCTCCACAACCACTAGATTTTCTGTAGATGGTCTGAGAGTAGATCCCAGTGGCAATGGACAAGGTGGCTTTCTGCAAAATAAGAAAAACTTTATTTTTATTTTTTTGGTTTTTTCGAGACAGGGTTTCTCTGTGTAGCCCTGGCTGTCCTGGAACTCACTTTGTAGACCAGGCTGGCCTCGAACTCAGAAATCTACCTGCCTCTGCCTCCCAAGTGCAAAAAACTTTATTATAATCACAATTCTTTTACATAGTTGGCAAACTTTGCTTATAGTCTTGGTATAGAATATCTGAGGACATTAGTCATGACGCAATTTCAAGGGAAAATAAATAAAATATGATGGTGTATAGTAAATTAGAATTTGAACCTACAAAATAATAAAAACACATTCTTTAAAGCTCTATCTATCTATCTATCTATCATCTATCTATCTATCATCTATCTATCATCTATCTATCATCTATCTATCATCTATCTATCATCTATCTATCATCTATCTATCATCTATCTAATGTGTATGGTTACTTGCCTTCACGTATGTATGAACACTAGATGAATTCAATGCCCACAGAGGCCATAAACTGGCATTAGCCCCAGACTAATGAGTTATCTAAACCACCAGATACATACTGGAAACAAAATGTTGGTTTGCTACAAGAACATGTGTTCTCAACCACAGACACAACTCTTTAGCTCCAAATCTGTTTTTAAAATGACTACAATCTAGAAAAAATAATTTGGATAAATTAGTCAGAGAAAAGGTAATCATAGGGTCTTAAATAAGCCAGCATTGTTATTCTAGAGATTAGACATAAAGTTAGTGATTTGATGCTCATAGAATATAACAAAAAGTTAATAAGACCAATAGAAAAAATGACACCAGGCCTGGGTATCTTAGAAATGATTAACTGAGGAGTAAGATATTCATGTTAGTGGAGCAGTGCAACTAGGGATGATTTACATGTTTTGTTAGACTATTTCTCATGGGGCATTTCTTGTATTCCAAAAGATGCTTCCCATCATTGTTGGCCTCTTGACACTGGACATCAACACCATCTCCATAGAAATGATAATTGGAAGTGTCTTCAGATATCATTCAATGTCAACTGGTTGGGAATGGAGTCAAATGGAAAGAGATGGGAAATACTGATGTGGACAAAAGGCTCCTAAACTCTGCCCATTAGTTAGAGCATCAACTGTCATGAGTTTCAGCATTTGGGAGAATACAAGAGGAAAATTCCCAGTGGAATGTGGAACATTTACTTGGACGTCACTGTGGCTCAATGCCCTCAATCACAGAAGCTTCTTTTTGCAATAGGTGCTGATCAATACAGGGATTCACAATGGCCCAGAGTGCCAAGTACCAGACACTGTGGAGCGCTCAGCACAAACGGAACATTTGTATCACACATCTTGAGGATCAGGAATCATTGCAGAAAAGTGGGCAGAAAAAAAAAAAAACAACGGTAAAAACCAACAGTTGCAATGAACTGTCACAGATGTTTTCTGGAAATGATTGGCCTGTTGCACTTAAGAATTCACATCAGCTATGGCTTCATGCACTCAAGATTTGCATAGATTATTTCATAATTCTCTCAGCCCAAATTCATGTGGCTGTTGACCTGGGAGGACTAGAATGCTTTGTCTGAGGGTTTAGCATTCCTTCTTTATAATTACCTCTCCTGAAGTCCTCTTGAGGTTCATACTCACAACACACATAGAGCCCTTATGACATGCAATTTCAGAAAAGGCATTCAATATTGAATATTACAATGATATCATTCTAATGATGGATGCTGCTTTAGTAAACTTTGCAGTGTCACTCTGTCAGAGTTAACCCGGGATGACAGTTTCAAGTAGGCATTAGTAAAATGAACAACTTGTATAACATAATTATAAATTATAAAGAAATTTTAAAGAATCATGGACCTCCTTCTACTTCTCTTAGAATTTAAAGAGAATATGCTCACAGTGGTTTCTAGACAGAATCTTGCTTTCTGTCTTGTGCTGTCTATGCCTGCCTAAAATATTCTAGTTCTGCATTCTCCTGCTTTGCCCATCCTACACCTTCCCTGGTAACATCTATCTCCAATTAGATTTCCCCCTGGATTTAGGTTAAAGGAGAAATCTCTATTAGTGTGATTTTATGGAGTGTTCATTTTCTAGAGACATTTCTTCAGTCTTATTCATGTGAGACCTACTGGCATTAAGTAGATAGTAACCCCGTCTATTGCCAAACATTGTTGCAGTTCACATGGAATCCAGACCAAGATGTCAATGGTATGAACACCGATAAACATAATTTGCTTGAAAAAAGAATAAAGATTCTGTCTTATAATTTTCATGGCATAATGAACATTTTTATAATGGTTTGAGATGTATAATTGGTATTGGTTTTCTGGAGGTCGCCAGTGCATCCTGACACTTACAGCTTCTTCTTGGATTCTGAATGGGCTTATAACCAACATGGACACACAGAATAGACTAAGCATTTTCTCACCTCAGCCTAAGTTGGAAGCCAGCATGATTTGTACAGGTTTCGCCATAAGTTAACCTCATGTATGCAGAAGTAAAAATAGTAGAACAAAGTAAAAGTAACCTCCCAAAGAGCCCTAGGCTACTTAATGCACAGAATAAGACAAATGAGTATATGTTATGCAAACTGATCATATAATCTGTATATATAATGACATCTGCTAACAAATTAGTACAGTTGCTCTTCTCCACTGGAGTTAACAAATGAAAACTGTTCTAGCTCACTGTATGTGTGTTATGTCTATAAATGACCTACCGATATCTATGGGTAGACAGTGAATTGTTTAAGGCTACAGACACAGAAAAAAGAGGAAAGTCCTTCAGTCTTAGTCTTACTTGAGATAACAAAAGGAATTCTGTATGTGGAACGGGGGTAATAGTGGAAGTTGACAGGGTGATATTAGCTGTGGATGGCCATAGGTAAGGAGTACATGAGAGGACATGAGTGTGGTGGTAGGGTATCCTGCAAGATGAGGCATGATGGAGTCTCACCAAAGCAACAGAGGAAAGACAGAGAAGAAAAAGATGCTTCTCATTGTGGCATAAAAAATTCACTGCACTCACAGCATCTCTCCCCTACATAAAACATTGACCCTATTCTTGCCTTATAAAGTCAAGCTGGTCAAGGAACCATTGGTAGGAAGTTATTGGAACCCTCCTGTTATCAAATCATGAAGATCATGCTTAAGGCCAAAAAACATGGTCCAAAGACAAAGTGGAGATTTTGGGAAACATGAAGGACAACAGGGCATGCATTTTTTTTTTCAGAGAGTGCATGCAATGCAACCATTGCATTGAGGATAATTTTTTAACGGAACTACATGACCAAATGCTTGATTGGTTTACATCATAAAATAATTAATTTCAGAAAGATAGAACAAAATATTGCTTGAGTTACAGGTGTGAATTGGTACAAGTCTCAATTGATACTGAATTTACGAAATGAGTAAAAATTTAATGAGCTGATAAGAACATTTGTAATCTTTACAGACCCATAGCTGGTTGGCCAAGGTGAGACACATTACTGACACCTTTTAAAATCCGATACTATACAATTAAATTACTGCTATAAAAGAGATATAATCCTCAATTTGCTACCTTAATTTGACTATTACTTTCTCCTTTGTTTTAACAATTTTATCTGTAAATACACTTATTTATAGTTTTATGCTTGCTTCTGTTGTTTTGTTCCTGTGTGTGATTTTGAGGAGGCAAAATGCAATGTTTTCTGTGTGTTTATATTTATACATGGGTAGAGAGTAGACTATATTGTTTTGGTTTGCACTGAAGCAAAAGCAATGAATCGAGTTCTTTCAAGAGATAACCAACTCATCAGTTATCCCATATGCTGTGGATAAAATGTGAAGCAGTGTTTTGAGAATGTGTTTGTGGTTGTGTATTGGGAGAACTGGTGTGTTAATGTGGCTTGCCATCCATCTCTCCATGTGGCATGCAAGGGCTGACTTGTTGAAATTTTGTAGGCTTTTATTTACAAAGAAAACATAGACCATGTGCGGCTCGAGGTCCTATCAGCCCACATATTCAAAGGAGTCACATCTGGAAAGAGAGTGCTTAACTTATAACATTTATGGATAATCTAATCCACAAGGAGATCAAAATTACCTTGCTCCTGTGAATAAGAAAAAAAAACTAAGGAATTTAATTATTTAGGATTATTCATGAATATTTTGATACTGGCTCAAGGCTAGAGTTGGAAAAGAGACAATCACATGTTGTTGACAATCAGTGTTTTGTTCAAGAAAAAAATATGGAATATTTCAGTCTCAGGATAACACTCCATATTTCCAGAGTGTTTAAAAATAAAAAAAGAGGTGTTACTATAGACAAGGGAACCTTGGGTGGAAACAGAAATGAAAACAGACCATCTGAGGAAGAAATGGAATACAGAAGAGGGCCAGGCATAAATGACTGCAGCAACATATGTTGTGCAGTTATAATAGACAGATTATAAGTTACATTTTGCGAGTAACACATGGCCATGTGCTAAACATCCATATGCCACAGCTAATAAACCTGAATCCAACTGATGGGCCTTACACGACTGACTTTACTTAGTGGTTGGAAAGGCCCTAGGAAGCCAATGAAGACATGTAGGCTTGTGAGTCATATATGTACAAACATATGCACACACATATCACCAGCGTACATGGATTGTAAAATGAGCATGTGCAATACTGGAGTTTAGATGTGAGTGAATGGGCAGACATGAGAAATAAGAAAAGGATAGCTAGCCAGCTATTGTCATTTCATATCTTTGGCAGAGAAGAAATGCCAATTTGACAAGAGGTATCTGGGAAGACATCTTTGACAAACTAACATTTCTTCTGAGGCATAAGTAAAAGAAAGCCACCATATGCAAACTTTAAGAAGGACATTGCAATCATCAAAAACAAGAAGTGTGAAGCCCAGTCTAGAGAGACCACGGCAAGTAGAAGAAGCAAAAGAAATTTACCATGGTCATAACACAATTCCAGAGAATAGAATGATGAAAAATTAAACAGTGAATCAGGACTGTTTAGTGGTAAAGTACTTCTCCCCCACCCCCACCCCATCAGAAACAAAGAGATTGATGGACTCTGGAACACATGGAGGAAAAGACTAGGCTTGGTGATCTTGCCTTGAAAAGCTGGAGACGTATACGATATTGAGGATCTCTGGCTAATCAGTTGAGCTTCCTTGGTGAGTTCTAGGCCAGTGAGAGACCATCTCCAAAACAAAAAAGATGAGTTCTGAGAAATAAAATATAAGTTTACCCTCTGATATATGTAGAGAGAGAGGGAGGGAGGGAGGGAGAGGGACAGAGACAGAGACAGAAAGAGAGGAGAGAGAGAGAGAGAGAGAGAGAGAGAGAGAGAGAGAGAGAGAGAGAGAGAGAACTGGCGGAGGAGGAAGTGAAGATTAAAGCAAGTTTTAGAGACCCAGCTAAGAATCACATCTGCAAATACATTGAAAGCAGAAAAATTGAGAATTTAAGAGCACCTTGGCCTGATTAAGGAGATTGTTTTAAAATAAAACAAACAAACAAACAAAAAAGAAAGAAAGAAAACTGGCTATTCCAAATCATTCCACAAGATAAAACAACACTTAGAATCTTGAAGAAGCACCTGGAGACAAAGGGAAGTTACTAAGCTTGGTAGAGAGCTTATGTCAGAGCCACTTTATAGGATGTGTAGAAGAAGCAGAAGCAGAGAGGAACCAAGGAAAGTCTCAACCATGTTAAAGTGGTCCCACCTTCTTGAGTAGCCTACCTCTGATATTGGGCACAGTGCTAGCTGCTTATTAAAGCCGGGAACAAAGCTTGCTCTGTATTAGTAAGTGCATAATAAATACAATTACCAAAGAGAAGGTTTTCTTTTTTTATTTCTAAATGTTTTGTATGGGTTATCTTGCATGACTTGGGGGGCTAGATGATATCACTGCCAACATTTTATATGGAAAGAAAGTTAAATAATTCAGTTAAGTGCCGTGCTCCAAAGTAGCAATGAAAACGAAGTCCTCCTGGGACTACCCAGGGGTAGTTTCTCTAACCCTTTCAGAGTTTAGGCTTTTAAACTTTTTTGTTGAATTAAGAAAAAAAAATGGAAGTCATTAACATCTTTCTCAGAAACTGTATGCAAGTATATTTTGTTTATGGTCTTTCTACTGTTGAAGAGTGTTTTATCCCTGGCTCCTGGTTTATTAATAATCACCATTTCGTCTATGGTTCCCACGTGTCAGACACTCTTCTGGCCATTTTATACTTATTAAAATAATGTGATTGTTACAAGATCTCTGAGACACATACAAGTCTGATTACTGTTTTATATTGAGGAAATGGAAAGCAGAGATCTTTATCCTAATAGACTTGATTCTAAAGGCAGTTACTCCAACCCCAGAGTCACTGGAACAACCAATTAGCACATGAAAGTGATCAACTTCAGATAAATCCAAATTAAAACAATACTGAAATATTAATAGACATGTTAGAATAGACGAATGCACATGACGGACTAGACCAAGTGTGAGAAGGAGAAGGAAAAATTAAAACTCCCAGGTTTCCCATTGCTGCCCTTCTCCACATCTACCCCAGATACCTCTTCTCATACACTATCAACCAACTGTTGTAACTGCTTCTATATGTTTGCATGTGGGGTTATCCACCAAGTCATGTTCAACTTACCAGAGGCCACACCTTCAAAAAAAATAGACTCCTTATGCCCCAGCAGCTTTCTGTTGCCAAAAGTTCAACTCCCTGTTCCATGCTGGGATTTTTAACTTTCAGGATTTTGTTTAGGTAACTACAGTTGCTGTGAGTCCAAGAGTCACAACCATGTCACAGCACCCTTGACCCCATTCTTTGGTTCTTGGTTTTCTCATTTTCTTCTGTGACATTTCCTTTGCCTCGTGGCAAGGTGTAGAGGGGAGTATTGATGTAGATGTTCCATCTACAGCTGGAAAGTCAAAGTTTCTCTCGCAGCAACCAGTGAAGTAACTAAAGCATCCGACCTCCTCCTGAGCTCATTTCCTACTGATGCTTCCTTTCCATGCTCCTTCATTAACCAAGATGTTAGATGTTACAGGAGTGTTTTCTAGAGGATGGGCAAGAGGTCTTCAGAAATGTAAGTTCCTTTCTCCAGAATGTTTGACCAAACTTCACCTGGGTCTTTACTATTTTCTTATCTGCTTTCTGTTTAGGTATCATATTGCTCTTTAAGAGTTTCCTGAAACATGATCCCAGTGGTCAATGAAATTATGCAAATGTTATACGCAAGCCCTTAGTAAGCCATGTTTCATATGTCCTTATAGTTCCCTGCTTCTCTTTTTGTCACCCTTCCCCTTTGTATCTTTAGAAAACAGATAATATGGAAACATGGTATATTTGTTCTTTCACACATAAACATACATCCAAGATGTTTCCCATGTCTTAATTCTACAAGATGGATGGACATTTTTGAGTCAATAAATTAACTGCTTTTCATTCTATAAATATCTAATGAATAAGTCTTCTCCCCAATTAAACAACAACAAAATGTCTCTCAAAGAGCGTGAGAGTCAGCCCAATGGTTTTGAGCACTCACTGTTCTCTTACAGAACATACATTTAGTTCCGGGAAACCGCACCCACTGACATTCAGTGGTCTATAACTCCAGTGTCTGACTCCAATGCCCTTCTGCCTGGTCTTCAAGAACACTTGCACACACATGGCAAACATTCATGCAGAAACACATACACATAATTAAAAATAGAATAAATGTTAAAATTAATAGCATTTCACATAAGTACATAAACAAATACATAAATGGACACAAAATAATAAAAGATTACTAGGTACATGGGAACTGGGGTAGAAGGTAGACATAATATTGGTATTGTATAATGTTGCTGTTGTCCTGGCCAAATAATATCTGAAAATATGGAATGAAGAAGGAAAATTTTATTTTTATTTAAAGTTTCAAGGGGGATAGTCTCTCATGGTGGGGAAGAAATAGCCACAAGAACTTGAGGCCCCCTCACCTCCACAGTTGGGAAGTAGAGAACGAAGAGGAAGTCATGCCTAGATAGAAAGTTAAGGCCTACCCCTTCCTCTCTCATAGACTTACTTCAGGAAGGCCCTACCCTATAAAGTTTTCACAACTTTGTAAAACAGCACTGTCACATTGGGACCAAGTGTTCAATTACACGAGCTCATGGGAGAAATTTTCATATTCAAACCACATCAGCCATTGTCGGTAGTCTGTTCAGAAAGAGCTTTTCTAATAAAGACTGAACAGAAATCTAAATTCTAAGAAAGACTAAGTCTAGAGAAAAGAGTGTTTTAACAGGATAGGATGGTGCAGGATTGTACCCTGAGAGGCATGCTGGGTTGCTTGTTTGTTTTGGTTTTAGGGGTTTCTTTGTTTTTGTTTTTGGGGTTTGTTTGTTTTTTTTTCAGCTGGACACAGAATAATTTCATCTGAGAATGAGAAAGTTCACCTGAGAAAAAAAATCTCTATCATTTTGACTTATAGGCAAGTCTATAAGGAATTTTCTTGATTGGCATTTCATGTGGAAGGGTCCAGCCTTCTATGGGTGGTGCTGCCTTTGGGCAGGTTGTTCTTGGAGATGTACGAACAGTATTAGTGACAGGAGTGTGAAGAACAAGCCCCTCACACAGCCACACAGTGTTCCCCCACCATTCTGCTTCAGGTCCAGCCTCCAGGTTCCAGCCTTGAGTTCCTTGCCCTGACTTTCCTTCATAATGGACTATGAGCTGTAAGATGAAGTAAACCGTTTCTCTCCCAGGTTGCTTTGGGCTATGAGATTTATTGTAGCAATATAAATCAAACTTGGATAAGAGAGAACATACTTCTTGGAAGTTTCAGGAAAAACAAACAAACATGAACAAGAACAAGAACAACAACAACAACAACAACAACAACAACAACAACAACAAAACCATTGTCTCTTTGAAAGAAAGAGAGATGAGAATGGTGTCAGGTTTCTGGTCATGGAAATGTGAGTAGATGCCCAAAGAAATAATCAGGGATGCAGATTTAATTTTCCTTAATATTTACAGAAATGGAATTATTTCTAAGTAGCCTTTACAAAATAGTGCCTTTTTAAAAAAAAATGTGTTCTGCCCCTGTGCTGAAGCTCTTCTTAAACATAGTTAGTGTTCATGACAACATTAATTGATCCATGGTCTTCTCCCTGTCTTCCCCACTGTGTGCTAAGCTGGACAGGTAAATTTTGGTTTCCTGTCTTGTCCTAACCACCTAGAAGAGGGCTGATGCTAGAGATGACATCCCTTCAAGATCTCTTGGAAGAAGAAGGTATGTCTTGTTCACATGTAATGAGAACTACCATTGTCATGGTCAAAATAAACAGAAAGGGAAATATGAGTTCCTTAGCTGGTTCTGTGATCCTGTTGGAGGTCTCAGTGGTTTTTTTTCTGGATTGATGGCAGCACACTCTTGAAGCCTCTGGGTGCAGAATGCTCTTGGGGAAAGTAGCTGCAGGGATTGCTGATGGGTTGGTACTTCTGGGTAAGAGAAAGCAGATGATATTGGCTTCTTTTTATGATTTAAACTTAATAACAAGGATCACAGTTACACAATTAATGGGGAGGAGAAGGAATCCTATTCATTAAAAGAATTTGTCATTGCAAATATGTATATTTAGTTCATTAAAATAAAACCATCAACAGCAAAACCAATGACAATCAGCTCTATTTTATTTTTTACAGTATCATTTAACTAAAATTGTGATATTGGATCACAATTACACAAAAAAATTAGGTGTCTTGGTTAGTGAGTGTCCCAATATATCATCTTAGGGGTATGAATGATGACATCCAAAAATTTCATCTCAATTTAATTACTGTGTCTATTTCTGTCCTCTCCAACTTCTTCTTCCAAGGGCATTGGCTTCTACATTCAACACTCTCTTTGAAAATAAGAATAGGAAGCAGAATTTGGGAAGAATTCCACCTGGCTTCAGGGTGACTGTGAATAGAAATTCCCTCTGTTATGGTGCAGTCACACAGCGCAGATCCATCCGTGCCTCACTTCTAGGGGCAGCAGATGGGACTTTGTTTTAATAGGGAATTGAACTTAGCTCTGCCTAGCTGAATGCCCTCTCAGTGCTAAATGGCATTTTTAGATCAGATCTTCCTGGTCTCAGGGATTTTCTTTCCTATGGCTGAGATCCATAGCTATGTAAGAACACACTTTGGAAACACACTCAAATCAGGATACAGAGATGCAGACCCAGGTAGAAAAGCCAACCCTGAAGCCTTTTTGCAAGTAACGACCCCTAGTACGCAGACTCTATGCTAATGTTAGTGAAGAGCCCAAAGAAGTCCCAGTGACTTTGGAATCCTGGAAGCCATAGACAAACATCAAAACACTTCTTATTTTTAATTAAAAAAATTTTTTAAAGGACAGCACTCCTTACCCTCTACTGTGCTCTCTTTCAATGAACAAAGAAAAGGCTGTTATTTTAAAACTACTGTAGAGATGCTGGAGACATGTCTCAGCAGTTAAAAGCACTGTCCATTCTTACAGAGGATCCATTTCAGTTCCAAGCGCCCACCTTGTTGCCCACATCCATCTGCAACTCAAGCTCCACGGGAATCCGATGCCAACTTCCAGCCTCTGCACACGCCAGTCACACATGTTGTACACAGAAATACATGCAGGCACAACATCCATATGCATGATAAAATTATGTAATAAGTAATACATGCAGGTAGATTGTGAGTGGCCCGGATTCAGGAAGGCAGCAGACGTTACATTTGTCTCTGATGTGGGAATCATGAGTGTGATGTTTGTTGGTGTGTGAATAAGGGATGCAGGGGTGAGGCAAACTATGTAAGTACATAGGTAAAGAGCAGCAAATGCTGAGAAGAGAGGGGGGCATAAGTGAGATGATATTGTTAATGATGAGAAGATGGCCCAAAAGAGGAGTATGACAGGAAAAACTAGAGTCATATATTTTTTTCTGTGAAATGCCTGAAAGTAACGTAGTAACAAAATAAAATCAAATGGCAGGGAGAAGATATTTTTCTGTAAGATTCAATTTTAAAAGACACTATTATCTTGTTCACTCTTTAAAAACATTTTTTAAATTTTATGTTCAATTGTTATATTGACATAATTTCAACCCCATATTCTCCTGACTAAACTTGTGCAGTGTTCTACCTATTCCCTCTCTGCCCTCTCAACTGTGTGGTCTCTACTATAATTACTGTCATAACACACACACACACACACACACACACACACACACACACAGACACACACAGACACAGACACACACACACACACACACACACACACACACATACACGTGGCCAAGTCCATTTAGTGTTGGTCATATCTCCTTGTGTTGAAGGCTCACTACTTGGGGTTGGATTATCTATCGTGGAACTTATATCTGGAGAAAACTCACTCTTCCAGTCTTAACAGTTGTTAATTGCCTGTAGCTCTTCACTTAGGTTTGGGGACTTGTGTAAAATGAAAATAGAAGACATGATTTAAAATCCTTAATCCATAGGGATGGAGCCACCAAGAAACACTTCTTTGAGTCTTTTGATCCCATCCTTATGTCTAAATCTGTCCTACATTTATAACTGTTTCTGACAACAACACCATAACTGGAAACATTCTTCAAGAGATGATACATTCGTGAAATTTCCAATGAGCTACAAGGATTGCTGAAATTTTCTGGGCTTTTCTACAAGCCTGCGTCAGAACATTAAATGACAATCTAAGCTCAAAGTGTTCTGTAGAAACATGGTGCAGAATCATAACAAGTACAACATCTGCTTAGATTCTAATATTTTTTGCTTCCTATGGTGATTAGAACCAAGTGGATTGCAGAAGGAATATGTTCACATTAATACCCAAGACATACCAAAGAAAAGTAAGAATCTTAGATCTGGCAATGACGATCAGTATGCCTTTGGATAATTATTTTTCACTATTTGGACAATACAGAAATAGGTTACTTCATAGAGAAATTACTGAGTAATTTTTCCCTAAGTAAAGAACAAACTTATCAGAGAAATATATTTGTGAATGTTCTTTCTACAAAATCAAAGGGTAAACTTTGACAAAGATAATTTGATTTTTTTCCCTTCAAAGCCTATGCAATTGGTTGGCAAGATGATTGAGCAGATAATAGCTTATTTCATACGTGCCTGAGAAGCAGGATTTAGTCCTTGGGATATACAGTGGGTGGAAAAGTTGACTCTTAAAAGTTGTCCTCTGACTTCCACATATGTGGATTGACATGTACAAGCACATGTACAGGCACACATCAGTACATACCATAATAATATAACATGTGCTTCACACATACATATGCATATATATAAAATATAAAATATATTGTGCACCTATATACAACATATCACACACAATAATAATTGTTTTTAAAAAAATGAGTATTTTCTGTCTTCCTTGGGAAGACATTAATCATTTTCATTATGATTCTAAATATTTATTCTAAGACCTTTGATCTGTTCATTGAGAAAATAGTATAAAGCATATATGTACATATAACCATTTTATACACACACACACACACACACACACACACACACACACACCAGAACAACACTGGCCAACTGATGAGATGATGTAGAGTGTCTGAATACAGAAATTGGTAATTTTGTTTTTATTTCTATCTTATTCTAAATGTGTCTGGATCTGTAGCAGCAGCCAGCAAATGACACAATGTTAAATAAGACATTTTTTGCAGTTTAAAGAGGTGGGGAGGCTCACCCAAGCCTCATGTTAATATCAAATGAGCAGTTTACGCAGGTTTTGAAAAGGAATAGCTCCAGAGAAGGGAGTAACAAAATTGGGTCGTGAGACCTTCCTTACATATCCTGTTTATAAAGGACACACAGAAAAACAAACAGGACCCAGGTTTCTAGATCACACCTGGACAAGGCAAAGTATGCTCCACGCACCTCAGCCGTACCCTGGCACCAGGTCTTTCCTCTCCCCCACCCCACCCCCTTCTTAAAAAGGCACCCACAACTCTATAAAATGATCTATCGGGACTTCAAAGCTGTGGCAATTGCATGTGGCACAGGATGTACGCAATTAATTATGTGATGTTTAAATGACAGGGTGTAGGGAAAATTGGGAAAAAGAAAATGGAGGGTTTTTTTTTTTTTTAGAGTTAAAAAAAATGTCCAAGGTAAACTGAAAGGCCTAGTTGTTTGCTTGCCAAGAACCAGTAGCAGATAAGAGCTCCAGTTGCCGTGGAAACTGGGGCCTCAGGAGCCAGAATCCAATTTCAGAAACCACAAAATCAACACAAACGTGTGCAAAAATAAAAAGGTTTGTTTGGCAAGTCGTAAGGAGAAGGCTACCAATGTATAAAACATGTGAACCAAAGTGACCTCGGCCCACGAAAGCCCTGACGGCAGCGATGCCCACAACAGACCTGGCACCTCTGAAACGGACGGGAACAAGACACAGTCCCTGCCGCTCTCCGCGATCAGGTAATTGCTACTTTGTGAAATATCAAACGTCCACCACCTCTTCCCCAGCCCTACCTCCAAAAGCACAGCACCCCCCTTTCATGAAGGTAACCCTAGGAACTCAGAGTCTAACCTCAGAGGCCAGAAAACCCACAGACTCCTTTTCTGTGTTCTTTAGACCATGAATTACACACTATATCACCCAGGAAAAGAAAAATGAAGAAAGCCAGACAAGGAAGGCATAAACATTCTTTATTATTTATCCTTTTGCCGGTTTCTGCAAAGAATAATTTCCTTCTGAATTGTACAGTGAGCATGTAACTCTTAACCATTTTAAACCTGTATGTCATTCTGAACTGTGCTTAAGTGACTTAGTGTTGGAGTAAACAATCACTCTCTAAGATAAAGCCATTGGCGAGTCTGTGACTTCCAATCCATTTTGTACTCTCAGACAAATCTATCTGTGCATGTAGTTATTTCCATGTCTTTCCTTCATTTCCTATAACCAATGAGATGATGAAGCAACTGAGCTGCTAACCCCTGCTTGACATGCTCTCTGCCTCAAAACATAGAGACTTTAAACACACAGCTGAGAAAATCTGCACGCTTGCTGGTGTGGAAACAAAGGTATGATTTCATTATTCCATCATAGTTTGGATGAAATCTGTTAAATGCCTCTTCAGAGAGACAAAATTGAAAGCCACATTAAATCCCAGATAGATAAAATATATATCAAGAAACAAAAATCACCACACAAAACCACGATATATGCATATATACTATACACACATGCATAAATATATATATAATGCACATATACACAAATATACACATACATATCATATATACATATAATATATCACATATATGTATATAAACCATAAACATACATAGGTCACATACACATACATATATACATGCATATATCATATGTACATAAACATATATCATATACACACATACATATCACACATACACACACATATATACATGTATATATATGAATGGATTCATACGTGAAGTTGTGAGAAGAAAGTGGTGGAAAGAAATGGAGGGAAGTGAGTCCAGTGAGTTTCCCCAAAATATAATACACATGTATGAAACTCCCAAACAGTAAAACATTTTGAAGTGTACTTTTTTCTCACTTCTAAATCTGCAGTCCTTGAAGTGAAGTTCAAAGGTATTTTCTTTCCATTTAAGTATGGTGCGTTGTATTTTGAAGATTTTTTTAATCCTTATACATTCAAGAGCACAGGTAGTAATATGATTCCCATTCCAGAAACAATGAAACAGGCCAAGAGTGGCCTTCACTGACTGCATGACTGACTGGCTGCATGATTCAATCAGGAAGCTGACATTTGAACCCAGGTCACCTGGTTCCAGCAGCTTGGCTTTTGGTAATCCACTAAAGAACGGCTATGCAAAATGGAAATGGGGTTGTCCTCAGATTTGCAGTGTCTCAGGACATGCAGGAAACAGCAAGTTATACAGATTTGTCTTTCTACTACCACACACAAATAAAAATCTTTAAAATGTTAAAGCAAGGCTGGGCAAGGCCTCTAGTTATGTATTCTGACAGCACGGTAAGGAAGGAAATTCTGTTTAGACTTGAAACAGAAGCGGATGGCTGCATGAACTCCCTGGGCATACCTTTACAAAGTAGCCTTCTTCCCCTGCCCCACCCAAGGGAACAATTGGCTGAAGACCTGAGACCCTTGCTGGTTTCAGTCCCCACCCATTCCCCATTCCTCCCTTACTGATGGAGAAACCTTGCAAAGGCCAAACCAGAGCCGAAGGACCCAGTCAAAGAAAACTCTCTTTTGCAAGATCACTTCTTCCAAAGGGACTTGATTAATCTAATAACGTTACACGTTAAATCAATTTTCACCACGAAAATGAAAGCCACACAGGGTGATATATACCCCCTGGGAACTCTCCAAATGCACCCAGCCCATGCTTAGGTTCCGAGGGACTTCTTTTATTTTACACAGAAAATTAAACGCTAGCAGTCGGGTTCTATTTTCGCTTAGAGTGTCCATTAAAAGTCTGGCTGCAATATTTATGAAGAGCCAAACAAGGCCACCAGGACATGTATCAGCTCCAAGCGAGTTTCAGTTACAGAGCTGTCAAGCACAGCCTTAGACATTAATAATAACAATAACGTAGAGGGTTAAATTGGAAGAACAGGGCATACCGAAGTGTCTGTAATATTTAAGAGCATAAAGTAACCTCTTCATTTGCTTCAGCGAATGTTTCTTCTGGTTCTTTGGTCCTTAGGTTACTGAGTAAAGAATCAGGTTCAAAAATATGTTTAATAAAATTTGTAATAAAGGACACGGGAAAACATCTGAAAGGGAAATATCAATTTAATTGAGAATATGTTAAAGTTCAAACTGAGAGCTTACTGTCTGCAGAATTAACACTTATTTTTATTGCTATGTATTTGCATATAATGTATTTTAATCAACCTGCACCTAGGCAGGCAGCACTAAGAGGTCTTGGTGGGTTTAAACAAATGGATCTTTCTTAAGGACATATTTATATATATTTTAATTATGTATTTGTGCAGGAGTTGAATATGTACTCATGAGTGCAGCTCTCCTGGAGGCTAGAAGAAAGGGCTGGATAAACTAAGAAAAGCTGGAGTCGCAGCGGGCTGTGAGCCACCTTATGTGGGTGCTGGGAACTGAGCTCAAGTTATCTGCAGGAGCAGTATGCACTCTCTTGATGCACCAGATTTTTATTTTCAAGGATCAAGATCCATCTCCCAACCTCTACCACAACCTCAGATGAATCGCTTTTGTAGACAAAAGGTTTTTTTTCTCTTTTCTATTTATTTTTTTTGTTGACTTGTGCATGTTCTTAGATAGAAGTAAAGGTACGATCACAAACGAACTGAAAAGGGAATGTGTAGAAACGCACCGGAAAGCTGCTACTGGATTGTTAGTAGCCAATAACCAATGACGAGGGGAAAAATATGACAATAAAGGTCATGAAAGCTAACCATCTCACAAATATTACTGTGAGCTAACGAAGAGAGAGTCTTCACCTTGGAAAATCAACGTCAGTGTTCTGTCCTGTGCCATTTTCCAGTAGAGCATCACTGGCTATAATTGATCCCTAGTTAAAATGAAAACTGGAACACATTCTTGATAGTTGGAAATAAAAATCACTCTAAGCAGGCAAATAGATGGGGCTAAAGAATTAACTACAGACCTCCACATCCTTTCTTCCTGCATGACCTTTGACCTTTCGGCTCAATCCATTTTGCCAAAACACAAACAGATGCATCGATTTTTATCAGTCAGCTTCCACATTGCTCCTCAAAACTCAAAAGCAATGGTAAAAAAAAAAAAATGGCTTGAAGGGAGAGTTGGGGAAAATGCACTGCAACACCTTTTTTTTTTTTTTAACTCTCTCCATTACAAACCTTCCTCCTGCCTCCCATTACCCTTTACGCTCAGCCTCTAAGGAGAGAGTTCGTGGTCATGCCGGACTAAGCTCTTGGAACCTTCTAGCCTTTTATATAAGCTGCGGGTCACAATGTAAAATTACACAAAGAATGATTTTAGAATTATAGAACACTCATTGGCTCCTGGCAGCAGACTAGCTTCATCTGAAATGTTTTGCTGTTTCTTTCTATTTCATAGGAAAGAACAAAGCATCTTTTACTTCGAAGGCAGCCACTGGGCAGGGGAGGAAAATAAGGAGAGAGGGTGGCGAGGGGAGCAAATGGATAGCATTCTGCTTTCTCTACGATCCGCTTTTGCAGAGATATTTAATTATGTGTGTATGTCCGTGAAATGAGTGCAGGTGATCATTCAGGTGGGGAAAGGGTGGCCTCCCTGGAACTGGAGTTACAGACTGTTGTGAACCACCTGTCTTGGGTTCTAAGAACCAAGTTCAGGGCCTCTGCAGGAGCTATATCTCTCTAGTTTCAAGATCAATCAGTTCTGGCTCTTCAGTTGAGTTTAACTTGGTAAGTATTTCAGTCTCAATTGACTGGCAGAATCACAAATTTAGATGGAATAGTATGCCTCTCTCCATCCCCCATTGTGTGTGTGTGTGTGTGTGTGTGTGTGTGTGTTTGTGTGTGTGTGTGTGTGTGTGTGTGTGTGCTGGCGTGCGCATGCATGCACGCACATGCTCGTGTGTGCATACACAGTAATTCTCACACCACAGAGAATTACTAAGCTGAAAACCCTCTCTGCAGTGGAAGGAGGGTATGGTTTTCTTCTAGTCAGTTTTCAAAGGAAGTGTTCTGTCATGTGGCCCCAAGCTTGGTTGTCCCAAGTCTGTGTTGCAGAACAGATCTGCCTGGATCCATTTCTCATTCAGCCTCCACAATGGCAAAGTGCCAACTGCTCTCTTGGTAATTGCAGGCACTCTGAAACTTTGGGTTTTCTCTATCATTTACCTCTGAAACTCTTTTGAAGTGCTCTCATTTCTGGCTTTGCTCACTTTGCAATTCTCCAGAACGTCTTTCAGGATAGTTGAACTATCAAGTAATGTCAGATTAGAAAATAAAATCTGGGAACCCAAATCATAAAGTTTAAACCATGTAGAGCCAGAAATGTGGATGTTATCCTCCAATATCTTCTTTGCCTGCCACATTTACCATTTCTTAAACCAGAAGTATACGTGGTGAGAACTGGGGTGCAGATTAATATTCTAAGTATTCTCATATGCTTTAACGAGGGAAGAGTTAAGCTATTGTCACAAGTCACCAGACTCAGCAAATTTGAATATGAACTCAGCAGGTTTTATGTTTCGTGGGCTTATGGGAGCTGAGGGAATCCTCAGAGACATGCGTTGACTGAACCAAGGAACATGGCCTGAGAGGATAAACTGTTCCTCATCACAACGACTTGTAGGAAGAACATTTGAGGCAATTGGATGACCAAGATGATCAGGATAACTAAGATAACCAATATGAAGTCTTGAAAGGGAAGACAATAGACATAGCATGAGAGAAAGGAGGTAGGTGGGTCTCCCTCAAGAACTCAGAAACTCTGCAAACAAGTGAGATCAGGAAGGTGGAGGGAATGAAAGTCAGACACCAGGCAACAACTCTAGCCAGTCATGTGGGCCATTCATTAGAATGCAGAGGTGAAAGTGGTTCTTGGAACTTGCTTGTGCCTCTAAGGATATCCACAAAGATAAACCAAGAGCCGGGCATGGTGGTGCACACCTGTAATCCCAGCACTTTGGAGGCAGAGGCAAGTGGATTTCTGAGTTCAAGGCCAGCCTGGTCTACAAAGTGAGTTCTAGGACAGCCAGAGCTACACAGAGAAACCCTGTCTTGAAAAACCAAAAAAAAAAAAAAAACAAAACAAAACAAAAACAAACAAACAAAAAAAAAGATAAACCAGATTTACCTTTACACCGTCTGCATCCAGTTATGCTATTTTAATGGTTTCTGAAATGAGTAAACCTGCCTTTACCTGATGCACTGTTGCTTCGACTAGTGTATGCAGGGTGGGGTTAGGAAGAGGAGATAGAGATAGAGGGGGAGAGGGAGAGGAAAAGAGAGAGAGAGAGAGAGAGAGAGAGAGAGAGAGAGAGAGAGAGAGAGGAGTCACAGTGTGTTGTGTTGTGTTGTGTTGTGTTGTGCAGTGCCGGCAACTATCAGCCTGAGGTGGTTATTAGGAACTATGTCCCTGATGTCGTGGACATGAATAAGACTCATCTTTTCCAAATTTACAAAATCAGGATGACCATTTCCTCAGACTATTCCCAATTACACCCATCTTCCACAGTTATGATTTATTTTGGGACCTTACATAATGATAATTGCAATGAGAATTATCCCCCCCCCCATGTTTCCCTTTTCCTTTCATATTATTTATGTGATGAGAAAAGAGGTGAATTTCAGTTTGTTCAGTTTTGATAACCCTAGAAAGCAATTCAGCACACATATAAGATCACCTATTAAAAGAATAAACTGTGTCATTACGTAGACTCAGTTGATTCTTTATTCTGATTATCACCGTTTCTTTATATCACTGGTACTCTACAATTTGCAAAGGTGAGTTAAGGCTGGGGTCATGACTCCACAGTTAACCGCAGTTGCTGCACAAATAACAGAAGCAGAGTTCAAATTCCCAGAACCTAGGTAAAAAGTCGGGCATGGCTACATATGTGTCAGGGTAGGGAAGTATCTCTGGGGCTTGCTGACTACTGGTCTAGGTGCAAGTTCAATGGAGATCCTTTCTCAGGGGAAAACGATAAAGAGTGAAGGACCTGAATACCCAATGTCTTTCTATGGTCTCTGTGGACACATCTGCACATGCATTTGTAGGTATGCCACATACATGTTATAAATGCACATAATTTGAGTGTATAATATTTTTATGACATAATCATATAAATATATCAAATAGTTTGTGACTACTGTACCTTATAAATAATGTACTTGCTACTATCCCAGGTTCGAGAACCAAAACACCATCAATGATAAAGGGGACCATTTTATTTTTTTTTGTGAAAATGTACTCTGAGAGAGCCTGTGATGCTTTCAATTCTCTTTTCCAATAGATTTTCACTTGTCAGCTGGTTTAGAATCATTTTTCCAAAATAAATCACGTTCCACAATGAACTTGATTTTTTTTTTAATAATCACAACTGCAAATTTGTTTTTGTTTTTTTTTGGGGGGGGATCACAAGAAATGAAATTGCTGGAAAATCCCATGGTTTCTGAGAAGGAGAGGATTAAAATCATAACTGTATTTCTAATACAGAATTTGTATATGGAGGGGGGGAATTTGCAAGTCCTCTGTTATGAATAAGGTAAAACGTTCACTATAAGTAGCAAAGGAAAGGTCTTAACAGATTGGATAAAAGGATGTCTGTTTGCTCAGAGGAGATGGAAAATTCTCACCTGGAGTAATGTTTCTACAATCCTTCCTCATATCTGGATAAAAGTGTCCCTGACCATTTGAGGGAAGTGAGCTACAGGCTTTTCTTCCCTTCAGAAACTTGACCTTTAGGCCCTATGGGTTCTTTATGGCTATGGCTATGAAATGCTGGCGTTCCTTCCCTGCTCCCGCCCCTCACCCAGAGCTAAATGCACTAGCTGGCTGCATTCCCTCGTGCTGTCAATGGTGCCACCACTCCTGAAGCCACCCACACTTGAAACTTTGGAATTAGTTTTCATCCGATGGGCTTCCTACCCTTTACCTCAATCGTTTACAAATCTCTTCAACTCTTTTATGTCCCTTTCCTGTGCAAACCTATCTTGCCTGCCATGTTACAGATCCCAATTCAAATGTTTATTATCTTATGCCACTCAGCTGCAATACTATAGTAACGGGAATCTATTTCTATGGCGTCAACCTCATGACCTTAACTTTGACATTCATCTTCAGTGTCTCCCACCCCACCCCTTTGCCTTTATCTTTATGGTACAAGTTTGTGGCAAGCTCAGCAACTAAAGGGTCATGAGAACATACAGCCTTTGCAATGACTTCCTATTGCAACCTCATTAGAAAATTCACGTTGTACTTTAGCACATCAGTGACTCGATCTCGTGGTTTAAAAATCCGATTCGTTTTATTCATAATCCTTTTAATCAAATTAGTGGAATATAAACATGTTTTTTTTTTCATGTAAAATCAATGACGTCGGTCACGTGGAATATTTTAAGCTATTTATACTTTGAAACATTTTCATAAATATTCAAATGTTTTGCCTGCTGTCTTTCATTACAAATGTGCAACCTCACACACCCAGGCCACAGAGGCCTCCGGTAGCACAGTTTTTCATTTATTTTTTTTTCACATTAGGATCACATTAATTGGTCCTTCCATGAACTTTCAGAAGTTAATTTTCAGAAAACCATTTTATCCTTCAGTAATGAACCTGGGTTGAGGAGATGCCTCCATGGGTGAAGTATTTACGGTATAGGTGCGAGGAACTGAGCTCTGATCCACAGAGCCCATGGACAAAAGACCCAGGCAAAGAACATACAGTTATTGTATTTATGAATGGCAATTTACTATGGAAAGCTAATGCGCTCTCTTTGGAATCGAGAGCAGTGGCGCAGGCAAAGGAATATGGTCTCTGACCTAACCCAGAATATAAAACATTGACCAGTGACCGTCATTAGAAAGCTAATCATGGTGAAGTCTGTGCCCAATTTAAGCACAAAAGCCGTATTCTCCGCCTGAGTTTCATGACACAAAGAATCTCTGCATTATATTCTAACTTGAAAAATAGTATTAAAGGGCTCCTCAGTGACTTATTCTTTGGGCAGCGTAATCCCTGTTCCTTTTATCTTTTCTCAAAGGTCTGGTTTTCTTAGCCTCTAATCATCATTTCAACTCTCTGAACTCCCTCCAAACCTCTGTGCTCTTCCTAGCCGGCCCTTTCCACAACTGGTCCCTCTGTGGAGTAAACAGCAGAGGAATGCCATCAACAACCACCCTGAGTGGTAAGGTTGGTTGTGCGGAGCGCCCAGTACACACATCCTCATTCACAATCCCTTCCCTGGACTGCAAAACTTGGCTGTGGATCAAAAGAGTTTCCATGGCCTAGCCATACGGCTTTGCACAAGGGTGATGGTTTTTTAAGAAAGAAAAAAAATTATTCTGGGTATGCTATTAAACTACATGTCTCTGAAAAAGTGCACACACAGAGAACCAGTTATTTAAGAACTATTTATTATTTCTGTTCTTTATTTGCTTAAGTATATTTCCTAAAGTATTTCATAAAGTAAAAGTGCTTGAGCCATATATGCATCTCTAGACAACATGTATTTTTATGTGTGTATATGCAGTGCTAAATACATATTAAGTATCTATTTGTATAAAGTTAGATAAGACATGTAATAGTTAATTTTTAGGTAGTTTATATGCCCCGTTTCTTTCTTAACAAAGGTTGCATAGGAAAGCATCCATATTATAAATCAAAGTCACAATTAGCAAAGACAAAACAGTGACATTTCACTGATAAAGAAATAATCAGGCTGATGGCGGATGGCTTAAAATCAACACTGAAAGTGAGAAGTGCCGGAGACTTTATGAGTTGAACACTTAAGAAATAATCACAAGACTAGAATCACATACTAAGCTGAGCCGTCTCTTAATATTAGGAATAAAAACTAATAATGCTTTCACATACAAAAGAAAACTTTCCTTAAAGAGACCAAGTTAAAACTATTTCAAAGAGTTAATGGATTTGGATGGGCACTTGGGAGGCAGAGGCAGTGGATTTCTGAGTTCCAGGCCAGCCTGGCCTACAGAGTGAGTTCCAGGACAGCCAGGGCTACACAGAGAAACCCTATCTCCAAAAACCAAAACCAAAACCAAAAAAAAAAAAGAGTTAATAAAAATGTTTTAGAAGAAAAACATAAACTTCAAGGAGAAGAAATATATCCACAAGATGAAGCTTTAGAATAAAAACAGCGACAAAGGGGGAAAGAAGCTGATTATATGCCACTGCCTGTAAGCTATTATTTAAAGGACAGGAAGGGACTGCAGAGATGGACCCCAAACACATGGAGGGCTTCAGGTCCTCAGGAGCCTGCTCTGTTAGCTTGTGTGGAGTGATATACTTCTTTGAAGAGCAATCAAAAATGAAAACGAATCTACGTAGCCCATATCTCCAAACACAGATTTTTTTTTTTTTGGTTTTTTGAGACAGGGTTTCTCTGTGTATCCCTGGCTGTCCTGGAACTCACTCTGTAGACCAGGCTGGCCTCGAACTCAGAAATCCACCTGCCTCTGCCTCCCAAGTGCTGGGATTACAGGCGTGCGCCACCACGCCCGACTCCAAACACAGATTTTTAAAATGGTATACTAGGAATTGATTCTTAGAAAGAATATCCTAAAATCTCCTAAACTTAACACCTTTAAAAAATGTCTGCAGTAAAATTTTCTACCAAATAAAATACCAACAAAGCAGGACTCATTAGCCCCTCCAAATCTTCAAGTACAGTACAATGGTAATTTCACATCAGTTTCCCAGAGAATGAAAAGCTTGGGTCATCACTCAGTCCATGAATCTGGGAACTCTTGAGACTGAAGATGTGATTAAAAAAAGAAATAGAAAGGCTGGAAGAGATGGCTCAGCAGTTAAGAGCACTGACTGCTCTTCCGAAAGTCCTGAGTTCAAATGCTAGCAACCACACAACACAACCAGCCGTAATGAGATCTGACACCCTCTGCTGGTGTGTCTGAAGACAGCCTCAGTGTATAATAAATAATAAATAAATAATATAATAAATATATAATAATTATATATGTACTAATTATATAATTAAATATATACTAAATATTTTAAATATATATTAACAAATATACTAAATATATTAAATAGTATATAAATTATACATACTAATTATATAATTAGATATATACTAATTATATAAATATAAAAAGTATGATAGTATAATAAATAAATAAATATATAAATAAATAAAATTTTTAAAAAAGAAAGAAAAGAAATAGAAGAAAAAAATTTTAATGAAGTTAGATATTAACACTGAGAGAAATAACTTTAAACCAAAACAAAAGAGGCTGCACTGTGATTGCATTTGACTTAATCTGGGACTGCAAAGGATTTGGATGGTATGAAAGCTTCAATGACTTCACTTTCAAAAATACAGACTCAAAGGATCTAAGACCCCAAAAGACCAGACCACCTGTCCACACAGGCACATCCACAGAATGGCTGAGTTTATTGCAAAGATTGAGCATACCTTTCGCATGCAAAAAGTGTCAAAATTATATGAGGAGGGTTAGAGGGGTGGAGGAGTGGAGGGTGGGAGAAGATGAGAGAGGGGAGAGAGCAGGAATGGAGACGGGAAAAGATGGAGAAAAGGGAGAGGGAGAGACTATGAAGGTAGGTACTGACAAATAGAAAAAAAATCTGCGTATATGAAGAAAAATTAGTGATATCTAACTATATTTTGTCCTATCTTCTCTTTCCCATGCCTCACTAAAACACTGAGTTTATTGAATTACGTGTGTGGAAAATGTGATATTAAATATAAAGTTACTTTAAAAGTCTGTGTCTTAGTTAGGGTTTGTGCTTCTGCACACAACATCATGACCAAGAAGCAAGTTGGGGAGGAAAGGGTTTATTCAGCTTAAACTTCCACACTGCTGCTCATCACCAAAGGAAGTCAGGACTGGAACTCACACAGGGAAGAACTTGGGAGCAGGAACTGATGCAGAGGCCATGGAGGGATGCTGCTTACTGGCTTGCTTTCCCTGGCTTGCTCAGCTTGCTTTTTTAATGGAACCCAGGACAACCAGCCCAGGGATGGCACCACCACAAAAGGCCCTCCCACCCTTGATTACTAATTGAGACTTACAACTGGATCTCATGGAAGTATTTCCTCAATGGAGGCTCCTTTCTCTGTGGTAACTCCAGCCTGTGTCAAGTTGACACACAAAACCAGACAGCACAGGCTGTGCAATGATACACTCAGTCTTAGGTTATATAGAGGCCTTTAAATCCATTTTTCACTGGAGCAGGTTGGGAGTTGTCGGCAACAGTACAGAGGGAAACCAGAAATCAGGACATTATTGTCAAGCAGAAAGGTGAGTTAGGGATGAGAGATCTCTAAAAGCCCACCTGACTCAACAGTCAAATAAGCAGACCTACATCTTATCTCTGCATTGTTCTGGGGCACAGTAGCAGCTCCAGACAATGTGGATCCCTGAAATAAATTTATTTTCCATCTGCAGTCCCATGTACATAAATCATAGAAAGTCTTTCTCGTGTCATTTCATATTTCTTAATATTTTCCCTGGGCCCCTCTGCTAATTCCTGGAATCTTGCCATTCAGAGCTGGAAGCATAATCTGATTTGGCCAGTCAATACCAAGGCAACTGCCTGTGTGTTTTCTTTCCACAGGATCACTGGATGCCAGCATGCAGCTTAAGAAATGGTGATGGGGAGTGAGTGAGAAGAGGTCCTGTTTCTTGCTGGGCTGATTACACAAGACAAAGTTAGTTAACATCTGATTCCTCGCAGGTTTCTGCAAGCAAATTGTTCCAATTACCCCCAAACCAGTAAGCAAATTGTGAAGTAATTAAGAAGAGAACTCATGATTCTACCAACCTGGCCCTGCTACTGTGCAGGCAGAAATGCTGTGGGCACACAGACTGAGGAGCAAGCTGAAACATGCCCAGCCAACCGTCTAATACTAACCTGTGTGTTAACATGGAATTCTGCTACGTTTTCTTTAACTTAAGCACGTGTGTTTCCAATGTAATATGCTTACCTGCACATTATGATTTTAAGACCAGGTTATTGCTTTCATTTAAATGTAAAATAAGCACATTATCTTTTCTAAGGGTAGTGTGTCTATATGTAGTCAAAGTCGGGACATTTTATAACACTATGGAATAGAAGATCCCATGGTTGCTGTTTATAGTCTATAACATGCAGCTTACAACCAAACTCCACATTAGTGATGGAGACAGCATACCTTAATGGGCCTGTTAAACTTTGTTTTCACAGGCTACTTCGTCATTTCAAAATAAAGCCTAAACAAACAGCCCATGTGTTTACTCTGTTTGTCACTGAGAATTACGATTGGATCTCATTTGTGCAGTCATGAAAAGCTGAGTCTCGATCACTTCTTGAACATTTGAACTGTTTAACGTGTTTAAGGAGTTACCAAGAGCTAAAGTGAAGAGAACCAGGAAGTAGGATGTGACAAGATTCTCTCTTGAAGTGGGCACATTCCTTAATACCAGCGTCTGAGTCTTCAGATAACAGAAAAATCAGCCTTTTTTAGTCCGGCGTTCTGCTTAAAGAAAGAATTTCCTCAGCCCCTACAGGAGACTGCATAGTTAATAAGAGAGTAGAGGTCATTATAACCTGCTCATTTGAGGGTGAATCAAATGAGAAGCCCTTTCAAAGTAATGCATTGGATTAGAGTAGAAGAAATAAATCAATTCATATTAAATATTTGATGCATGACACTTGTAAGTGTCCTAGGGAAGTTGTGATGGCTCGTTGAATGTTTATATATGTTGATGTCATGATTTGTTACTTTGGATTACCATTTATGTCTTTGCACTTAATTTACATACTATCCTCCCTACATTATATTTTATGGGAAATAATTTAATTAAATTAAATGTATGTTGAGTAAATATATGAATTAGCTATAATCAAATGTCTACTTTTCAAAAAAATTACTCTACTAGGTGATTGTCATACTTTGACCTCAAATGAACATATATCATATGAAATGAATTTGAGAGTATTTAAGAAATTCACACAAAGTCATATTACAAGTATATACTTTTTCCATTATTTTTATTGATAATATTTTCATACAGTAATTTTTGATTACTGTTTCTACTCTTGTAATTAAATGTAAACTTGTGACTTGTCCCATATCTCCCCGTCTTCCCTCATATTCATCCATATCCTTTCTGCCTCTTGTTAAAGAACTCTCCTTCTGATAGTACCTTTTTGATTTAATACTGTTTTGTCCTATAATATGAATGCTTGTAGCATGTTTTAAAGAACACACACACACATACACACATACACACACACACACACACACGGTACTGCAGAGATGGTTCAGTGGTTAAGAGCTCTTGCAGACAACCAGAATTTGGTTCCTAGCACTGACATCTGTCAGCTCACAACTGCTGATAACTCCACTTCCAATGGATCAGTCTCCCTCTTCTCTCTCCTGTATTTACATTACATGATCCTGATGCATACACTCTGGCCAACACACACACACACACACACACACACACACACATGTGCACAATTATAAAAATTATCTTTAATTACTTATTGGACACTAGGCACTGTTGGAAACAGAATCCTGCAGCAATAGCAGAAGGGGAACAGGCAATAAGGTATGATAACGGTGATGATAACTAAAAGATACTGATGTGAATGAAACAGAGGATTAAAAAAAAGACTGAGAAATGGATAGAGGGAGTTGCACTTCTGCACATGAGGGTCAGTGTGGGTTTCCTTGGATAGATGATGTATGTGTGGATGAAGAGGAACCTGAGGAAGTGAAGACATTGAGAAATCCAGAGCTTTGGGCAGATGGACAATGGCATAAGACCAACCCAATGGTGGGACACATGGAAGGGAAGTGTCAGAGGTCAGTGTGCAGGAACACAAAGAGCCATGCCAATTTTCTAAGGGAAACTGATGTGATTGAATTGGCCTGGATGGAAACTGACTGTTACAGAATGACAATCACCTATTGATAAGTTGTTATTCTGCTGAAATATACTTTAGGTACTCATTCATTCAAGTGATGTTGATGGAATCCTTCTGTGAACTAGCATTCCCATGACATGATCAAACACTTCTTTACTTCCATTAAAAGTAAAGATATAGAAAATCTCATGCTTTCATGTCAACTACCAACCAGCATTACTTTAAAAAAATGTCATTGATACATGCTCGAAACCTTACATGAAAAATCCTTTGCATGTATAGATTGCCTTTAGTGATTAATTCATGAAATGCAAGTTGGATCTAGAGGGATCAAGATTTGGTAAAACGATCTATTTACAGGCACGCCTCCATGACCTAATGTATAATCTCTATGATTATAGTCATTATGTAAGTCGTGAAACTGAACACACAGAATCGTCACTTCCGAATGTAAGGCTGATAGTAACTTATCTCATTAGAATCTGTTCTATTGGTTTCGGTGTCTTTTTAATAATGCAAAGGCAAACAGCTAACAAAGAAGCAGGAACATTGTTTTAGAAGCAGATGCCAAAGTTTCTGAAAACCTTCCTATTTTTCCGTGTCACTCAGTCGTCATGTTGGTGATACACAGTGACCTGTCAGAAGGGTGAACTTCTTCATCCCACATCGTTAATAGAGTTGGGCTTAATGAATCTTTCACTGGTACTGAGCAGAGAGGTAGAGAAAGGAGCATCCTGACTGATCATCCTTTCTGCTTCCTGCAGGGTTCTGACCGAACAGACTTAGAGAGTGGCTGACAGAGCACCAGGCAGCAGAGGGACCTGTCTGCGATTGTCATTATTGCTTTGCTGACTTCGCATGTGCTGGCTATGAGCAGAGTCTCACATTTCCCTTTACTATTTCTGAAGCACTTTTGGCACTCTGAATCCATTTCCTCTGAGTGCTTCAGCTATCTCAGTCGTCTCTCTGAATAACGTCTCTGGGTTGCTATCTTTTGGGACTCCATCGAACTCGCTTGGTCATACAGTAGGCGGATGAAATAAACCTGTTAATAAGGAGGAGAGAAATCCATCCAGCTTCTAATAGCCTTATGATTCATTCCCGGGTGGCTCAGCAGCCTTTCCGAACAACGCTGATTGCCATCTGGTTTCTTTGGGGATGATAAATTCAGCAATAAATATGGTTCTTGGTACTCTGTCCCTCTAAATCCAAGTCACAAATACTGTGAGTCACAAGCTCCCACCCAACAACACAACAGCTAGCTACAGAACTCAAACGATCCTTTGACATTGCCTGTACCACCCAACTACTAGTTTTGTCTAGGCTACGTTTCTTTTGGATTCACTACAGGATTTTTTTTTCCTTAAAACACACACACACACACACACACACACACACACACACACACACACTTTTTTTTTAAGAGGCAGAGGCATGAAGCCAAATGAACTGCGTTAAGCAGTGGGTTCCATTTTAGGTGTTGACAGTGTATAATAAATCCAGACCTACCTAACATTTACAGGAACATTATAAAATGAGTGAAAAGCTATGAGCTGGTTGCCAGGCCAACCAGACAAACACAATAAACAGGCAACTGTGACAGGGATAAGTTACACCATCTCTCCGGTCTGAAATATATCACTTTACATTGGTCTTTGACCACATTGAAAGCTTTTTGTTTTATATTTTTTCAAAACTCTCTTTTACAGCACAGATTAGCATTAAATCTTTTCAGATGAGGAAGTCTCTCTCTCTCTCTCTCTCTCTCTCTCTCTCTCTCTCTCTTTTGCTTTTTTTTTTATCTCCCCAAACTTGCACGACTCCAAAAGAGCGAACAATTATTTTTATTTTAACCGTAATTAAAAAATAAATTCAAGTCTGAGGAACAACGTTCAGGCTCAAATCCTGAAGGTTCCCTTCTGGCAGATTAAAAAAGGGGAAAAATCCCTAGACTAGAAAGAAAATAAACAATAGCAGTAGTCAGTGTACTTAGTTGGTTTAAATGTTCTGCTAAAATGGCAGCATCGCTGCCCTCCTGTTTAACCCTTTGTACACTGATCTTTGCTCTGAAATTCCTTTTGTCTCAGTGCAGCATGCATTTTATTACAAGCAAAAGACTATATGATGTCATCTCTAGAAGCATCTTAGAAATAATTAATCTCAATAGTTTTGGTAGAAAACCAATACACAGACATATAATGGATGGGTTTGGTTTTTCTTCCTTAATTAAAAACAATATTTTCTGCTATTTATACTAAATTAAAATATTTTTTTTTTTACTTGCAGAAATACCTGGAACTCAAAGAGGCCCCATTCTATTCCTTTCAATAACTTACAAGCATCAAGATAGGATAATTAGCGATAGTCTGTATACAACAATTCCATGAGTCTTATAGAACACTTTAATACTCAGCTTAATCTGATACGATTTGCTTAAACCAGGCCAGATTTTCAACCACCCTTCCACAAAGCACACTTGTTAATAGAGTGATCAACTTATCACACTTTGCCCAAGACATCCTGAAATTCTACAGCAAAAATTAGATGTCTCAGAGAATGAAAAGCTTAGAAGTGGGTTAGAAGGGGCAGTGGGATGTCTGCTTATGCAGACCTTTAGAGAACTTTCTAAGGACTTAAGAGAAACTCATGTGTCAATTATAAAAAAAAAAGTGTTCTCACCCGAAACTACTGAACCTGCGTGCAGTATCATTTAATCAACTCATCTGATGCACTTTGATTCCATTTGCAAGCCCGAGTTAGCTCATGCATAGTATTCAAGTTTTTAAATCTTGTTTCCTCACTGCTAAAGGTATTACTAGATGAGGAGACCATTATCTGGTTTCCCTCTCACTGATACACTCTCTGTTGCTTTCCCCTCCATGCTTTACTTTAAGAAAATCATTGGGATATTAAGAATATTGAGAGTAGGCAGAAAAAAAAAAGTGAAGATAAGGAAAGTTGGAATGATCCAGTTAAAATGCACCAACAATCCCAGCTAATCATAGAATGGAACCATATTGTTTTTTTCCTGACCATATCTGTGGGAATGGAATCACCATTTTCCACGTCCATCCTCATAGCCTAAAACAGACAAGCAAACTACAGAAAGACATTAGGTAGAACAGACTCTGGACAAGCATGGCTGCTTCTGTTCTCGACATCTACTCTCTCAAAATAATCATTATAAAAACTGAAAGTGGTAAGCTAGGAATAGAAACCCATTGCAGTGAGTGCCCTGGAATACAGGTAGATTTATTTCTTTATCCCGACAGTGACAGTTCACTTAAATGGTGCATAATTTGAGCAAATGTCTAAATTTTTTTAGCTTCAGAAGCTGTTGAAAGGAGGCAGGCTTTGAGTCACCACAGTTTACTAAAACTGCCCCAGTAGGTGAACTGATGTTCCTGTGGTACTTGGGTTCATCTCTCTCCATCCTTTCTCTCTTCCCTTCCCAGTCTTTGCTCGCCATGCTGTTTGGATGTCTCCTAAGGAAGGGTGGGGTCCGTGCTATGACTCCTGCTATCTTGCCATTTTTAGCAGCCTGCAACCTTTCCTGGCTACTACCATTTACAGACTTGAGCTTCTCCGTGGCATTGCCAAATAACAAGAGCCTGGCTCATGAACTCTGAGGTAGACTCCTATGAAATGGAAACATGGCCACTCCACCATAGGAAAGCAAAGTCCGGGCTTGAAATGTCAACGTGTAAAAAGTCAAGGTTAATGGAGTGCAAGGTTTTTACAAGAGCACCGCCACCCTGCACCGTCTAATTAAACCCCGTGAGGTCCAGATGGCGGGCACCTTAAAAGATGCCAATTATAGATTCAAAAGTTTTTTGTCTGGCCCATTTTCCTAGAAAGATTATGTCCTGATGATGACTTGCTTCACATGTCAGAAATCATTTTATCCCATTAAAGATCTGACTAATGTCTTGCATGTAAATGTGTGTGTGTATGTGTGTGTGTGTGTGTGTGTGTGTGTGTGTGTATGCTCATTTAATAATTCACATGGGCAGACACCTTTTAAATTCAAGTTCTTGGTGGTTAATATGGGAGAAAGAACCAGAGTGGATCTCTGGCAAAAACTAAAAAAAAAAAAAAATTTCCATACTCTTATTTTCACACTTTGGCCAAGTTTGAATTTAAGCAGTTAAATGGAGATGCTGTTTCAGATGTCAAAACTGAAATTGGTTTTTTTTCCATGCTTAGTAATTTTCATGTAGAAGTAACTTATGAACAAAAGTTCAAAATTTTTACCGAAAGCGAAGGAACAAACAAAAACCCCAGAAACTGCACCTTCTACCATGCTAACAGAGAACTAGAAATCCCAGGGAGACAACAACAGAGATGGTAACTTGGAAATTTCAAGCAAGTGAAATAAAGTGGAAGATTTGACACTACTGGGAACAGGGATATGTTTTAATGGAGTTCATCAACATGACTTCACTCTGGGAAACTGAAGACCAGTAGATCTACTTAGTCTTAGAAGTGGAAAATATTTACCAGCTTAATAATTTGTTCTATAGTCATGTACAGAATGATGTTAGAACTGTTAATATTAAGGGGCTGGGAAGATGACTCAGCCTGTAAGGTGTATTCTTCAGGTCCCCAGAAGCCATATAAAACATTAGCATGTGCTGGTTTGTGTCTAGAGCCCTAGAACTAGGGAGGTAGAGACAGGAAGATTCTAGAACTTGCTGGACAGCAGGCTAGACAGTAAGTGAACTTCTAACTCAATGAGATATTCTGTCTCAAAAGAATAAGGTATGACATCAACTTCTGGCCTCTGGCATGTATGTTCAGACACACATGCAGACCCACACACTCACACACACATTCAGTGTTGAAACACTGTCTTATGATGTTAAAAGAGTTCTCTAACATGAGATACTTCGAGTCTTTTGCTCTGCTCTACCATGAATTTCCAGAGAGGAAATAAGTTGTGCTAGGTGTCATTTAACCCAACACAAAGCTCACAGATGCATAAGGAACTTCCAGATATTTTTTGTCTTATTTTTACTTTTTATGTTGGGTTATATGCAGGCAAGGTTATGGGTTCTAATTCTCCTGCTGGAGAAGGAACTGAGAGTTTACGTCTGGATCACAGGCACCAGGGAGAGAACTGTGAGCTACTGAACCTGAGCTTGAGAATGGGAGACCTCAAAGTCCGTCCTCACAGTGATGCCCTCCTTCCAACAAGGTCACACCTACTCCAACAAGGTCACACCTCCTAATAATGTTGGAGGAAGCAATACATATACTAATAATGTTGGAGGAAGTGATATATATCTTATCAGTGATGGAGGAAATATATATGTATATATATTTACATATACATACACACATCACACACATATATGTGTGAGTATATGTGTATGTGTATGTGTGTATGTGTGTGTATGTGTATGTGTATGTATATGTATGTATATATCCCAAACATTGTTTTTCATGAGTAAATTCAACTTGTGCCAGAGCTTTTTACGTGTCCATCCATCAAATGTAATTCTGAGGTTTGGAGAGAATGAATTTTGATAAAATTAAGGACAATGAACCACAGGAAAAAAAAATCATTTTCTCATTTGTAAAATCTGAAGCCATAGAAATTCTTTAAGGCTTGAACATGAGTAAATAACAGTAAAATAAACAGACTACTGTTTATTTGGAGGAATGTCCAGGAGATAAGGGAAGAATCTAGCAAAAAAATAATTCTCACAGCAAAGATTTTCTCCAAAAGGAAAAAAAAAAAAGCTTTTATTCAAGTGAGAGATACAGAAAGCTAGATTGTAAAGGAAGTAGCCATGAGCATGACATCTGAGGGCAAATTGAAGGGAGTGAGGAAAATTTGTTTTCTTGGGCTTTGTAGAACCTCATAACTGATACAGGTACAAAGGTGTGTGTGTGTCTGTATTTGTAAGTGTGAGTGCACACACACAAGTATGTGTATGTATGTGTGTCTGCATGTTTGTAAATGTCTTTATGTGTATATGTATGTTTGTATACATGTGTTTATATATGACTTTGCATGTGTCTCTGTGTGTATATGTGTATATTTCTGTATATGAGTCTATGTATTTAGATGTATGTCTCTTTATCTCTGTTACTCAATATATATATATATACATACATACATATATATGTGTGTGTGTGTGTGTAGTATTTCCTTTCTCTGTGTGTATGTAAATACATGTGTATGCCTGTAGAGTATATTTTTGTGTGTATGTGTGTGTACTCTCTCTTTCTGTCTCTGTATCTCTATTTTTCTCCCGCTATGTCTCTTATATTTTCCTGTGTGTCTCTGTCTTTCTCTCTCTCTCTCTCTCTCTCTCTCTCTCTCTCTCTCTCTCTCTCTCTCTCTGTGTGTGTGTGTGTGTGTGTGTGTGTGTGTGCCAGCAGCAAAGGAAATTTGAGAAATCAGTTAACTGTTGAAGACAATCTTCACTAATATTACTGAGCCATAAAAGCCCAGAGGACACTTCACACTGACAATTCCAATTAATCATCAAACAAATTACATACAGGCAGCATTTCCAACTTGGTAAAGCCATAACTCAATATCTAGCTATTCCTTTCTTCTGAGGCTGGTCTTGTTATGTAGCCCAAACTTCCTGTTCATCTACTGTCTCTCAGGAGCTGGGATTACAGTCATGCGCCACCACCATGCCTGACCATTTACCCACATTAAATGTTCCATTCTAGGAACCCTCATAGGCTCTTAAGATAATGGCCATTTCTGTTCCCAATGACAGGCAAACCATAACTAGATTTTTCACTATTTTTGGAAGGTGCCATTTTATACACATGAGGTAACTTTGTAATGTTGACTATTTTGCCTATGGTTAACAGAGCTTTCCTAGTTGTTATACAATGTAATAAACAAAATGCTTTGAAAAATCATCAGATGTAATAACCATAAAATAGGTGCATCTATAGCATGGGGGATATTTATTGTGATAACTATGATAAATCATTGTTTTCCACATAAGAACATTCCCACGATGAATTTATAAATATTTTCAGTAATCAATATCCTTTTTTAATTATTGAAGATGCTTTTCATTATTTGTTAGTGGCATATCCCTGCTGCTGAGGTAAGAGGAGGGTATTGTATCCCCTGAAACTGGAACTCCAGGCATATGTCTTGCTGGAATGGACCTCCAGTCCTCTGAAAGAGCAGCAAGCACTCTTAAGCACCGAGCCATCTCTCCAGTACCCAGTCCATAATTAAATGTATCAAAACACCACATGGCAAAGGTTGTAAGGTCATTATCTGTCAACAAATATAAACATGAATGAAAGATTAACTCAAGAAGTTTTAAATTATATTTTGTCCTAGCATAAAAGAGAATATGAATAAGACATTCAGTGGGACCAGAAAAACTGAGAGGGGAAAAAGGAAAATAAATGTTTCTTCTCTGTAGATGGAGCTTTCAGGTACAGTCATCTTGGAGCAGTGAATTCACAGAGAACTGGTTTTCTGGTCTCTGGGATCCCCAAAAGGTGTGGTTATCCAGGGTTTGGGGAGAGGGTAGAGTCTGACCACATGGAAATCGGTGTTCAGAGAAACTGCATCTGGAGCACAAACTTTCCAGGCAGCTGACAGCTGAAAATGTCAAATGGTTTGAAAAATAAACACTGTTACAAAGCAGATGCATGTGATGAAGGCTTCAAGATGTTCCCACAGAACAGCATATCCAAGCAGGCGCGATGAGCAGCCCCTCGACCCTCTAACATTGTCTGAAGGGTAAAAAGCAGAAAAGCAAACTTAGAGACTTGATCAGAGAGTCAGCAAACCACACCGGCCGGCTGTAGCCTTACCCCGTGTTTCTCTTCACACAGCTTCAATCGACAGTCCCTCCCGTGGCCTTTTCAAATAACTCAGCCTCCTTTTTCTGCTGAAAGAATTATCCTATACTTTGATGAAACAGTCTGTGTATCTTATGGATATTGAAGAGGTAGCTCCGGCGGGTATCACAACACTGAGATGTAGATATGCGTGAAGTATTCACCATGCCTTTACAAAAGAAATTATTCAGTGAGCCCATACTCAAACCTGCAAAGGTACAGTAGGTTTTGGTAATAAAAAGGAAGCTGGCCAGATAAGGTGGTAAATCGTCAGGGACCCTCAAAAGTACAGTTTGATCATAAAGAGTTTAAAAGTGAAATATGAGTCTCTTAGTAGATATTTGTGGCTCACTGGTTAACTTCTTGTGATTTCTAGTGTGTGTGTGTGTGTGTGTGTGTGTGTGTGTGTGTGTGTGTTTTATTCTTTCTTATCCTTAAAATAAATTGATGAGTGTGAGACCCAACATATACAAATCCTACCAGTTATAATCTGGTGAGAGCCCCTACAGTGTGAGTCTCTTTCCCTACTCAGGCTAAGGCCTGTGCTTTCAGGAGGAGACAACCTACCAGCTTTCAACACATCTTGTTGTTATTATTATTATTATATTTTGGTTATTTTAGTTTTGTATTTATCTGGATAGTAAGCATCAGTCATATTAGGAGTAAGCATGGGGCATTTCTATCTTTCCTTTTTAATTCTCTCATTGGAGCCATGAAGAGAGCAACAGTGATATAAAAAGAGCCACATGGCATTACTTCACAGTTGGTTTTTAGCAGTTACATCAGTGACACCCTGTTATGCCAGTAGAATTTTCAAAATAGAATCCTTTTGGAGTTCAGTGTGTTACATGCCTGAAATCCCAAAGATTTCAGGTAGAAGAGAGAAGATATCATTAAGCCAATTGGGCTACTTGGAAGCTTAAGGCTAGCTTGGAATATATAACAACGACAATAACAACAACAAAAGCAACTGTTACAGAAACAACATTTGAATACACAGTGTGTGTGAGAGACACAGGAGGGGGGGAGCAAGGGAGAGGGAGAGGGAGGGAGAGAGGGAGAGAAAAGAACAGAGAGGGAGAGAGAATATAGGAAGAGAGGAAGAGAGAGAGAGAGAGGGAGAAAGAGGGAGAGAGAGAGAGACAGAGGCAGAGAGAGATCCTTTTCTTTGGTACTGCTCAAAACTGCACAGCATAAAAAGCAGCATTTCTTTAGCTTAACTTACCTGGTTGTAGTCATCTCTAAGCCACCTCATTATCTGCGTCCCAGATCTACCAAAAGTGCAGCCTTCCTTCTTCAACACATAGATAAAGAACAGGAAAAAAAGGCTAAAAATAGATTCCAGGGGGAAACTCTATTGACCACAACTTGTCAAGCAGTACATAATAAAAATGAAAAGCAAAAATAACTCTAAAGAGAACAATAGGAAGTGGAGAGATAGCTCAGTGGTAAAGAGAACTGATAGTTCTTGCAGAAGACTGCACTTGCGTATGGTGGGTCCTGACAATCTGCAACTCCAATCTAAGGTTTCTAACACAGTCTTCTGGCCTCTGTGAGCACCATGCATACAGACTGTGCACACACATAATACAGGCAAAACTCTATACACATAAAATTCAATAAATGTATCTTTAAAGAGAGATAACACTAAAAAATTAACATAAGAATCTGGCTTATTTAGGGGAAAGTGTGTGTGTGTGTGTGTGTGTGTGTGTGTGTGTGTTGTATCAGGGCAACTTTTGGAAATCATGTGTGTTCTTATGATGAGACTTGGGTCATCAGGCTTGGCAACAAGCGCCTTCACTTGCCATCTTTCCGACACTGATTCTGAGACACAACCTTTCACTAGCTTCGATTCTCTAGTACAGCTAGACTTCTTTCTAGTAATGGATCGGCCGCCACTGCCTCTCCCTTGGTCTGGAAACCGGGGTCTCCATCTTTGTCCCCTGACTCAAGAGCGGGCATGAGATCACTTCCTCTGGTTTGCTTCCACTGGCTGTGATAATCTCGGTGTCACGGCTTAGCGTCCCCACCTGCTTTTGAGCCCTTTCCAATTCCCTAAGCACTTCCCATCACATTCTTGTATTTCAAGAACAAGAGGAAACGATAGCACTTGATGTGCACCTGTGTGAAGCGGGGACCCAACAAGCAAAACAAGAGAAGAAATAAAATAAACACCTTATTATATTCAAGCTGGACCAGATCCAGGGAGGTGTCGGCAAACTTCCGTCTGCAGAAAGCCAGGCTGGTGGGGCTGATAATGATTACTGGATGTCAAAGAGGTAAGAGGGAAAGCCCTTTGACAACAACCCGCAGACACCATAAGATTATATTCTTTGCAGCTTCCGGGTTAGTGGCTTTAGTTAACGCTGCTTCGTTATGGCAGGCAGGTATACGCGACAATGGGAGGCAAGGGGAGGGTAAGCTTGCCATGTGTTCATAGATAGCTTCAGGACTTAAAGTCAGAGAGCTACATTTTTTTTCTCTCCTCCCCTCCTACTCAATTATAAAGAGGGAGACTTTGAGCACGGGGCTTTTGGAAATACGCTTCATTTGACGTGTTGACCTTCTTAATTCTTGGCATGACAGTCGCACTTAAAATAAACAGCCCTTACCCTTCATCCTGTACTTTTTGTTTCTGGGATCATTTTCTGATCATATAACACCTAATTCACGGGGTAACTTTAAAAAAAATAGAGCTATATAGCAAAGTGGTGCTATTTTGGATATTTTAGTTTATGGTTCTACACATGATCCTTGCATGGAAACATTGCAGAGAAATCTAGGCTAAAAGACAAAATTCAACTTATAGAATAGAACTATAAATGTACAGAAATGATCACAATTTGTTCTAATCCAGAGAAAAATAATGGGGTATTTGTAAAAGGAAAAAAATCTATTTTTAATGACTTTTATTGAAAATGTTTTTTTCTTTGTTTTGTTTGTTTTATTTTGCTTTTGAATATTTTAGGAGAGATGAATTTTTCTTTTTTTAAATTAGATATTTTCTTTATGTACATTTCAAATGTTAGCCCCTTTCAACATTTCCCCTACGAAAACCCCATATCCCATCCCCCTACCCCTGCTCACTAACCCACCCACTCCCATTATCTTTGTATTTTCCAGATCTAAGAAGAGCAGAAGACTGTTCCGTGACTGAGCTCCAACTATACACCTAAGAGTTGTGCATTGGCACTGTGGATCCAGCAGTGAAAAGATAGAGGCGTTTATTGTTTACGGTACTTTCAAATTCACCACAATATGTAACATCAGAATAGGGATTTCACAGTTCAGGGATTCCCTACTCTATCTGCATACAGTATCCTAGAAAATGAAATTTGTATTTTAGTTTCCAAATTCAACGGTTTGTCAATATCTTATCTGGATTAAGGTAAAAAACCGTCGACATTTATGCCTGGGTACCTCCTGATTAGTATTTATCAAGCATGAGAGTCCTTTGCTCCAGGACACACGGAATGCATCCATTCACTGGGGGAGCCGAGTCTCACATGAAGCAGAACTTCTGATGTCCCTGGCAAGTCTGCTGACTGAAGAGAAAGTGTTTATTGATTCAACCTTTCCATAACCCTCTACTAAAGTAAATATGTCTGAAAGAACTAAGCCAACATCAAATTTCACTCAACTACCATGTGGCCCTCTTTACATAAAGAACTTGGCATCAGCCACTACCCTAGCCCAGACCCCGCTAGAACAGAAGGCATGCTTTTCATATGATGTTATATGTGGTATAACAGGCGCCCATCTCTGATGTCCTGTTTCATGTTCTGTCTAGCCTTGCTAATACCTAACTAAATTTTGAACGCAGCCTCACATAATTCTGTTTGGAAATGCCACATGCCTTGAGTCACAGGCTGATATGAGTCACTTCTATCAACGGATTAAGGCATCTACATGATTTAAACATTTTTAGGATTCTCACCTTTTATCATTTAAGTTTGTGAAAGAATTTTATAGATGACTATTAAGTTTGTGTCATCTCGACTCCTCTCTCTTTCTCCTTCAGCTCCTCTCTTATCCACTCCCAAGTGTGTGCAAACGTAAATACAACTTACCGAGTTCTTTTAGCATTGCTAGTACTCACCCGTGTTTGGGGCTCATCACTTCAGACTGGATAACCTCTCAGGGAGCTTAACCTTGGAGGAAACAGAGTCTCCCTGGATTAGCAGCCCTTGCTTACCTACTTCTTCACATTGTGAGCTTTTCCCCATCCACAACATCCTGTCAACCAGTCATAATTCAGTTTCTGTTTCAGTAACCAGACTTGAGATTTTGTGGGTGCAGCTCCCCTGCCATGTCTAGGAGATACTGTTATCTGTACCATCTATTCTGGTCCTCTGGCTCCTGTCATCTTTTCGCTCCGTGTGTGTGTGTGTGTGTGTGTGTGTGTGTGTGTGTGTAGGATTTTCCATAAACTTTAAGCACAGCAGTTGTGATAGAGATGTATTAATCAGGATTGAAAACTGTATGATGATTGTTCACATTTTGATTAATTGTGGAACTCTCTTCTTTCTTTCTTTCTTTCTTTCTTTCTTTCCTTCTTTCTTTCTTTCTGGATATTTTCTTTATTTACATTTCAAATGTTATCCCCTTTCCTCATTTCCCCTCTAAAAACCCCCTATCACATCCTTCCTCCCTCTGCTCACTAACCCACCCATTCATGCTTCCCTGCCCTTGCATTCCCCTACCCTGGGGCAATGAGTCTTCATGGGTCCAAGGGCCTCTTCTCTTATTGATGTCTGACCAGGCCATCCTCTGTTACATATGTGACTGGAGCCATTGGTCCCTTCATGTGTACTCCTTGGTTGGTGGTTAAGTCCCTGGGAACTCAGGGGATACTGGTTGGTTCATACGTTGTTCCTCCTATGGGGCTGCACACCTCTTCAGCTCCTTGGGTCCTTTCTTTACCTCCTCCGTTGGGGACGTTATGCTCAGTCCAATGGTTGGCTGAGAGCATCCACTTCTGTATTCATCAGGTACTGGCAGGACCTCTCTGGAAACAGCTATATCAGGCTCCTGTCAGGAAGCACTTGTTGACATCCACAATAGTGTCTGGGTTTGGAAACTGTATGTGGGGCAGTTTCTGGATGGTCTTGCCTTTAGTCTCTGCTTCCAGGCTTAAGAAAGAAGACCAAAGTTTGGATACTTTGGTCCTTTGTAGATAGGGTACAAAATACCAATGGGAGGAAATTCAGAGACAAAGTTTGGAGCAAAGACTGAAGAAAAGACCACCCAGAAACTGCCCCTCGTGGAACTCTTTAATAGTCTCCATCTGCTACAAAATGAAACTTCTATTATCAGGAGTGAATTACATTTACCTATGGGTATAAGGTTAAATATTTCGATTACAGTTAGATACTATATTGCCTTATGGAAATAACCATAGTAGATTTTGTCAGAGATGAAATCTTCTATCTACCATGACCTTTAGGATTCTAACCAAAGCATATTAAAATCAACTAGGGAAAGCCTAAAGATGAAGTATCCAATAGCTCAATATCATTCTCTTCTTGCCTTGATATAAACAAGGACTCCCTATTGGCTAAACCCAACCAAAATCCAAAGGGTATAAAAGCATATAACTGTGTGTATGGAGATCATTCTCCCAGGGCAGAGAGCACAGTGAGAGTAGAACTGTAAAATCAAACATCATATCATGCACCAAGGTCCTTCAGGGCACACAGAAGGAACAAGTGTTGTGTGTGCTGCCACCACCAATGCCTCAGCTTCTTGTATTAAGTTATGTGGATTCACTTCTCCTCTTTCTGTCACATTTAGCCTGATTTGTAGTGAGTGCTCCTATTGCAGTAACACAACCCCATTTGACTAAAGCGTGATTATTCAAGTAACCACCAGTCAACCATGTTATTTTATATTGGAATTCTAAGAGCACATGCTCACTGAAACTTTCACTTCTCGTTGACCTTAATTGTTACACACCATGAGCTATTCTAGATATATAACAGTTTCAGGGGAATGTGTTTATCTTTTGACTTTATTGTTTTCTTCAGAAGGAAGAATGCCCCTACATAGTTTGTATTAATGTCTACCCTTCACTGTCCACATTTTAAAATTAAAATTAAAATGTTATTTCTGGTAGTGTCTTATTTTGTTGGGTTATGTTCTGTTTCAGTGCCTCCCTGGTGATGTCTTTAAGAAAAGGGGATATTTCAACATCAAAGGGGAAAACCTATTAAGAGATGTTAATATCCAATGATGTTAATGTCAGCATGAGTCTTGTTGTAGAAGAGATTGGTATGGGAAGAAATGATGACTGTCAACATCTATAACTATTGGGAAGATGGTTTGAGTGAGTGACAGAACACTCCTCAATAACAATTGAGGTATTAAAAGTGAGTTAACATTTATGAATGAAATCATCTATAACAGAGCAGATATTTAACCTGAGAAATAAAAGCACTAGGTAGACAATGAAGATTGAGGAAGACATCTGAGCAGGCAGGGTTTTGACAGGGTGGATATTACATATGATGCTTGCTCAGTCATTTTCTTTTGCAAAACCTGTGGTCAACCTGGCAAAGGCCCATGTGATGGAGAGTTTGACAAAGGTCCTCCTAATGGCCTGTTGTTAGAAAAGACATTTCAATGACCTTTCTATACATGTATAAAAAGGAAAAGATAATCAGTTTCCTAATTTAGGAATATCTTCCACAGTTGGAAACTTAGATTCTGGTAGTGAAAAACATGTAAGTCTTTCTGCTTGGAAATATCAAACTCAGCATCTGTTTGGCCCTCTGTGCCTATGCACTCATGTTAGTGTTTAACTGGGGATGATCCCTGTTTTCCTCATATCATCCCTGTGGATTTCTCACTATACCTCTCAAGGCCCATCTTTGGTCTAATAGGTGATCCTAAATTTCAGCATAGACTAGTCACACCGGTTTAAGGCTTCAAGTTCCATATTTTATTTCAGTCACAAACTTGGTCTTCTATTTATCTGTCTATCTATCTATCTATCTATCTATCTATCTATCTATCTAAATATCTATCTATCTGTTTGGTAATACTTCCTTCTGGGATGAAGCAGTCAGGTGACACTGAAATATTAGTTCCAGATAAATCAAAATGTTTCCAGAAAGGACATGAAATAGCTCCTGACATTGAATGAATACCACTGAGATAAATAAAGCACAGTGTTTGGTTTTTAAGTGCATAATCTTCAAGAGAAAATTGAACAAATCTGAGAGTGACCTGGGAGGAAACAGATTCTATTGTGAACGTATCAGGTTGTACTGAACAGCCATTGTGGCCAATGATAGAATGGTTAAGTTTCCATAGTGCAAAGATCATGACACCAAGAACAGCATAAGAATACTATCACCTCAAAGTTCACAACTTTGGCTTGAACTGTCAATGTTTATTTATTATCTACAGAAATTTATGGATAAAACTAAATCAGTGGTTAATAGAAAGTCTGTATGATTGAAGATGGTGTCACAGGACCCATTTTAATATGCTGTCTTCTCTTTCTTGGCTACCTTCATGTTGAATTCATGAAAAGGAAGAGGCTTTCCTTCTTTTACCTGAAGTAGGCTGCACTACTTAGATTTTATTGTAAATGCAACAGAACCTAGAGTCACCTGGGAAGAGGGAACCTCAACTGAAGAACCATGCAGACAGTATTGGCCTGTAGCCATGTCTATAAGAAACTGTCTTGAAATGGGAGAGTCAAGGCCACCTTGGGAGGCCCCATCCCTAGGTGTTGTGGATAACCCTGGGCTTGTACTTTGATGCTAATTTCAGCCTGGGAGAGGTGGCAGATGCAGATGAGGAGTTGCCTTCTGAACCTTCTCCCCACCTTAACTTACCAAACAAAGGCTCGAGTCAATGATTGGGCAGGAGGAAGGAGGAGGAGCTGAAGGTTTGGGGGAGGAGAAAAGGATCACCAATGGACCAATGGGGGGAGGGGCTACGGAGGATGGACAGGAAGGGGGGTGGATCAAGAGAAAGGCTGGAGAGTAGCTAGTGGCCTGGAGAAACCGCAAGTTATATGGGATAATATAGATGGGAAGAGTAGTGTATGCAAGTGAGTCTGGGCTGTGTAAGAAAGCTAGCTGAGCATAGAATAGCATGAGCAGCATTCTTTCACCAGCTCTGTCCTGCTTGAGTTCCAAGCCCCTCAATTATGAATTAGGACCAAGAAGTATAAACTACAATACACCTTTTCCTCCCTTGAGTTGTTTGGGCCTTGGGATTTATTACAGAAATAGAATAAAGCTAGAATATGGGGTGATTTCAGAACAATGCTCACATTCTGTAATTCAGCTTCTATGTCTCCAAACAAAAGTATAACAAGCGAGGATAAGAGGTCCTTGGATGATACAAGTTACACAAGGCTGAGTTCCTGACTTCTCTCTCCTTATATGTGTCTACACATAAAGAACATTTATTGTAATGATCATTACAGAGCGTGCTCAGGCATGTGTGCATGCACATGAACACACACACACACACACACACACACACACAGTTGGCTTTTCCACATTGAAATTTTCTTGGGTGAGAACCATACTTGACTAATTAGACCTCATGCAGGCAACCCCTGAAACAAAAATTTCCAAAGTAAACATTTGAAATCTCAGCATGGCCAGTGTCTGGTTGAAGCTGTCTTGAGAATCACGGACTAAGCAGCTACCTTGGTGGGGGGCAAAGAAAGTGATTATTCCTAGGCAAGGCCTTTAAATCGGGAGAGAATTAAGTCAGCTTTGTAATAAATCACTGTTGACACCCTCTCTGAAGACTTCATGCTCCCCAAAGCCAAGGGGAATTTTTACGTGGCCAAGGAGGAAACTCCACAAATGTTGGCTATTACTTGCATGCACAACCTTCCTATGGAAGGTTTGGAAGGGTTTTCTATAAGGTCTAAAAGAAATTCTACAGAGACTATCTCCCCTACTAAGATAAACAAAGCTTGATTAATAATGTATTATCATATTTTGCAATTGGGACTTTGGAAAATATGTACCAGCAGGAGGCTATGTCTTCACCTCTCTTGCCTTGCATTTATGTGCTAAGCTATTCCTCAAACAATGAAATGATAAAACTACATGAAATGTTTGGACACCGCTTTCCTCCCTTTTATGACTGCATGAGACAGATACTTTTTCCTTAATATTTTCAAGTAAGAATTACTGCAAAATTTTTGATGGAGTCGAATATTGTGCTTTTTATTACCTTGCCAAGGCATGAATATATGTATTAAAAGGTCATTCTGAATAAATATGTTACATCATTTATATGATATATATTTATGTATATAAATATACACATAATATATCTCCCCACTGTTGTATTAGATTGTGGTGTATACGGTGACTTTTAAATTAGGAATGAATGGCAGTAAAATTGTGATTTTAGCCCAGTAAATAAGTAAGTAGTAAAATTAATTAATAGGCTTAAAAATATGATGGTAGACCAGTTCAATGCAGGGATTACGTGGTTCATAGAGTAGAAAATATTATTTTCTTTTGCCACATACTGTGGCATTCTGACGAATCATTTTGGTACAAAGCATTTCTAAGTCAATAGACTCCTTCCTATTAATAATCACTCACTAATTTTAACTTATCCTTCAGGGTTTTGAAACCGCATGACTTAGATTGTCCCTTAAGGAAGAAAATCACTGTGTTCAAATATCATCTGTACTTATCTACCTTTGACTTATGGAATGGATATTTGATTGACAAAAAGATGATAAATATTTAATTTCATAATATTCTCCACAGTAAGTGGATTATAAAAAGATACATAATTATTTATTAGAATTATAATATTATTTTCACTTGGAGGGTCTAAGAATAATATACATGACACACATGAATTATGACTAGTCAAAGACTAAATGTATACTATATGTATTAAGTGTCAGCTTGTATTGATGCCTGGAGTGAACCAGTTAAGTGCAGTGAGCCTAAAGGTTCTTCCACTCTGATTCCTTGAGTTAGGATCATAGGTACTTGCACAATTCCTGGATTTCATGTGGATTCTGAAAACTAACCTCAGATCCTCCTGTGTGGGTGACAATCACTTCATTCACCCATTCAGTCCTCAAGGTACCAATTCTTGATGATGGCTATTCAGTTCTGTTAAGTCCAGATCCTATACCAACTAAATAACCATGAGTTACCTATAGGTACTAATATGGCTTACATGTTCTATTATCCCATAGTAAAAATTACAGTTGAATCCTATTGGCTTAACAGCATGGTAGGCAGGCAATTCTAGGCTTATCATAGTGATCCTCAAAATTCCAGGTAGTACACATTAGTAATGACTCCTGTCTCCCTACCTCACTGACCCCTCTCTCAAATGCTATTTTGTCATTTCTCAAACTGATAATAGATGTCAACTGAAAATAAACTTATTAAGGGAATACCTTAATTAGAATGGAAATATTAAGGACATTTTAATAGGTTCATGTATCACCCAATTCAATGTCTTTTATCATTTTTTTTTGTTCCCTTCTGTGAAGCTCTAGACGATTAAAGCCACGTTGCCTCTATTTGTTGTTAAAATCTTCTCTCTGGTTCCAGACTTTTGCTTCTTCGGTGCCCACAGCTTCAGACAATTATAATGGGCCTATTATCCAATCTCAAGAAGTCCAGAAGAAAACAAGGGAGATTGATGAGGAAGAGCATTAGAATTAAGTGTAATTAAACAATTAACTAATAATAGCCAATATCCTGATGGCCCTGCAGTGACAGAGATAAAAATAAACACCAGGAATTCACAGCAGCACACAAGTCTTTGTAAAATATAGGTAAACAATCTAAAACACTTCTGGTTTGATCTTCTGCAAATATACAGATAAAATATTTAAATGAATGTTAGCCAGGCTTACAAAAATATTCACTATAGCTCATCTCCACTCAGAAAGGGCAGAGTTTCTGAAAGATCACTAAGTATTTAGCAGTTTTTTAAAACAAAGATAGAAAATAAGTTAATAATTTGCCCAAATATTAATGCATACCCATTAGCCTGTAGCAACCAACACTAGTAAAGATGGAAAGATGCTTGCTTTCTTTTTTCAACTGATGTAAAGATTAAAATCTGTAGCTGTGTACCAGGATTATTACTATAATAAAACTTTATTGTTTTATGATAAATATAAAGAGTTAAGAGCTTCCCAGGTGTAGTGGTTAATAATAATGAACTTAAATGGATCAGCATAGGAACATACCTCTTGCTACATCTAATGACAGTTTTAACACAAGTTTCATTGAGGTGAAAAGGACTTACCTTGAGTATGGATGGCCCATCATCTCATTGAGTGGGTGTCTTGGGCTAAGCAAGGTGAGGAAAACCTTATGTGCACCAGAATTCATCTCTGTTTCAAAACTCTAAGTGCTGCTCCAGGCTCCGGCAGGCATAACTTTGCCACCAAGATTGAATGTACTCTCGAATTGTGAACCAAAATAAATCATCCATTCTCTAAGGTTCTGTGGTCAAGTATCTCATCGGAGCAATTAACAAAAGGGGGAGTTGGTACCAAGCATTTGGGCTGTTGCTCTGATGAAACCGGACCTTGTGGTTTATAGCTACAGTGTTAAAGAGCTTAAAGCTGTGAGATAGAAATGCTATAGCATGCAAGACATAGAGATTAATAGGTCAGAAGTCACATAGTAGGATATGGACGATATTAATGCCATAAGGATTGTGAATGGTGGAGTCCTGTCTCATGAGGTTACAGGGTGGAAGATGGAATCTTGAGGGACTGGGCTAGCTAGCAGTTATTCATTTCATATCCCAGCAAAGAATCTGGCTTTATCCTTCCATTCTATGGCGAACTTTGGAAAGCATGGATTCAAAAGAAATACACTAAATTTCAAAGAAAAATCGGCATTCTGGCTGTCTCCCCCTGGTCTTATTCGGATATACAGGAAAAGAAAGATGAATGTTATTGGACAGGTGCAATTTGGTAGAGGCAAGAAGGAAACTCAGAAAGCAACGCTGTTTGCTAAAGGGATTTGAGTGACCAATGAAAAAACTAGTTCTCAGCACTAGAAGAATAGTAAAATTGTCCTGAAAGCAAGACACTATACATCACCACCAACACCACCATCATCACAACCACCACTACCCCTACCTCCACCCCCTGACTCCACCCTCACCACCCCCACCACCAAATGCTCCTGAATGTGAGACTCCACATTTCTTATTTTGGAAGGGGAAATAAAAAATAAAGGCTTAACCTAGAGAAATGTTTTCTTGAGATCAGCCTTGAAAGTACATTGAAGTCACTGTGTCTGTGGTCTAGGTAGGAGGGTCAGGCTACATGTCAATATAGCAGCAGGAATTGGCATTCCATTCCACATCATACTGTATCTACAGACATGAGAGATGTAAGGATGAGGGAGTCATGAAGGATGAAAGCAAGGTTTCAAATGGCTGGTAAGGTCAGACATGTGGTGGTCTTGGATTCCCTGACAAGAGGCTTTAAAGCTGGGAGAGGTGAAACCCAAGCTTTAGTAGAGGTCCCAGGAAACTGATGGCATCAGGCTCTTGATGCTCAGAAAAGCAAGCAGTGAGCATAGAGGAAAGTTGCCCCCCAATACCCCAAAGAACCTATCTGTGTGTATGTCAGGTAGGAGAGATGGGGATAGAAAACTGTTCAAGGCAGTAAGAACACAAATAATCCCATGATGAAATCTGGATACATATCCATGTATGTATGTATGAAGTATGTATACATACATCTGTGTGTATACCTATACATTCACAAAACATGCTTTGAATGCATAAATAAATCCACATAAAATTTGCATCCAATATTATAACAGGAATTTAGTCAATCTCCAATTCACCCCAGCCTTCAAGGCAATAAAGATACTTATCTCCCTGACAAAGGCATATATGGTCAACTCAAGACAGGAAGAGAGAAAGTGTTGGATAAATTTTAGGGGTCCATTTCAAATTGTTATGAAATCCAAATGCAGTTGACTGTAAGAGATACTTTTCAGCCTCTCGGGTATGAGTTTTTAGCTCATTCTCTTCTTTTGATAGGACAAAGTTTTACTCTATTTTATGAACATTGATAATAGCGGTTTAAAATGTCTACATTCTACTTATTTTGAAATACAATTTCACTAAGCCATAACAATGCATAGACCCCAGCTGTTATGATCACCAGACTTGGATGCTACAGTATAAGCCTGTCTGTCATGCAAGATACACTTACAGGTGTAATAGTGGCAAGACAATGTAGGTAACCAACCATGCTCTTGATTAAATCCAAGACCTGATACGCAGGGGCAAATTCATGTCTAGTGCTGTAATATGCTCAACACCCATGCCTAGGGAGGTCAAATTCTAGGGGAAGACCTATTGATATATCGTTTTGTTAAATAGGCATGTTGTCAGGGTGCTTTCTAAATATTTTTATTTATGTTTTCATATTTGTGCTTCTCCCAACCTTGGTCGTTAAAAATTTTTATTATGTTGGTTATTAGTTAATGTAGAGATGCCTTACTGTTGAATCTGATGAGAATAACCAACTTAAGTGGTTAGTGGTACGTGGGGCATCCATATCACAGGAGCAGGTCAAGAATGAATGTAGGATACAAAAGTCAGTAAGGAGTGCGTTGAAATGTTGTCCTCCAAACATGACATGATGGTTGCACACATTTACTTAAAGAAACTGGGGTACAAGATCAAGCCAGTGAAAATTCCAGCATAGATTGAGAAGGGCTCTTGGGATCCCACCTCTAACGGAAATGATTAGCAGCTATCTGCTGGTGACTGGAAAATTGCTTTTTCCTTTAGCAATGTGAGTCCTGGTAGGTTTCCTTGGTGGATGACCTAGCATGTATACATATGGGCATGAATTAGACTTGGTGAGTAAATAAATATGTAGATAATAAATAGAGGTTGGGAGGGAGGATATAGTTGAGGATTCTCAGGGGTATAATATGAGGCAGAGGGAACATATGATCAGAGGCCATTGTGTACAAGTATGAGGTTTCCAAACAATACATAAAAGTTATAAAAAATATAAAAGATAAGTGTGCATCTGTCTGTCAAAAATTATACAAATGTTATCAGAGTATCAGAGTTACTTGGCATGGTTCACTGTGGGGCCCTGGAAATGAATGTGAGCTCTTTAAACATCCAAACCCCAAGTCAGAAATTACTTCCACAAGCAGAGTTCTCATTTTTAAAGTGCTTTTTGGTTTGGGCCATTCGCTAAGTCATATTTCTGAACTCTCCATGGTACACCTTTTTCTTTCCACAGTCATGGCCCTTTATTTCTGACCATACGGTATTTTATATTCATCTCTTAGTATTCCGGTTCATATGAAGTGGTGCTATTTATTTATTACAAGGTCTCACATTTGTTTTATCCATCACAAGCCAATGTTGGTACAAATTAGGCCCTCGAGATGTAATACCATCTTTAAAATGCTGCCGCAAAGACAGAAAATGGAGAATCAAAAGGCTTAAAACGAGCTGAGGTGCATAACCAGGGTTTCCAACTCATATTTCTCGCACACAGCTATATGAATGGCTTGGGTCCACAATCCGAGTTTTGAATGTCTAAAAATAAAATCATATTGGACCACAGGGGGCCATGTGCACAGCATCATAGTGCTTGCCCATAACTCTTAGCCAGAGCTAGCCGTAAAGTGCCACGGAATGATCTGTCTCTGCCTTTATCTGTTCTTCGTTTTACGCTCCTGTACAACTTACAAAACACTGGTAGTATTTGGAAGGCTAATGGTTTGGTTGGTTTTTAACACTGGGACTCTCTCCTAATATTACCATCTTTTGCAAAATAATCAATCATTGAAAATAATCAAGAGTACATGAACCAGATTCAGAAGTAGCTGACGGTGCATCACCGTAGTACCGTACTATTAAAACAAGTGAGCATGTCAGTTGCAACCCAGTTTTATGAAGAGGGTGGTATTCAGCAATTTGCAGCCACATGACTTTCTGAGGAACTCAGCATAGCAATAAAAAAAACCTGATTTATTTATGCTTTTTACTGAGCATTTTGTATGCTTGATGTACTACATTCACCATACTCCTAGATCATTCTTAAACCCTGATCACTCGACAGTCACTTAAAGGTTTATAAACAATTATACAGGCATGAATTAGCATGGTCACACTTTCATAGAGCTCACTCACTAAAGTGTTAAATCTCAGCCACTCACTCCTGTGTCTATGACTTCAGACAAGTGATGTGTAGTTTAGTATTGCAGGCCACAGAGGCTTTTCCTCTCTGAAAATATGAGTGTGAAGCCAGCTCAGTCAGTAAAGGATTTATCACATTTCCAAGATGAACCAAATGTTTGGTCTTTACAAGTAGTGTGTGGAATCCGCGTGTGATGGTGTTCTAGCTCTGAGGAGAGATGCATCTCTGCTGAGAGCTGGCAAGTCAGCCTAGAAAAATAAAATCAGTGATGATCAAGCCCTTGGAAGGTCTTGTCTCAAAAACCAAGATGTAAACTCTCCTCTCTACATGCATGTCCCTGCACACAGCCAACACATGTGCAAAAGTGCAAACTATACTTATACATATATACACACATATACACACACACAAGCACACCTACACACACACACACACACACACACACACACACACAGAGAGAGAGAGAGAGAGAGAGAGAGAGAGAGAGAGAGAGAGAGAGACTATATACTTGGAAATGCTAAAAATATTTATTGCTATTCTTAAAATTCCCAAGTTATCTAGCTGAATCTTAAAGCCTTGAGGTGATCTGATACCAGACAACATTCAGAGGGATAGCATTAAAGAATTTATTGATACAATCTGATGCTTTTAGCCAGTTCAGCATCCATGGACAAGAAACTCTGGCGTGGAGACCAGGGCCTATCACCAGCACAACATCATAAAAATGTTTTATGCAGCCCCTTCTTCAAGCAGCTTCTATCTGCGTTGTTTCTATGATGTCGAGCAGCCTTTCTGTCTCAAGACAACTTTAGAGTCTTTTCCAGAGTTCGACAGTGTCCAACAATGCAAAAACAGACATTGCCACTGGGACGCTAATGAATCTATGACATAGCTCTCACGCAGGCCCTGAACTGTCCCCATCAAAACACAGCTGGGGTTATGCGTTCTCCACCTACGAATGCTTCGTATGTAGGAGCTGTCAACATGCCATCCAGCTGGCACTCTCTCTGTTTACCACAGCGCCTTGACTTCATGAGTTAGGGCGCATTCTGTTTGGGTTGCGCAAGCCAAGGTCATTATTGCCTAAAGCAGGAACCCACAAATTGCCATTTTGGGGGTGGCCTGATGGTCTCTGTTCACAGACAGGGCCTGTGAGAAGGAGCTCTGGCTGAGGTGAAGCAAAAGTTTCTTGGTTGAACATAGAAAAGAAACTCTATGAAGATTCTAATGGAGCAAGGCTCCCGTCTGCCATTCTCCTCAGAGGGAACATGTTTTAGTAAGCCTGCACGTTCTCATTCGTACCTCAATGCAGTTTGATTAAGGTTGCTTAGAGACAACTTGTTAACCACTGAGTTGGAAGATGATAGTCTTTGTCACTGCTGACATCAGGAGCATCTTGCATCACTCCTTGGAGCAACAGAAACTTGCTTGCTTTCCTTCTCCTGTGAATAGGGATGGGTTTATATATTGACTCCACATTGTTTTTGAAAAAGATTTAGGTTGAAGGACACTTGGTTAATTTGACAAATATCTTTTTGTAGATTTTCTTATATACACACACACACACACACACACACACACACAAATATATATTAATCTTTCGAATTGGACATTTTTTTTTATTTTTGGCTTTTTTGAGACAGGGTTTCTCTGTATAGCCCTGGCTGTCCTGGAATTCACTCTGTAGACCAGGTTGGCCTCGAACTCAGAAATCCACCTGCCTCTGCCTCCCAGAGTGCTAGGATTACAGTCGTGCACCACCACTGCCCGGCATCGAGTTGGACATTTTTAAACATTATTTATTTTTAATTTCTGCATATAAGTGTTTTTCCTACATATAGTCATGTGCACCACAAGAGTGCAACACCCACTGTGGTCAGGAGGGGAAGGTAGATTCTCCTGAAACTAGAATTCCTACTTGTGATCCATCAAGTGGGTGCTAGGAATCCAACTTGGGGGAATTTTGCAGAAGGGGTTTTGATAACTATGTGACTCCAAATGACTTTAGCTATTGAATATTTGGACATAAAAGAAGCATTGAGTATTTATTTGTCCCAGGAAGCTTACTAAGTTGTAAGAAAAAAAAAAAAAAGAAAATCAAAGTAGATACCTCAGGGGCATGAGAGAGTATGAATGATAAAGTTGAGTAATGATGACCCTACTTAGTATGGCACTAATTAAAAGGTGACTAATTAAAAGAAAATTAAAGGTGACAGGGCTTAGGAGCCCATGGGGCTAGAGTTGTGACAGGCCAAGCGCTGGTATGAGGACCTGAACTTAAGTCTTCTCGGTGAGCAGCCTGCGCTCTGAACGGATGAACCCTTTCAGCAACCCTCAACAAAATTTTCTTAAGGATTTCAGATATTCTTTTTAAGTGTTCAATAACTGGAACTTTTTAAAAACCCTTAATATTAGCATCATAAAACCTGACACATGATCCAAGTCACGGTTCTTTCTCCCTAGTTTTCCTGCCATTTTCAGTGCAAAGGAACCTTCTGGTTTAGACCACCCACTGTTTCATGACACGCCGTGTCCCTTTGTACCTATGAGGGAAGCGACCGTCCCACTTTGGCTGGGCTGGAAGGGTTTCCAGGCACGCAGTACTTCCAGAATTAAAACTGAGAAAATTCCAGGCTCACGGGTTTGAATGTCCCCTTCCCACCTAGGCACCTGACTCCCTTGAGGAGTCCTCCATCTCCCTTTCACGGGCAGTGGACCCTGTTTGCTGTGACACCCAACTGACGCCACAGGGTCTTGCAGTCCTTACTTAATCTCAGATCGGGGATTTCTACACTGTCTTTGTTCATTCAGTTCCAAGAAAAGATAAAAAGACACACAACTTTTATATTTATAATAAGTCTTAATCAACACTTAAGCTGGACAGATATCTATCCACCATGCAATTATGTCTGCAACCCTATCAATAACCCCAAATTCTAACTTACTACGTTCCATCTGGGCTGCAATTAACTCCAATTGCTCAGAACCTCTTGACCATGTTCTCATACCTCAGTTATCCAAAGGTGTCTCTCCTCCCTTTATCTTCCTCCCTCTTCTCCTTGTGGTCTCTCCTCAGACCTCAAACCCAGGAAGCCTAACACTGCCTATCTCTCTCTGCCCAGCCATAGGCTGTAGGCATCCTTATTCACCAATCAGGGAGAGCTTGGGGTGGGCTTGGGACAAGATTACGTGGCACCACTTGTGTATGTGCAGATTCTCTCCTCCCTGGGAGCAACCAAGCCTTGAGAGCCATAATTTAGCATTACAATACATAGCAAAAAACCAGCCCTCCACACATAGGTTCCTTACAAAGCTTTTGCCTCTTTGTTCATGAGAGGCATTTTCTAATATAATAATAATCCCCAGTATATTATTTTGTTAAATACTGTCACATTCTTAATATATATATAATTCATGGATATATTCTGTTTCTTCAATGGAATTTATTCCTAGGAAGCAGAAACTACCAACCCCATGCATTTTGCCTATACTGAGTTTAACCCCTACCACTGCAAAAGTATATATGAATATATACTTATTCAATAATATGCAATACAAGTGCTATCATTGAGTGACATTTGTGTGGGTATGTGGGTATGGCTGTGTCTGTATTGCCTTTGGAAATCTCATTATTTTATGTATATCAAAATATTTAAGCTAAGAAGTGGGTCAGTAGATAAAACAGTGCTGTGGAAGTGAGGACTGGACTCTGGAGACACTGTATCCAGGTAAGTGCCAGATTATTGTGGCAGTTCACCTGTAATTTCAGCCAGGAAGGCAGAGAGCAGGGATCCACAGAGCAATTGCTTAATGTGATATCAGGCAGAGAGCCTCTGGGTTTAGTTGAGAGACCCTGCCTTATTGAATAAGGCAAAAGAGTGGTCAAAGATGAATCCTGACCTTAACCTGAGGATTCCTAAAGGAAATTCACCCATGGTCATGCATGAACACACACACACACACACACACACACACACACACACACACACACACACAAATAGGCCAATAAAGTAGCTATCTGAGAGCCTGCTCTAAGAAAGTATAAACAGACCAAATAACCCTATCAAAAAATGGGGCACAGAGCTAAACAAAGAATTTTCACCAGAAGAAATTCGGATGGCCGAGAAACACCTTAAAAGATGTTCAACATCATTAGTCATCAGGGAAATGCAAATCAAAACAACCCTGAGATTCCACCTCACACCAGTCAGAATGGCCAAGATTAAAAACTCAAGAGACAACAAGTGCTGGCGAGGATGTGGAGAAAGAGGAACACTCCTCCATTGTTGGTGGGATTGCAAAATGGTAAAACCGCTCTGGAAATCAGTTTGGAGGTTCCTCAGAAAATTGGGCATGTCACTCCCAGAGGACCCTGGCATACCACTCCTGGGCATATACCCAGAGGATTCCCCTGCATGCAACAAAGACACATGCTCCACTATGTTTATAGCAGCCTTGTTTATAATAGCCAGAAATTGGAAGGAGCCCAAATATCCCTCAAAGGAGGAATGGATACAGAAAATGTGGTATATTTATACAATGGAATACTACTCAGCAATTAAAAATAATGAATTCATGCAATTTGTAGGTAAATGGTTAGACCTGGAAAATATCATCCTGAGTGAGCTAACCCAATCACAAAAGAATGCACATGAAATGCAATCACTGATAAGTGGATATTAATGAGCCCAGAAGCACTAAATACTCAAGACACGAATAGCAAGTCAAATGATTCCCAAGAAGAAGAAAGGAGAGGACCCTGGGCATGTAAAGATTGCATCCAGTTTAGTAAAGAAACTGAGGGGGGAGGGGGAATGATTGGGGAATAGTTGGGGGGAGAGGAACTATGGGAACTATGGAGGGTGGGAACTGGGAAAGGGGAAAGCCCTTGGAATGTAAACATAGAATATAGAAAATAAAAATTAAAAAAAATAAAAAAAATAAAAAAAAAAGCATAGGATAGGTGGCTTAATCAGACCTAGAATAAGGAATGGTTTTAGCCTGAAATAAAACAAACAAAACAAACAAACACAGAATAGGATCCACTTCAACACAGATTGGATGCTGATTCTCTTGCTGTATCCCAAATCTCACAACTGGGTCCACGAAGTATCCCCCGAGGAAAGCCCACCTTGCCATCTAAACAATATCAAAATAGGGAGTGAGGAAGAGAAAAATGCTGAAATGGTTTGATAACGTATACTATACAGTGTGTTCTGTTGCTTGCGGTGCCTCTATGACTGAATAAAGTTTTCACATCTTTCATCTGGCTATGTAGGGACTAAGGAGATGCCGTCCAATAACCGCTGTAATAGGAAAATTGATGCAGCCGTTTTACTGGCTTAGAAAGGAGAGGAAACTCACGTGTTGCTTGCCAGAAAAGTAACTGACCTTAGTTGGTGCTATTAGTCTCTCGATTTTTAGGAGCATTTAAATGTAAAACAAAATCATGGGCTTCACTCCCTCCTCAATGTTTAGAGACTGCTGTAACAGGCAAACATTCAAAGTGTTCTTTATCCAGCCCGGAGGGTATGTTTCTTGTTCAAACTCCATCTATAACAAAAAGATTTTCATTTAGTGAGCAGTGATCCCTAATTTAGCATGGCAAACACAGCCTGGTCCACTCCAGGCTCTGACACAGAGATCTCTACGCAGGAGCAAGGCTTAGCCTGACAAAATAATCACTATGGAAAAACAACTTACACATCATACTCGCCACCAAAATTGAGGTTTGGTTTCCTAGCCGGCTTGTCCTGGAGACCGTGGAACAATATGAGGGATTGTTAATAGAGGTTTAAAGTTACTATCTCGTGCCTGTGCTCTTAACACCCATTCTGCCCGCGTATGCACAGAATCAATGTTTGAAGGATGCTGGGATTAATCCTTTCCCTACGTTCAGTATCTTAAAGTACCGTATTGCATTTCAGTGAATGTAAACCTTCAGTAATGGAGGCTTGAATCTATGCTGTATCTCTGTCTGGGATGTGTTTTACATGGATACAAATACATTGGGAAACTGTAAAGAAAATGCCTCCCCAGTGAAGTGAAATAATACCTCTTCCTCTCCCTCTCCCTCTCCCTCCCCCCCCCGCACCCCCCCGTTCTGTCTGTCTCTGTCTATTTCTTTGTATGTCCGTCTCTCTGTGACTGTTTCTGTGTGTGTGTGTGTGTGTGTGTGTGTGTGTGCGCGTGTGCGTGTTTGTCCCTGTATGTCTATTTCTCTTCTCTCTCACTGTGTGTGGATATATGTGTGTGTGTATCTACGTCTGTCTCTGTCTTTCTTTTTGTCTCTGTCTCCCCCTCTCTCTGTCTCAGTCTCTCTCTGCGTATGTCTGTCTCTCTGTCTATCTCTGTCTCTCTGTGTGTGTCTGCCTGTTTTTCTCTCAGTGTCTGTCTTTGACTTTGTCTGTCTGCCTGCCTGTGTGTGTGTATGTGTGTGTGTGTGTGTGTGTGTGTGTGTTTGTCCCTGTGTGTCTGTCTCTCTTCTCTCTCCTCTCACTGTGTATGAATGTGTGTGTGTGTGTGTGTGTGTGTGTGTGTGTGTGTGTCTGTGTCTGTGTCTGTGTGTGTGTGTATGTCTCTCTGAGTCTGGCTCTGTTTTCCTGTTTCTGTCTCCCCATTTCTCTGCCTCTCTGTCTCTTTATCTCTGTCTCTGTCTCTCTGTGTGTGTCTTTCTGTCTATCTCCATCTTTGTCTCCCTGTCTCTTCCTTTCTCTCTGTGTGTGAGTCTGTCTCTCTATATTTTTATGCTTCCTTCTCTCTGTCTCTGTCTCTCCCCTACCCCACTTCAGTTATATCACAGTTCTTTGTGTCCATATAAAATATGAACACATCATATTATGATCTTAGGCTGTCTTCCATTCCAGCCCTTACATCCTCTGATCTCATGAATGCCAGCATGCACAATACTCAGACTGTGCTTGCTGCTTCACTACTTTGAGAATCCTGGTATCTACCGCAGAAGCCCTGTCTCTTTCTACTGAGTAATGAACACATTCAAAGCATGTTCCCCTTTCCCCCTGCCATGCCAAGCATTTGAGAGAAACAGGTTCAAGAGAAACATTCATTTCAGAGGTTTCGATCAGGGTTGTTTGGCTTCGATGGCCGTGCAGAAACATCTCAGTAAAAGGGCAGGGCTGAAAAGGCTGCTTACTTATGACAACCGTGAAGTAGAGAGGATGACAAGCAGCAATGAGAAAAAAAAAACTTCTTCAATGATAGACTCACAAGGACCTACTTCTTCCAATCAGAGCATAAATCCTAATACTACCACATTATAACTCCATCCAAGGATTCAGTTGTGAGATAGGTCAGAGTCTTCATGACACTAATACCCTCTCAATAGTGGTGACAGGAAGGGACCAAACATGAGCCTTTGGGGCAGGGGGTTATTTCATATCTAAATAACATTAATAAACAATAATCATTATGGTTTTTTATTTAAGGCTCACCCATTCCCCAGAAATCTTGAGTTCTCTATAAAATATACAGTTAACAGAACATGGAGTGTTTCGTTGTAGATATTCTTTTCAACACTTGTGCAAATGGGAAAAGGGACTTTTGGAATATGAATTGCTTAAAGTTGGAAAAGAAGATTCTTATTGGGCCTTTCATTAACTGTGGGACAGTTATCCGCACAGGCGTCCTGGCTCTTGTGTTGTCAGTGAGCATCATTTGGTTTAGAAAAAACATGGAGCAGAGATCAGAATAACTGAAAGAAAGGTTTTGACTGAAGTGATGTGACTGTCTCATGGAGATTACTCAAATCTCACTTTTTTTTTTAGACACTGTTAAGATGATAGGGGTCTTTCTTGTTTTCCTGTAAAGGCTCTTCACTTATACAAGGTCAGTCTAGGAAATAACACCACTGGAAGTGAAGGCAAGTTGCAAGTAGTGAATGATAAAGATCACAAAAATTATTTGAGAAACAGAGACAAGATATATTCTAAGTTACAAAGGCAGCAGCTACCTTCTCAGCCGCAACGGCAAACCAAGGCACACTGTTATTCTTTTGCACAGAAAAGCATCATCATAATCTGACTCAGATTCTTTTCATTGAATCAAAGATTTTTTTTCAAAAATCTCTCATTGAATGATATCCTACCTTCTATTATATTGATTTACTTAACTGTCGTGTATTTAGTGTGCAGTGTGTGTGTGTGTGTGTGTGTGTGTGTGTGTGTGTAGGAATCTATGCATGCCTACACACCTGGGTAGATGCCAACAAAGTATATTGCTTGACCTCCTCTGTTGGTATATATTTTATTCATTTTATACAGGGTCTCTAATTAAACCTGAAACTAAGTAGACAGCCAGGAGCACCCAGTGTTCCTCCTGCCTCCACCACTCGTTGTTTGGAGTTTCAGATAAGCACAGAGCCATAGCCAGCATTTTCATATGGGTGTTCAGATTTGTGCAAGAGCTGTCTCTTCAGCCCTTACATCCTATTTTGATGAAACACTATAGGAATATTAAATGTATGCCTAGCGTGAAAGTTCTCAATCTTACTGGTGAAGGTTGTTGGAAAACTTCAATCTTAAATTCGCCTTTCTTCAAATTTCCTGCATAATATTTTTGTAATCTTATATGAAACACCCAGAAATTGAATTTCTGATATCTGGACACAATTAGTCGATTGCCTCCTCCGTCATTTTGGCCACTCACTATAGGGAGAGATCTAAGCCTGAACAAGGGGTTCCAGGCAGCAGCCAAAGAGAAGTCTACAAATGTCAACACCAGTGTTCCTTCTAAGGAGTAGGTTTTATGGATAATTAAAATGATCATAGCCTGCAGAGGCCTGCACCCCTAGGTAACAGATACCACTCAGGACAAAAGAATAATCGAGTGATCAAAACAGATTAGCTAATGGTTTAGGGCATTGACTTAGCAGAAATAAATATCCCAAATATTTTTAAGTGTGTCGTTTAGTGTGAGTAGTTTAACACATGACAGCCAACACTCAGGAGGCCGAGGGAGAGTCATTGCCACAAGTTCAAGGGTGACCTGGACTGCAGAGTTAAATTCCCGTCTCAAAAACAAACAAAAATAAATTCCAAGTAAAGAAACTGGTTAATTATAAAGACACTTTCTCTCTCCGTGTATCTCATTTTCTAACTGCCACTGTAAATCACTTGATACAGAGCATTCACCTTCCCATCCATCCTTCTGCTCTCTCCTCAAAAGGGGGAGGGTTACATTAATCACTACCTCACAGAATTGTCCCAGAAACGACAGGAGCTTCTGTGTGTGATGTGTCCAGAACAGACATAGAAGGTTATGATATAAACAACTTACACATAATTAGCAGTTTATAAACTATCCCATTCAAGGGGGAAAGAAACAAGGAAGAACACTTAGGATTGAGTTTGATTTCTAAAAGGAACTTCGGTTCTGAGCCCATAAGTAAACAGTTCCTCTGGATAAAGGAGCAAAGGAAAAACACGGCAGGGGCAAGGAGATGAGACTGGAGCAGTTTAGAAACTTTCCATAACATATCAAGTACCCTGAAGCAGCAGCAAAACAGCTTGGGGACAAAGCCTACCTTTGGCTTTTTACTGAATGAAAACGTGCTTGCTGAGTTAATGAATCCGAGCAGTATCCCATCAGACCACCGCTTTCCAAAGCTTCTTCTGTACCTTAAAAAAAAGCGGCTTAATAAAGAGTCAATTTGCTTTAGGGGAGTCTCAAAGATGTTGAGTATCCCAGTCTCTTCTAGCGCAGAATCTCTCATAGAAGACCCCACTGACGGCGCGTCATTATTCGGGCGGCGATGGTCGCAGAGGTGGGTGGTTGCTGATAGTTTTGGCCCATTGGAAATGGTTTTGGAAGACTGCCAAGTTGCGTGTAAATTTTTGAAAAGTTTCAAACAATACAGTCTTTACAATGTTATAAAATACTGGGGTGGTTAGCACGGCTGCAGACTGGCTCGTGGCCAATAAAACCTCAGGATTCCAGTCAGCTGTAACCTGGAGTTTAATGTTGTCTGGGGTGTTCAAGGTCATCGCTGCCCAACATCCTGGAGGTCGGACCCAGTCTTTATTAAGCTGCCTTACCGAGCTACTGCTCTGCATTCACCTCTGTTAAGAATGCCCTTCGCTGATTTACTCCCCCCTCATGAAAACATATGAGTGAGCCAACCTTAAAGCGGGTGCACACACACACACACACACACACACACACACACACACACCAATTCGAGGTAACTTTCAAAAAAACGGTGCTAGACTTTAAAAACCCTGGAAGGAGAAATTGCTTTTACCTCTCTGTCCCCCGAACAATGACATCCAACATAAACTTACCATGATGTATCTTCAAACTTTATATCAAAATTTTGGTTTGTATTCCTACAGTTTCTTTTGAAGCTTGTTTTGTTTCCTTGTATTGGATGCTTGCCTGTCGCGTTTCAGGCCCTGGGGATCATCTTCTGTGCAGTTGCCTGATTCTCTTCAGTCACAATGAGCTTTCTGTAGTGTGTATTATTTCCCAAGGACAAAGTCTAAAGGTGGGTACTTGAAGGGTCTCTAGGAGACTCAGGAGATTACTGGAGTTGTACAGTGCTTCCTATGCGAGTATTAGGAACTGGGGATCTTGAGCCTCCATGTAAAATGATGGGTCTGGTTGCATTCTTATAATCTCGAGACTGTGGGACACAGAGAGGCAGACACCTGCAGCTTTCAAACCAATCATACTGGTCTGCTATACTAGGAAATACAGGCAGGAAGAACCCTGGAGCTTTCAAACCAACTATATTAGCCTACTTGGTGAATTGCAGGCTCAAAACAAGGTGGACAGGGCTTGAGGAATGACACCCAGAGTGGTCCTCTTGTTTCCAGACTCCTGTTCTCTCTCTCTCTCTCTCTCTCTCTCTCTCTCTCTCTCTCTCTCTCTCTCTCTCTCTCAATGATGTTAAATGACTTTTCTCAAAGTGACAAACTTCCCTATCCAGAGGTTTGTGAGAGCATTATGCAAGAATCAAATCTGTTTCCTTCATCCACAATACCTACAACCAAACATTCCTCTAAAGAAAACACTGAAAAACTGTAATTGTCCTGTCTCAGAGCTGTATGCATTTAAAGAAGAGGAGAAGGTCTTATAGGAATCATCATGCATGTGATTTGGTGGTGAATTTATTTTGTTTTCCAAGTGAGGAGTAACTCTTCAAAAAAAAAACAGGGGTATTAATTTGGAGTTGTTATCATATTGTAAATATTAAACCAAAAAATAAGAGAGAATGCCTCATATATGATAAACAAATAAACAGAACAGAAAAGAACAGAACAGAACAGAATGGGAAAAAAAAACCCTTCCCAGGCAATGAGCCACATAACCTAAAAGCTAGGAAATTTTCTCTGAGGAAACTGTTGGTAGTTCATGTTCAGTTCTAAGTGAACCGTTTAGATGGCTTCCTCTCCTCTCAAGGCTCATGGATCACTGTGCCGAGTGCCTCAGAAAGATTTTACGAGCCAGAATGGACATCTGCAGTGGAAAGGTATCTGCTGGGCACAATGGATGTTGTAGTTGCACACAAAAAAACTCACATGAACATGTTCTGGGGTGGAAAGTGCAGGTCTTTCACAAGATCAAAAACCCCCAAATCCCAGTGGTGTCAGGGAAGGAGTTCATAAAGTCTCACCCTGATTTGAGGAACTGCTAATAGTTGATGGCTTCTGAGAGAGGGAAAATTCAGTGGATTCCACCCACCCAGGGATGCAAAAAAAAAAAATCCCTCAAACATAGATTATAAGGGGTTGGAGAGATTGGTGACTATGTGAAGAAAGCCTGCCACTCCTCTAGAGTTCTTGAGTTTGGTTTCAAGAATCCGTGTCAGGCAGCTCACAGGCAGGTGACACTCCAGCACCAGAACAGCTTTCCACTTTGGGCCTCTGAGGGCACTACAGTCTCCTATATACATGCATAAAAATAAATAAATATAGAATGTTGCTGAATCAACTGTCCCCATATAGAAACCCCCTCATAGCCGTGTTATCAAATTTCTCTCGTAGTGATTATGGATAGATCACATCAAATTGGCAATCAAGGTTGACCAACCTTAGTCACTATTCTAGAACATTCATTTGGTGACTCCCACATGTATAAACCCCTCTTCTCTTATTATATGTTTCTGGCTTATTTAAAATAAATTTTCTTAACACAGTGAAAATTTTGCTACCCAAGATTACAAATCCAGATACAATACCATCTGAGAAAGGGTTAACTCATTTTCCTAAGATGTGGTAGAATTAAACTCTGTGTTTAATTCTATGACCATAGTATATCACTTTTCTATTTAAGATAGATGATTATCATAAAGACAATTTCTATTAACTATACCACCTCCAAACACTTTGACTAGAATCTCCTTCCACATGTCTCCCGCTGCTTACCCTTCCTTCTCATCCCTTCCCCTTCAGAACTGGCCGCTCTTTCATGAGTCCACGTAATCTGACTTTTCTCATTGTGGTTTCTCTTTGTCATATGGGCTGTGGCTGATGTTTAGGTTTTGTTTTAAATTCTTCAATTTGGATTATGTACATAATTCTCTTCCAACATATATCCTAAGTCTTATGAGATCTTGACATTAAATCCAATTTCAAGAATTAACACACAGTGTTCTCTCCACTCCCTTAAATGTACTTATGTAAACTGGGGTCATTGAAAATAAAATTGGTAAGTAATGACAGTTTAACAAGCAATCATTAATGAGTCTTAATTTTAATTTTGTGGTTTAATCTTATGTTTAAAAAGACCACTTTTGACAATCTGGTAGATGGATTAAAATACCCATATCTTGTCTCTCATTTATTACTACCCAACCTTACAAGGGATTATATATTTTGTTGCTTCAGGGTGCAAAAGTACTTCTTTTAGGTCAAACCTATTACCATCCTGGCTTTTTAATGACTCTGCTATCCACACTTCCAGTCTCTTTAAAAAACATTTCTTCCCTAATTAAGCAAAACAGTAGATTGATGACTGATTGCGAAGGGGCCCTGTGGAAAATAAACAGTGCTTTGAATTCAACAAGCTTTCCCTTTTCCAAACTCTGCTGTGTACATAAACACACCCCATGTCCCCAGGTCCTCTCCACCCTTCACACACACAAAATTATTCCCAATTAGGTGTTCCTCTATTTGCCTTTTTCTTCTCATTAAAATTATCCCCAACTTAACCATCTTCTCTCCCTGCACAGTCTAAAATGTTTTCTGTTTGGGTTTTACATGCATAGCAGAATGCCTCAGAACATTCTGGAAACACTGTTGAACAGCTCAGCCCAGCACTGGACTTGATACCTGGCCAACGCGCTTAAACAACAGACATAAAAGCTAAATCTGCACTTCCATTTAGTTAAAAGGTTGCCAGGTTAGTTTGGAGATGCTGTGCTTACAGTATATCCATCTCCCAGGGTCTCAGACTCACCTCATTAACTCTGGAACATTAGCCTCTGATGGTATGGACTCAGGGTTGCTAATATTAATGTTACAGTGCCACATAGAAAGGCAAGAGAATGTAACACTAGAAGTCTCTTCAAGATTCCTATAACATAAAGAACAAGAAACCCACATTCCCAGAACCAATTCTCACTGGGAAATATTTTTTATATTATAATCCTAAAGCTATTTTTCCTCTCCCTGGCTGTCTGCCTCTTACTTCCACTTATGTTACAAATAGCATTTAATGATAGAACAGGGAGACATATTGTGGCTTCACACATTCAAATACTTTATGGCCACTTACTCGAAACTACGAGATAAAGACACAGCGAAATAGTGTTTGCTTTTGATCAATTTATTATCGTTTCTCTGTGTTGTAAGGGTGTCTTTAAGAAATAACACTTTGTAAAAAAAATAGCTAATATGTGAGGGGTTTCTGATTGGCAAGCCAGTATTACATCTTGCATAAACTATGAACGATAGAAGTCTAGGCTCAAAGTTGATTAGATTGTAATATTTTGGGATTAAAAAAAATTCATAATCAATACATGTCACACAACATTAAGATTATGAAAATCGATGGCATATTATTCTAAGAGGAGTAATGAATATTGATATAACACCAATTGTTTCTCATAAAATATAATTTATCTCAAAAAACAATTTTGGAAAAATTATCTTTCAGGATTCAAATATCTTTTCTACTATCTTTTTGGATTTAACAGCCATCAGTTATGGTGCCTTGCATAAATTAATACATGCATAATAAAGAGAATATAGTGTTGGGAAGAAGCCAGGAGACCAGACATCCTGGGTATCACTGGAGGTTTTAACACTTACTCCCTAATTTCATATTTATTTATTTTTTACTTATAACCTTTTATTAGCAGACAATGGATGATCTAAAGGGGGGCACATTCTTAAAGGAAACCTGACTCTCTTGTCCTGTCCCCTTCCCTTTGAAGCTTTAGATGCTAAGACCTCCTCAGTTATGGCTGTGAATCCCTGTCTACTTCTCTCATGCTTGAGATGGCACACATCTTGTGCATGCTGTGGCACATAGTAGGGATTCATAGGTGACCTGCCCTGTTGTATCCCGGAAATGTTGTTTCTCTGTAGTCCTGGACCACCTCTGGCTCCTACAATTTTACCATGCCCTCTTCCTAAAGAATTCTTATGGCTTTGGGGGAGGTATTAAAGAATATCTTGGGGTCTTGCACTCCTGCAATTTGGAGAAAGGGCCAATGTAGAGCTATGATAACATTGAGATTTGACCAGTCATGTGAAGTGATCCCATTTCTCCCTGCCTTGTCTGGAACATGAGATATTGTCAGAAATCAAAGCCATTTGTGGATGGCTGGTGGGCCACATGTCTGATGCCAACACTGCCCTGTGTTTGACTTCTATCACACTTCCCCTTATACATTCAATGCAAATCTCTCCTGGAAAGCTGTTGTGCTCGTCCTAAATGTCACCACTGTCCAGAAGATAGAGGAGTGCATGGGAAAGACTATTAGGTAGGCCTCGAGCTTCAGATGATCCTCACATGTTAGAGAAGCCATAAAGACTCTGGGATGGCTTCTCCCTTCTTCTACTCAGCCCTTTCAACAATCACGATATAAATAAGGACCAGCTCAGAATGCCAACACCCCTACCATTACACCCTTTCTGAGGACAGGGAGCTAGCTCTGGGTTTTCATTGACGTTTTAGTTAGTACCTGGAAAATGGTTTTCCAACATTATTTATTATTTCTGTGTTCATACTGTACAGGCCTACAGAAAGGTCAGATCTGCCATCCAGATCCTATCACGGGGCTCTATGGTCAAAGTTCTGTGGACACTTTCTGAGTTGAATTAAATAATACATGCGAAGTGGTTTACACGTGCATTTTGCAGAACGGTGATTCAGTTTGAAACTTGGGTCAATTGGATGGTTGTTACTTCAGTAGAGCAAACATTTCTCTTTCAATTGGGATTCCAAATACCCACATTTGGATGCAAATATTTGACTGCCATGACTGATTTCCTGGGACTTGCCTGTGCAATATCTACTTTCTTCTTTATGCTATTCCTAGCTTCAAAGAGCAGCAAAAGACCTATATGAGACATAGGCAAACAATGACTACTTTTTTTAAATGTTAGTTTTCAAAATTACAGTTGGGGAAAAGGATATAAAATATGTCAGAACTAATACTGCGTATTTCAGTACAACTATAACATGCTCATAATTCCTGCTGTTCCACTGAGTTACAGATAAAAGAATAATGGCTGGAGAGGTTGGGCTTAGAAGAACAAAGCTTTGAATTATGAACATAGATTTATTGAGAAAACAAAACAATAGAAAAAGCATTTTCTTTGTTTGTTTTGGCATTTGTTTTGGGAAGGAAATAAAAATAACGTATGAAGTTTTGAGGAGGTCTCTTGGTCAGGCCTGATCAACACATTGAAGGACAGTTTCCCATGAGGACAGACAGAAACACTTTTAAAGAACCTTCAGAAATACAACATAGTCTTTTATCGGAGTTTTTCTTCCCTTCCCTCCCCCGACATCTATGAATAGTATTTACCTCCAATTCAGCTAAGTGGGAGAATTAAAAAGTGGGGAGAGAGTATCAGTGGCAGATACTCTGCTTCTGGCAAGTCTTTAATTCTATTTCCTGCTTGATATATCATCTTATTTCCATTTTCCCTAAATGTAATATAGAAACTTTCCATAATAAACGGTTCTTAATTTTCCACTTTTTTTTTGATTGGCATTTTCAGATTTCTCAGGGAGCCCATGGGTCGTTTCTTCACATGTTGCAAAAATAAACGGAAAAAAATGAAAAAAAAAAAAAAGAGAGGCCTGCCATTGTTAAGCCGACATTTCTGAATTTGTCTTCAAGCCAAGGGAATGGATTTGACTGTCTGGCGAGGACTGGGGCAGATCTCTTATTCTCAAACAGATACCGAAGTTGCTTGGACAAATGGTTCCTGTTAGCTGGAGGAAGATATTGAATGGAAGCCATGTGCCTCCGGACCTTGTGGTTTCAAGTTGAACCACAGGCAACAAGAAGAGCTGCCAGGCTCTTGTCTTGATTTCAGCCATGCTCGTGGGGAAGACGAAAACTGTCAGTGCCACCTCTAAAGTTGTCTTAATAAGGAGCTCTGTGAGTACCTATAGCCTAGATGGCAGCCTTGTGAAGCGTAGCAGAAGGGATCAAGGGCACCCAGGACAAGGACACTTGATTTTCTCTGATGAGCACCTGTGGGTGGTAAAGATACTGTGGGGTCTTTCTAGGAAACAGACACAACCCAGGGAGGCTACAAAGAATAGAAATTTGTATCTTCTTACAGCTATCATTAAAAATGAAGAAAAACACACCAGAAGGATTAATGGAGTCCAAAGATGGTTAACATTACTGGAGCAGAAATACAAAAAAAAGAGACAAGTTTCTGAATGGCATCATTTATCAAATTCCTGGGGAAAAAATAAAGGCATATGAAGTGCTGTTTTATATCGTGAAGGCAAAAGAACCATTTAGGAACATACAAGTATGCCTTCCACCATGAACACAGGATATGTCTTTGCCTAGCCATCAAGCTATGGAATAAGATCCTGAAAAATGGTAAGTTTGACTGTAAGTTATCCAGCAGCTAGAAGGAATGATGGAAATGTCCTGCATTTCCTCTTTCATGCCTTCCTTTACAAATCCTCTTTATTTCAGAAGGATTTATTTGAAGCAGTTCTGGCTCCCACTAGTTTGGGAGAGAAATAAAGAATCACAAAGAGCCTGAACTGATTCAATACCATTAGTATTAAACTGTCAAGTGTTCTGTTATTATTGATGTGGAGAATTAAATCACAGAGTCTAACACCCATCTGCAAGGACCAGTAAAAAACAAGTAGCACCATATTGTGTTTCAACAACGATCTGTCCCTTGAAGCAAATGTGCCATGGGCATGGGGAATGTTGGTACTGAAGGAGGCTGTGCAGGGCCAAAAGGGTATATCAGCAATTTCTGTGCTTTACTCTTGATTTTGTATTAAATATAAGACTTCTCTGACATTAGCCTTTAAACATATATCAAATTTGTTGTAATAAACAGAAGATCAATCATGCCTTGACATTTTGATTAAATGATTAAGCTAACACTTATAGATGTGAATGTTGAGAGAGAGAGAGAGAGAGAGAGAGAGAGAGAGAGAGAGAGAGAGAGAGAGAGAGAGAGTTCTGCTCTGGTAGATCTTCACTGTCATTTTGACCTGATTTTTAATGGTGTAGGAGACACAGCTCAGAGCATGTCCAGCAGTGTATTTACAGGGAGATTTTGCTGAGGAAGACCTACCCTGTTGTGAGCAGCACTATGTTATTGAATGAGATCCTGAACACAATGCAAAGGTACATGGAGAAAGTCTGGACACCAGTATTTGTCTCTAACTGATTGTGAATATAATTTCCCCAGGTGCCTCATATTGACAGCACTGTGATTAGCACATGATGGACTGTTTTACCTCAAACCACTGGGTATGCAAATTATTTTATCTTTAAGAAGATTATATATATATATATATATATATATATATATATATATACACATATTTAAATTTTTGTTTAAATCAAGGAGCCTTTAAGGAAAATGTTATCATGGCAACAAGAAAAATAAGAAGGTAACTATGTTTTTTAATTATCTCCCATACAGAATTTCTACATTTCTACATATTTCTAAAATTTAATGTAGTGCTTCACACCCTAAGGCAAACAACTTGGGAGGCATGAGGTTTATAGTCCTAGGAAGAAAACATTAAGATGATGTTTAGACATTTCACCCATTTCCATCTAAAAGTTTTCTTAGACTGAAGTCACAGGTCTCACTTTGCCATAACAGAAGTGTCTAAGGGGGACACACATTTACCTGTCAAGAAACATGTTCACAGCAATAAGGGATGTACCTGCAAAAGAACAGAATCTGCTCCTCTGAGGTGAAAATCAGGAAACCTATGTATTCTTGAAGTTCCTTTCGGCTGCACTCTTTTGAACAGTGATCTTTCAATGATCTTGAAAAGAGAATCAGTAGGGAAAACAATTAATTATTTTGACAGGTGTATCTCAACAGAGAAGGAAATGATAATCTTTTGGATGAACCCAAGTGTCAGCACATATACCTCTTGGGGGAAGAAGAGTAACTGCAGCATTAGGTTGTATTATGAATGCAAATGGCACAATCATATGAAATCTGAATGATGCAAGCCTTACTGTTTACACAGCCATTGGATGAACTGTGATCGATGTTTACCCTAACCAACAAGATTTCTTACCTTAGCAAATTGGCTTTCCTTCGGTTCACTGTATGAAGTAAGGGAACCTCCGATTGCTCTAATTATTAAATGAGGCCCAGGACAAAACAATCAGAATTCTAAGGCCCTTTTCAAATTCAAGAAACTAAAACAATACACATTCCAGACTCTCAAAGAGTGAACTAAATGAAAGCTAGAAAGTCAAAACTAACTTTGAGCCCAGATGCCATTAAGAATGTATTAAGCACCTACTATGTGTCAGGCATGTGTGGAATTTCTCGGTCTATATCCTAATGCTACGGGTGGTCTCGGAATACATTACTCATCCCAACGTGTGCTTAACAATGTCTGTCTATATTTATATTCTGTAGGCATATAATAGACAGCAAACAGAGGATAAGTCTGTCAGTATTTCCAAATACCACCATCCTTTATCTTTATTTAACTGAATAAACAAAAACCATTCAAATATTGAATGAACCAACCTAGTTTGCAATCAATTTAAAATGATCATATCTGATGTAGCTCTACTTATTTTTTTCCTGAAATGACAAGGTGTATTTTATATAATAATTTTAATATTTCTTAAAATAGTACACAACTGATGTGTAGGTATACACAGGATTTAGGTCTTACTCTCCAGTGAGGATCCACCATCAAAAAGGAATTATCTTTATATCACATTTCCATCTTATAATGCAAAGTTTACAGTGGAGAGTTATAAAGTTCCTAACCAACCCAACTGTTCAATATTTATATCAACCTGAGATGTGGGAGAAGGCAAAATGAGGGAGGGCAGAGGATGTCAATAGCTTAGCCATATAGGTAGCTGTAGCCAAACATTACACCTAATGACCCATTCAGTCAGTAGATGGCATCTGGAGCTTTTAACTTACTCACTGAGAAGGCTATAGTGAAAAGGTGTCATCTGCCTTGATCAGGGAGAAAAAGAGAAAGAGAGAGAGACAGAGACAGAGACACAGAGAGACAGAGACAGAGAGACAGACAGAAAGAGAGAGACAGAGAGAAGGCAGAGATACAGAGACTGAGAGAGACAGAGACAGAGACAAAGAGTCAGAAACAGTGAGAGAGAGAGAGAGAGAGAGAGAGAGAGAGAGAGAGAGAGAGAGAGAGAGATTAATACTTATGCTTCATGAATATATTTGGCCAGCACAGTGATACAGAAGGACAATTTCAACAACTAGCCTCAGTATGTGGTCACTGAGACTGCCCACAAGGATTTGATATTTTTAACAGGACCAAAGCACGGTACACAACTTAACGACAGGGTTTCCTGTTTTAGAAGAGCCTGCACAACATAATTGTAGAGTAAGGTGGGAATTGAAACTCTTAAACAAGTATAGTAGGTGGGGGGTGAGAAACCTTGGTATTAAAATAAACAAAAAACTTGGTTTTCTTTTTCTGAAGACAGGCTTCACCGAGGTGTGATTGACACGCCTTACAAGTGAATCACTCTAGAAAAGATACCTTCCAGGACTCCACTGTGCCTTGGCCAGGATCTTAAATAATTTCTCTCAATTTTTATAAAGTGCTATATAAAAATATATGTGCTGTTATTAGACATTGCACTCTCTCCACCTCTATTTTAAACTATGCAAGATGGCTTTTTACTAGAATATTAACATTTTGAGTTTCAACGAATGTTGCTTACAAGGATGTGGACTCATAAGATAAACAAAAACCTCCTTTAGTCTACTCATGAACACTGAACACCACACCAGTGACAGATTAATGCACCAGGTACATTTTTGAAAGATGCTGGACCCTTGACTTCTAAAAGCTCTTTAAATCAAGCCAGGAAGATAAACACAAACAGAAGCTAACCCACTTCTAATTAATTTTAGTTTAAATGTCATGAAAGGCCCAAGTGATAAAATATTAACCAAGAGAGCAAAAGAGAAGAAATGGAGTGAGTTTGCCTTGGACAGATATAGGTAAAAGCAAAGTTGAGCTTTTATTGGTGTAGTGATAGAGAGAAAATTCTAGGACATTATCTCCTTGGAATGAGGTAAGGGCATGATTTGTCAACTGAAAAATAATATGGGTGTCAAATTAAAATCTATGGATGAGTCCATGTGGGTAGAATTCTGGTGTCAAGAATTCATATGCAATTAACAGATGACAGTTTGGGAGCATGGATAAAAATGCTTTCTTGGAAACACATCAGTCTCAGAGCAACAAATATCCATAACATCTCTTACTGGTAGAGATATGTGAAAACATATATATGCATGTGTATTCAACATAAATGTTGAGGAGGGACTGTGAGATTGGGAAACATGTTGTATAGTTGTGGGGGAAGAGGGAACAGGAGAGGATGGTATACGTGGGAAAAATAGTATATGTTTTATCTCATGTAGTATCCATAGGTGTGTGTGTGTGTGTGTGTGTGTGTGTGTGTGTGTGTAGAGTAAAAGGAGAGAGTAGATACTCACACATAGCTATCATATCTTTGTAAGAAATGTGGCATTGAAGCCCATGGTTTTGTACTCTAACTCTAAAGATATATTTCTAAATGCTTTTTTAAGAAGGTAAAAATGCTGACAGATGGTTAACATGAGCTAAAGGCATGTGACAGCATTTCTGGAGGACTGCTGGAAAGAAACATTTGTACTCCTAGAGAGACCAGAGTGAGGATTGAAATCTGGAAGTCTTCTGTGCAGAGATAATAGTGAAAACCCCCAGAAAGGGGAAACTTTGGATATAGTGAGAAAAGGACTGATGTATTCTCAACCTACAACCAATAACCACTTTGTTGTAAAGATAAATAATGATTGCTTTGTTTTTCACACTAAAGACCCATTTGCAAATTAAATATTTGCTATCTAATTAAGCAGGGATAAGAGTATTATTATGGCAGGCCACAAAGGCTGTGGAAGTTCAACATGTCATTTTTCAAAATAGTTTTGGGAGGAGGTTATCATTCAGGAAAGAAAAATGTATGCATCAACCTGAACTCCCCATACTATTTCTTCCATAGTTTGTTTTATAACTAAACCAGAGCAGATTAAAAATAATGAATGTAGCAATCACCTTTTAAAGCATAACCTTTTAAAGGTCTGTGATACTTTTACCTTAATTCACATTTGTGACTATGATGTCATTATTTACATGAAATCAACAAAGATTAAAAGAGAGTTTTCAGAAATGACTCTGGCATCCCCAGAACCTAGTCTCAGTAACTACATATGAATAAGAACACGTAGTATTTATCTTTCTGACATATTTCCCTCAGGGTCTGGGACAGGGAAGGACTTTGAGGGAGGTTGATAGAAAGGGGTTAGATTACAGGCCCAGAAGCCATACGTTCTAATGATATATAGTACAGTGGGAGTAGCTACAGCTCACAATAACCTACTATTTTAGTAACTAGAATAGAGAAATATGAATTTTCTAGACAAAGCAATGGCAAGGAGACATAAATGTGTTTTACCCAGTTCTGAGCATGATGCATTCTATGCACGTATTAAAATAGTTCATCATGGTTCATACAAATACATAATTATTTTCTGCTAATGAAAAACTGAAAGATTACTTAAAGACGGGTCATAGTAACTATTCTCAGATGGCTACACATTCTATACACACACACACATACACACACACACACACACACACACACACACACACACACACACATTGTACCCTATGAGCATGTGCAATTGAAATGAGGGATAACAAAAGTAAGCCTACCAGGAGCTGCAGCAATGCAAACTCCCTAGGTGTCGGAAGTTCAGGAGGGCTCACTCCATGACAATTTTTCTATGTGAACGGGTTATGAACCGAAATGTCCTTTGTCTTCCTACAGAGTCATTGGACACCTGGTCATTGGCTCACCATGTGCAGGAGCTCAATGCCCAGATGGAGTTCTGCCTTACATTCGGGGCTGAGTCTTTTCTTTGGACAAAGGTGCCTGCAGACCAAGTAAGTTTTCTTCCTGTATGCTCAAACATGATCTACCTGGGGCACAAAGATCTTGTTCTTCATTTGAGTCCAGAAACAGCAAATTCAATCTAGCTGTGGCAGGCCCAGGGCAAAATGGAGTGCCAACAACAGACCAGCATTCCAAACTACGCACCTCTGGAAATCAAGCTTGGACACGGAGAAATGACACCAATCGTGGAGCCAAGAAATCTCACCCAGTTCAGTTAACAGTTTCTAGTGCACAGTGGACATGGATAACCATAGGCATCAGTCTTCTTCCAGTCTAACAAGTAGGCTTAGGTCTTAGTGTACCAGGCTCTGAGGATGGAAATTCTTTACTTCTGCTGCTCTCACATTCAATGGCTGTTTTGGCCCAGTGACTATGAAGTTGTGCTGTGCAACTTCTTGATTTCTTGAGTACTGACCTGGTTTTGTCTTTCTATCTGTCAGTGGGCTACATTAGTTTCATGCTGGGGCTATCATGAGAAAATAAAATATTTATTGAGTACCTGTTCTACTGTAGCTAGCCTAACCTATTCTAGCCTAGCCTAGTATACACTCATCTCTCTGTCTCACCTTTCTTCTTTACAAATCACCATGCCATTATCTTGGATCCTCAGAAACTTCCTAAAGGAATCAAAGATTCATATGTCCAAGTGTCAATGAGAGTCAGTCTATACTTCAAATGTGATAACACCAGAATAGAGTTACAGTTTTCTCACCACTCCAATGCAAAATGCATTGAACCACTCCAGCTTCTCTCTTTCTTTATGTGTAAAAAAATGATGTTGTCATGAACTGAATCTCTATTTTGCCTTATAAAACATTTTTTAAATAAAGGATCTTTCTGTGCAGCCCAGGGTGCCCTCAAACCTAGATTCTTATGCTGCCTGCTTATGGTTTTCCATGATGATGGAGATCAAGACCCCTGGCTAGAGAAGCTTTTGAATATGTCAAGAGTTGACACTCTTGATATGTTGAGCAAATGCTCATTATATTAAAGAATAATTCATTCCCATTGGCCATGGGATAGCTTGTCTACCTGTACACGTGTCATGTATAAAGTTTTGAAATTCACAGTTTGATATTCTTGCACCATTAGAATGAAAACACCATCACCATGGAATTGATGATGGTTGAGGAGGAGATACTAACAGGGATACTGATGCTATCTATTAGGTGTTTAGTCCATGCCAAGAACCATGTTGAGCTTTGCAATATATTATTTTAGTTAATTGAGCATTCTGAAACTTGATCTTATTATATTCCCCACATGAATGGCCTACACACATCCTGAAGCCAATAAGAAATGCCCTAATAACACATCGTTTATTTTTCCTAACCTTAATGAATGATTTACTTCCATTTAGTTGGTGGAAACAAGTTACAACCAGCATCAGGGCTCATTAGTTTATAGTCACCCAATCTGCAGAGGTGCTAACAGAAACAACCTGGTACACACTTCATGCATAGCAAGTGGGATAATGGACTATCCACCCATGTCTTCATTAGCAACTAGTTGGAAACTTCCCAGGTGATAAACTTCATAAATAATATTGTACTTAAGCATTTAATATTCTTGGCTCCTTGTTAGCCCTGTGAGGAGATAAGAGACTGACTGCATTGTCATTTAATACATTCTACTTTATTTTCAATGATGTTTGTGCTCTCTCTATTGATGCCAATTGCTCATTTTCCTTAAACTAATTATTTGAAGAACATAACATATCTCTTTATCAGGCACAGTGTGCTTGACATGTTAATTTTCTCTTGTTCTATTGCCTTCTATCTCACAGATCCTATATGTTCTTAATATTACCATTGCCCTTTCTGCTGGACATATGGCAACCATAGATGCATATTCAGCTAGACATGATGGGGCTCCTTCAGTGCCACCAAATGAGGAGTAGAGGCAAGAGGATCGGGAATTCAAGAATTTCTTCACTTACATAAGATGTTTGTGGTTAACTTAGAATGTGTAATATCAGTCGAACAAGGCAGGGAGAGAGACTAGATCAATGTCTCAGTTAGTACAGTGCCTGTGACCCAAGCTTGAGGACTTGAGTCCAGGTTTCCAGTACTCACAGCCAGGCAAAGTGGCTTCAATCCCAGCACTTGAGCAGCAGGAACAGATAAGTTCCCAAAGCTCATTGGCCAGCCAATCTAACTAAATCTACAACCTTCTGTTTCAGTGCAAGACTTAGTCTCACAAAAGTAAGTATTTGAAGAGAATCAAAGAAAGATGTCCCTCTCCCTCTCCTTCTCTCCTTATCTTTCTTCATAAAACAAAATTAATTAATACTAGAGAAGGAGAAGGAGACAGAGACAGAGAAAGCAACATAGAGAGACAGAGACCAAGAAACTGATTCAGTCATACAATATAGAACATCAAATCTAAGAAACTTGAGAGTTTGTATCAGAAGTCAGGATGTACTTGTCTTCCTAGCTCCAGTCTGCTTTTAAGAGACCCACATGTGTTTGAGACCTCATTTTTCAGTAGGTTATCTGTTCATAAAGTATATTAATAGTATCTGGGACTAATTCTATTCTCCTTTGCTATAGAATATGACCTAGGAGTTGAAAGACCTTGGGTATCACACCTAGGGAAATACATGGCTCCTGTTTAAACTATATGAATCCACATATCTCAGTCTACCATATTCCCATTAGAGAATCCTCCATTGGTCAGCGGCTGAACAATATCAGGCTTCCCTGGGTTGCCATTTTTCTTGACATGGGACATGTCCAAGTAAGACATTATCAGGGTGGCTGAAGGTGAGTGATTCCCTACTTATAATATACGTCATTATGGCAGAGTAGGCCACATAGTCACATTATTGTAGATCAGAAAGCAAAGAAAAGGAATCACTGGTACTCAGTTGAATTTCTTTCTCTTCTTGCAAGAACCTAGATAATGGGATGGTGCTACACACATTGAGGGCAAACCTTCATGCAATGTTAATCCTGTTTGGAAAAGATTCCAAAGTCTTTTTACGCTCCTGGGCTTTTCTTAATTCAATCAATTTGATTGTCAAAATTAGCTATCACATGTTTGCTTAGTTTTGCTTTATTTTGTCTTGAGGCTGGCCTAGAATTCACCATGTAATCATTGCCTTGAAATTGCACCAATCCCCCTGCCTCAGCCTTCTGACTTCTGGGGTTACAAATCTAAACCATCATGACTGACTCTAGTATCTCAAATCAGTATTAATTAATTAAGTCAAGACATTCATTATACAGAAAGCAATTACTTGAACAATTCCTTGATTTATATATGTAAAGCATAGATTTTGGACACTCTATTCCCAGGGTAAAATGAAATGTTGATTCATTTAATAATGGTATGTATCAGACAGTACAACTGTGAAACGTATTTGACAGCATTCTGTGTTTTGCATACAAAGCTGATGTCCTGCATTCATCACATTTTTATTTGGTACAGCAGGGACTCACTGGCCTTATTCACCTAAACTTGCTTTCATTACTGCATATGATGAATGGGATCATCAGCAAGATGGGCTCTCAGAGTGAGCTTCCTTAGTAGGTCAGTGGAACAGATTACCTTAACTACATTATAGAGGCAATGACTCAAGAGCTTGCTTCTGGTGATTGTATCTGGGACTGAGCTGACCAGTATTTAGATATGAATAGTCTATAGCTTTCCCTGGGTTGTTTGAATATTTATTGTTATCATTGTTGTGAATGCATTTGTTGTTATGTATTCATTTGTTATTATATATGCATATGTATGGGCACACTCATGTGTATGTGGAGTGAGTACACATACATATGGAGGTCAGGATATCCTGATCCTCCATATTCTTTTGTAGGTGAATTCTATGTTTTATTTGAGACAGGTTCTCTTATTGGTCTAGAAATGCTCTAAGCTGAACTTCCAGGATCCTTATGTCTCTTCCTCCTATCATCACATCTCTATGATCACAGGCCCACAAGGCCATGCTAAGCTTTTTATGAGAGTTCTGGGTTCTTGAGACCTAAATTCAGGTTCTTACTCTTGCCATGCAAGTGATTTACCAACCAATCCAGCTTCCAGGTCCTTAGATATTATTATTGAGAATCCATCAGCTTCAGGCAGTGGTGGCACATGCCTTTAATCCCAGCACTTGGGAGGCAGAGGCAGGTGGATTTCTGAGTTCGAGGCCAGCGTGGTCTACAGAATGAGTTCCAGGACAGCCAGGACTACACAGGGAAACACTGTCTCAAAAAAACAAAAAACAAAACAAAACAAAACAAAAACCAGCTTTTTTTTTTTTTTAGGGTTATTAGATACTTTCAATGTGGGATATTTAATGACAGCACCTATTTAGTTTTTTTATAATCAAAGATTAATTTTACTAATGGAACTGCTAGCCAAACTGAACTGTAAAATGTTCTTTTAACTACTATAGTTACAAATATTGATATCACACGTACAAGACACGTTAAAGACATCTCCTCAAGGGGTCATTCTCTTATCCATTTCCATGTGTGAAACAGTAACATGAGAGGGCGGAACTTTGCTAGTTACTTCTCCATTGCAATTATAACTTACATGCTCAAAATGGGAAGAATCAAAGTCTAATGGCTTTTTCGAAGGATAGAAAAAAGACAGAGAGAGAGAGGCGGGGAGGGGGAGAAGGGGATGGGGGAAGGCAGGGGGGAGAGAGAGTGGGAGGGAGAGTGAAAGAGGAGGAGGGAGGGAGAAAGAGGGAGGGAGGGAGAGAGCAAGAGAAAATAAAGACAGAAAGAGAGAAAGTGAAAGAAAGAAAAAGAAAATAAAAAAGCAAACATGCACTTGCAGAATTGATATTTACATTGAAAAACAATATCAATGAAAGTAGCTGGCATCTTATAGACTGAACCCAGTTACTGGGTATCCATCCAACTGGATGAAACTTTAATAAGTTGCTATTGTTCATGGATTTTATTCAAGTAAGGAAGCGAGAAGGGAAGTGAATGTAACTAGAGCTTGTGAAGTAGCAAGAGAAGAGAAATGAAAGCCAGGCTTCTGTAACTTTTGATCTTTGTTAAACAGCAGGACACATAGTTACAAAGGAAGCAAGTCTTGGGGAAATGTGAGGGCAACACGTATGTGCTGTGCACTGAGTAATTTCCCGTGGAATAAAAAGAGGGAAAGTTTATTTAACTAGGAACTAATGTACACCACACGGCTGACTGGCCAGCAAAGCAGTAGAACAACCATGCTATCAAGACCAACTCTTGGAATAAGATATTGGGTGGGGGTGGTTTTTAAGTAGGAATAATAGAAAGAAGTTTGAGTTAGTATGCCGTCAGAGGCAGATTACCTACCTTCAATGGGGATCAAAAGGGATCTAATAGTGTCAGCGTTGATGGCAAACTTTCTATTAAAACTGACCAGCAACACTCTAGAGTAACTGTTAAGATAGGCTATTGTTTAGTGTACAAAGCTGTTGTATGGGTATAGATGAGAAAGATACTGTTTCTATGTTGTGGAAGAGAATGGGCTCATAATGTTTATCCCAACATTGACATATGCTTTCTAGGCTGGTGTTTGTTTCTTTGTTGTTTTTGTTTTATTTTGAATTTTGGTTCAAATCTGTATCCATTGATGACTGACTGGCTTTAGAGAAAGCCCTTTCTTTCCCTCAAAAGCTCATCATATCTTGACTATGCCTAGGAAAGAAGCACAATTGCAAGCCAAATTCCAGTCAGATGCCAAGATTATAGTCTGATCTAAAAACTCGTCAGGATAATCCCTGTGAAATGATGGTACCACTTTAAGTTTTGTTAAGACAAAGATGAAAGACATATACAACTCAGAAGCAAAATGCCCTAAACAGAGAAGTCGACAACAGCTACAAATGAGTACTGTGCAATGCAAGACAGCACTTTATCGGTCTCAGCTTGCAGGGTGATTATCATATGTTCACGCCACTTTCTCTATTGACATTTAATCCTGAGCTTGTTGGACTATAGTCCATTTTGACAATCTATTCTATTACAGGCTTTTATTTTCTGGTCCAGATCACAGACCATACAATTTGGAAGTTTGATGCATGCAGAGAAATTTGGAATTATCTCCAGGTCTCAAAGGATAAGAAGGGTATTCATACCACTGGAAAAAAATGAGCAACTGAATGCAAAGAATACCAAATTAAAATGCACAGGCCCCAAATAAGACTAATGGTTTGCAAAAGGGATGTGGCAAGATTTGCACATAAACCATGTAGCTGTTGTTTTTCCTGGGGTTTAGGACTCGGTCTCTGTATGGGGGTCTGTATGGAGGACCTCCAGGCTGACAGTGGAAAGTGTGTGTAGCCTTAACAGTGTTTACATTTTGCATTTACAGCCACCTCTTTATTGAGGTTTCCTGCAGTTATTTTGCTAGACAGTAGAAATGTAAGACAATGAGAAACAATTGTCTGGCTGTGCTAAGAATGCAAGATATAGGAAGACATTTAGTGAGAAAAAGACACAGAGCTTTAAAACAATAATAATAATAAATAGACCCTTTAACATGGGTGATTGTTCTGGTGATATTATTTCTATAGATACATTGAATGTAGGATAAATTCTATTAGGTTATTTTTTCTCCAAATTGAAAGCTGTTTTTCATGCACTAACCATATCCTGACCACAGAAGGAACTGATCAACACTTGTGTCTTATTAAATCCCACTCTCTGGGAGTAGAAAATGAATGAAATTTCACAAATTAAAGACTGAAGACAATATTTTAGGGTCAAATCATTAAATTCAGTCTGATTAATCATAAACTTGAGTCACGCGAGTTGACTGGCATCCTATGAAGACAGAGGAAATTAAATTAACAGGAAAATTCCTTTGTTCCACATTAATAAAAGTCTACCTACATAGAAATAGGACAGTTTCCAGGACTGCCACTACCAACTGTGTGACATTGGGAATATGTTCCAAGATCTCTGGCCTGATTATGATCATAGTAACATATTAATATCATTTTTCTGCCTCCACTAGTACCAAAAGAGGCAGAGAAGAGAAGGGTAAGGAAAGGGGCAGTGAGGAACATATTCTAAACCATATATTATAACTCCTTATAAGAAAATCATTATGTAAATTCTTTCTCTATTATCATGATTTTAACTGAGATTATCTGTGATTTACCCAATGAGTGAGGTATTCTGAACCTTTTTTTTTTTTTAACAAAATGAAGCATATTCCCAAATTCCTGATGCTCAGTGGAATAAAACAAATCGCCTAGCAAATTTCCTACTTAAAAAATATCGAAGGGAAAATTACACAAAAGGATGGTTTTCGTTTGTTTTCCTCTTCAGTTGTGTTGCAAATAGTTCCCCCAATGAAACCTTGGAATTTCCTCCAGTCTGTTCCCGATTATCTCTGTGGGAAAATAGGGAAAAATCAATCTGTTTTCCACATAACCATATTACATCCCATTATTTGAGGAATGCAAAATGCAAACCCCAATGACCAACAATATCAATCTTTTCCCTCTCATTTCCAAGTTTTATTTCAGCAGGAGTTGTGAAAAAAAAAGCAACTACAGGCGGGATATCATTCTACCCCAAGCAACTGCAGATCTTAATCATCATTTATATAAAACAGGACGGTGCCTTCTCTTCATAGCTGGTTGTATCCTTGACCTTGGGAGCTGCAAGGGCTTCAGCAACTATGATACACTTGAGAAGTCTGTGAAGGATGGAGACTGTGGCAAACACAGCCCAAACTCCTGTCCTCCAGTTGACAAGAGACATTCCTTGCCTGCCAGCCCAAGACTGGAATTTCTGGACGAAAACAAAATGGATTCCATGGAAATGTCATGTACAGTTTTTAGTAACTTTTGACCTACTTGCCTTTAAAATTTCTGGTGCCTTACCCTGCCTCAGTAAAATAGTTATTAAATAAGATACCTATGGTAGTAAGATTTTCTATAAGTTTGTAAGGACGATATCTGTTTTTTTCTTTCCTTCCTTCCTCCTATTCTTTTATACCTTTATTTTGTTTTGTTTTGATTTTAGGTCTGAAAGATTGAACCTATTGCCTCCCATGTCAACTGTCTTAGTCATTGATGTTATGATACAGATCATTTAATGTGTGCCATTATAAACAATCTATTACATAGATGCTCTTTTCTTTTTTATTTAAAAGCTTTTACTCACACATCATGATTACAGTTCTGCTCCCCCTTCGTTTCCTACCAGCTTCTCCTCACATTTTTTCCCATCTGCATCCACTCCCTTTTTGTCTCATTAGAAAACACTCTTCTATAGGATAATAATAAAACAATGAAATGAAATCTACCACATTGGAATTGGACAAAACAAACAAACAGAAGTAAAAGAGCCCAAGGAAAGGCAGAAGGAACAGAGATCTTCCCATTTGTACATTCAAGACTCCCTGACAAATTTCACTTTATTTCCTAGAAAATAAAAGAAATCTAGGGCATCATCTGTAACATTTACATAAAAATCAAAAGATATAGAAACAAGTCTTACAATTTTTTCAGGGAATTGAAGAACTCCTTTTATTATTATTATTTTTTTATTTTTGAAAGTTCACACATGTATAACACAAACCTTAATCACTTTCAACTCGCACCTTCCTGTCTCACTGCAATTTTCTTTGTGTTACATACTGTTAACCAAAAGGGAAGATCATACATTCATAATTGAACAGAGATATTGGCTGTTGGTTTTAAGAGGCCTCTACTGTTTACTGCACCATGCATGCTCATTTCTATTTATATTAAAATAAATTACTTTGACATGATTAAATGATTGGTGTTTTTTCCTTCATTGCACAAGTCAGCATACAACTTTTAAAGATGGTGATACACTTAGCATAGAAGTAGGTATTTGGACCACTAATTCTACAAGTTGAATCATTCTTAAGTTATTTATGTACTTAAACAAAGTACATATCTATAGATGAGCATGGTGATCATTCCTCCCAAAGAGTATTGTTATGAACATCAAGATAGATCTTGTGTTTGTAAAGAACTTAGGGGCTTGTTAACAGAAAAGAATTCAGTGAATGTTGGGTAAAGATATATATATATATGCCCATGGCTTGGAATAATAAAGATGGCTCAGATTATAAAGTACCAGTCATATAACATGAGGAATTGAGTTCTGATCCACAAAACATGTATAACAAGCAAGGCATGGTTTGGTCTGTAAGAGAGATGTTAAAAGAGACACTATCTCGAAGGTTAAGTTAGAGAGAAAAAAATGAAAAACATTCTTTCTGTCTCTGGGTTCTACATGCACATATCCACTTGAACATGTGTATATCATCTAACACACACACACAAAAAAAAAACACACATGAGTAATTGTGTAGATAATTGTTAGGTGATCTTTTGATTTCTCCTTATAGACATCCGAATATCCATGTAGATAAACATTCTACCATCAAGATAGATAAAACATTAGTAGATACACACAGGTGAGACTATAAAAACCTACAACTGATAATCAACTCATCTACGTGGGTTAGTAATATTTTGTTTGCAAGTACTGGTAAAAGTTAAACCATTAGCTATATAACTATTGGAGATCCTTGAAGTTCATGCAAAATATAATGTCATTATTTGTATTAGGGGAAAATACTCTAAAATGAAATCTCTGGAAACATTACATTTTATTCCATTTAAAGATAATTTATTTGTATCATTTTTCTTTTTAGACTCAAAGTATTAACAGTATACTGGAGTAACCCTCAGTTAGATGGACCCCCAACAACTTCAAATTCAAAGAAATAAAAGTAGTCTTTGCCCTTTCAGAACTTTCCATCCCTGGACCTGAAGAATGGTGACCTTTCCAGCTATGGCAGGGACAGTGGTTTTGGTGGTTGATGAGTGGAATCTGAGACTTGTCATAAACCTCCATCACCATGCAGCTGTGGGAGGGACCACCCCACTCCCACGAAGCACACAGGCTTTCTAAATAATCTCTCCACCAGCCATAGACCTGAACACAAAGGGAGCTTTTCTTCACCTCATCTAAGGGAGTCACTGTTCTTGGGTTAGAGGGTTGGACCAGATTACCTAGCATGGTCCCCAAGTGCCAAGCTATGCAGAAGCATAATGAACGGGCAACAGGAAAAAAAGTTTGAGTCTCCATTTCCATAAACACCATTCCTCTTTGGCATCCATTCTATAAATTAAGCTAAGTTCACTGTTGATATACACCTATGAAGCATGTGCATGTAATGATGAAACCCCAGATAAGAAGCTATGTTTCTTAGAACCAAGGTTCTCCAGAATACTGGGATTGTAAGCCTTTCTTAAATTCACTAACTTAGTGTCTCATGTTACTCTGCTATCCAACATTCTCCCTCCCTTCTTTCACCCTCAGTCCCCCTCTTTCCTTTCTGTCTACCATTCTAGATTGGGCAAAGCTATAAAAAGAAAACAAAGGAAAACATTTGCTTCTATTTTCAAGTAGGAAGGAGACAAGCTTCAAGACAGGGAGACTCCCTTACAGCCAAGATGACTGACAAATTCTTGTGGCTTTCTCCAAAAGTCAAACCAAGATCTAGCCAGCAGCCAGGCTTAGTTCTGGCAACTTTGCTATGCCTGGAAATGAGTGCAATCATATCCTAATAGCTATTTGGATAATTGTTCATGTGAGTGATCTGCCAACTAATGTTGGGAACAAATCCTTATTACAAATATAGCATGCATTCTAATCTGGAATATATTAAAATGTGATTTCTATGGTCGCCTATTTCTAAACTAAAATCACAAAACCATTTATCACCTTCATTTTAAAAGGGAACAAACTTTAAAATGCAATGGTCACAAAGAGGAGTGTGAATGTATAGTCACAAGTTTAATATTTTAACACAAGATGTCTAACCTGATCTTAAAATGTTTAATGAGTGCTGTCTTCTGCATCAATATTAGTCTAAAGAAAGATTTTATTTTTCTAATGACCGGCTCCAATCTTAGTGCTTGTATATTAAACTTACCAGTGACTCATGTTCATCCACCATACAAGTGATAAAATGGAGATGTACGTATTTATGGTGGTTGATTAAATTGGAATGAGTAAAGCTTACTTACCAGAAGTCTGGATCTACGGACTAAACTTCCCAAATATCTCCTCCCTTTGAGGTAAAGGGATCGGAGCTTAATGGCTGCAGTGGGAATCTTAGATGGTATTCATAAAGTCAGAGTGGAAATCATTTTGCCAATTGCTCATAAAGATGTGCTGCGGCAGCCTGGAAAATGAGCAGGGCTTTGCACATGAGATAGTCTTGGTCTGAATTCTAATGTGTACCTTATATGCAGGCAATCATGAGTTGGAGCATTCTCTGAATGTCAATGCCCTCTGCATTATAACAGTAATAAGAAAGTCATTTTCTTTCCATGCTATTGTAGTTTTTAAACAGGAAAGGGCAGGTAAACTGGCAAGCACAAGCAGGCAATGATTCAATAAATGTTGCTTTATCTTTATCTTTATCTTTATCTTTTTATCTTTATCTTTATCTTTATCATCTTTATCTTTATCTTCATCTTTATCTTTATCTTTATCTTTATCTTTATCTTTATCTTTATCTTTATCTTTATCTTTATCTTTATCTTTATCTTTATCTTTACCTTTATCATGAAAATCTTTGAGAAAGACAATTACAGCTTGAAAATTTTTAAATGTCAGCATCCTTGGCATTGACCAGCAAGTCCATGAAGGCTCCCAATACTTCCCAAGATGTAGAGCAACTGGTCTCAACCTGTGGGTTTCCACCACTTGGTGATGTCAAACAACCCTTTCACAAGAGTCACGTAAGCATGAGAGCCTGTGTAGCAGATATTATGAACCTTGGGGTTCATAAGAGTAGCAAAATTGGACTTCTAAAGGAATCACAAAAATAATTTCATCCTTCGGGCAGGGGGTCACCACAACATGAGGAACTGTATTAAAGGGTCACAGTGTTAGGAAGGTTGAGGACCACTGCTCTACAGAGAGGGAAATAGAGAAATGTACATGTGCCGTTGAAACAATCAGAAAATACGTGTCTACTCTTCCTCTTTGGGCCCCAACAACTTAGCTGCAGCCACCTTGTAGCACTTTCCTCCTGCCCTTTTCAATGGCCAAAATAGCTTAGCCCAAGCCCCAGTGCCAGACAGCATCACAAGCCTGAGACTATGTCCAGATTTCTGTTCACTTTGGTGTTTAGAAACAAAAGGCTATTACAATCCCAGGAGTAAGCCAAAAGATTCTAAATAGAACATAAAGCCTAGACATTCAGACTCCTCGGGAGGAACCAAAAAGGTTAAAATCACTTTTCTTGGGCTTTTTGTTATTTTGTGTTTATTTTTTCAATTTGGCTGCAGTGAGAAGAGAGAAGAAAGACATATTAGCAGCAGCTTATCAGTGACTACTATCACATTTTGAAAATTGATTAAAATATATTGGGTGGTAGAAATATGAATGATTGTGGCATCCTTGGACTTACATATTTTTTCCTAGAAATTAGAATTTGTTTTGTTCCATCCCACAGAGAAGGGGGAGATAGGTTATGGTTTTATCTGGAACACAAAGCTGATCTTTGATCTACACTCAAGCAATTCCTGTGTCATAGATTCAATGAAATAATTACATAAATTATATACCTGTGGGAAAAGAAGAACTTGTGTACATCAAGACAGTGAGAACATGCAAAGGACCACTGACCATGGGGTGCCCATGCACATATGGCACATCTACAGCATGATTCCTATACTTAAGGCCCAGAGAGCATCTTGGGAGAGGATATGGAGAGATTGTAAGAAGTGCAGGATTTCTTCTGGGATGTAGTATCTTCTATATATAGAACAGGTAGCTACACCCACTTAAACTTAACTATATGGTGACCTAGGCAAGACCTGCACAATAACAGTATCGTTTGGCATCCCAGCATGATGAAGGAAATCTTAAACAGCCCCACCTTTAAATGACAGCTTTGGACAATTGATAGCTGCCAAGAGAGATAAAAATAGTTCTTCAGAAATAAGCTCCCTAATAAGCTTTGCAAGTCCAAGTAATCCACCCTAAACAAATGTACATAAGAGCAATACAAAATGGACTTGGCAGATTGTGGTGTGTGTGTGTGTGTGTGTGTGTGTGTGTGTGTGTGTGTAAAAGAATAATATAAAAAGGTCATGATTTAAGAGGGGGATATGCAAGGAGTTGGAGAGAGAGAGGGGGAGGTTTGGAAATGCCATATATATATATATACACTATTAGTGTATGAAACACTCAAAAAAACAAAATAAATGTTTTTGAGATAAGATAAGATATTGAGATATAAATCTAATTGGTCTTTTATTTATCAAAATACCCTTTCTATTAACTGAGCAAATGCATTTCAAAATCTTCCTATAGCCAGAGTGTTAAACAAAGATGATAACTGTAGTGAGTTAAACTTGGTCCTCATCCTCAGAAAACCTTCATTGTGTTGATGAGAATGGAATGGGAGTAAGTATCAAACTGCATTTCATGCTTCATCTTGAATACCTTCAGATTTCTACTGTGTTCTAATCTCAAGGAAGTGGTGGTTAGTAGATGTCCTGGAACTGCATCAAATGACCCAGTCTCTTCTCTAAGGCTCCTCTTCTCTGCACTATGAGTTGTCTGAGAAATGTTTATATCCATCTTTACTGAGAAAGAAAGAAGAAAGTAAATACCCAACATGGCATCTCCCAACAAAGAAGAGATGAGAAGCTATCAGGTTCTCCCTCTTCTGTGGGGCAGGCTGGATTCCTTCCTATACAGTAGCTCAGACAGTTCTCTCAGAACATCACACTCAAGCTGTTGTTTTCTCTCTATCCCATTAACTCAGTCTTGTCCCCTCATGTGTCCTAGGCTCACCTCCCAAATTAAACCCTGCACACAGGTTCTGTCTTAATCCCTGATACCTCATGAAATAGTTCATCTTGATTGTCACATGACTGGAATTTAGAGTCATCATAGAAATAAACCCCTGGACATGTCTGTGATGAATTATGTAGATTAGATTAATTGAGATGGGGAGACACATATTAGATGTGGGCGGCACCATCCCATGGACTGGAATCTGAGGTGAATAATAGAGACTGACCAGCACATACTACTTTGACTTTGGATGCCATGTGACCTTGTATTCTGTCTACTCTGCATGAAAGATCCCAATGCCATGTACCCTAGCCACAAACGACTTGACCACTATGCAATCTGAATTCAGGAGTTTTTACACTGGAATATGATTATTTTTTCTGTGTCTATCACTTGTCCCTGTGATACTTAATGTATATTGAGTTTAGAAATGAAATGTAGGCTTATGCCCATTTTCAGAGCACTGCACAGAATGTCTCCTGGTACTTGCAAATATCCATCCCTGTGGTTCTTTGTGGAAGGCCTGCCTCTCTATTTCGCAGCAGGGGTCACATCCAAAGTGAGTTTGGATTTCCGTTGGCTCCCTCACCTACTCTGTGATCTACCGTGACACATTGCACTTCATGTACACTCAAATAACGGTTACTGAAGGAAGGAGCAGCAAAGTAGATGAGAAGTGAATGATATAACATCTTGAACTAATACAGCTGAGGGTAAGGAATTATCTACACAAACCTAGGAATGCCACTGGGCTAAGCTCCCTTAGCAGCATTACACATGTCAGCATACATACAGTGAATACCAGAGGTTGTGCACACATTTTCATTAAGATGCACTCTTCCTCTTTAAGTGAGCTCTAGGCTGCTCCAGATGTGCGATGGTAGCCATATTTCAACTCTCCACCTTCACACCTCCCACCGGTGTTAACCTCTTTTCCCCAAGATTTATGTCCTTTTTTATTGTTCTGCCTGGAGCCATGCCAGACCCCAGGATCAAACTTCCCAATCTCACCAAACTCTTGGGTGAAGGGAGCAGAAATCAGACTTGGTAGAAAGGTCTGGTCTGGTGATGTGGGAAAGGAAATGGCTTACCTGTCTCCATGGAAACATAGGCACTTCTAACTTGATGCTATATAAATGAAATGTGTTGTTTATTCGACAGGACTCAATTCTGAGGAAACACAGCAGTTTCTAAAGGCAAATACATTGAAAAAATCTTATGTAAAAGTTCTTCCTTTGTAGTTTTCTTTTTAATCTTAAAAAATAGGCATATGAGTGTTTGGCTACTCCAAGTGAGTGCCTGGTGTTCATAGAAACCGGAAGGAGACATTAAATTCCCTGAAACTAGAGTTAAACATAATCATGAGCTGCCACAAATGTTGATGCTAGAAACTGAACCAGGTCCTCTGGAAGAAAAGCAAGTATAATTAACCTCTAAGCCACTTAACCACTGTTCTAACGTTTTTTTTTTTTTTTTGGTTTTTTGGTTTTTGGTTTTTGGTTTTTGGTTTTGGTTTTGTTTTTGTTTTGTTTTGTTTTGTTTTGTTTTTTTCACTTTTTCATCTTCTAATTTTAAATATAACTTTTATTTGTAAGATGTAATTGTTGTCTTGGAAGATTACTGCTGATTAATCCCACACTTTCTAGCTCTTTCTCAACCCAGGTGACTGGTTCAAATGAGCTGTTCTAGTTCAGACTCCTCTCCAAGCTGACTGATTCAAACTGGTTTCTCTCAGCTTCTCATCGAATTGCTCTACTTGGCTTCAAACTAACTCTGGCAAACTTTTTACCTAAATTTTTGGTTCCTTCTTATTCTCTGGATTATTCTGTATTCTCCTGTGTCTAGCTTGCTCTCTGCAACCTGTCTCTGTAAAACTGTCCTGGTAAAACTGCCTCTGTACTGATCTCAACCAAACTTAACTAACTCACTGACTGTACAGCTCTGAAGTAGCCTTTTCCCCTGTCAGTTCTCAGGAGAGTTGGGAATATTGTATCTCTGACTCATCCTCTTAAATCTTAATATGATTTGTCACTTTGCCCCTCAATGAGTCATCTTTTTAAAATGTGACTACTTCCTTTTACAAACTAATTTTACCTTCATTGTTTTCTATTAAAGCTGTGTACTAAAGGCATGTCTGTATTCCAGTCAGAGGGAATAAAGGAGTGTGGCATGTCTGCTCTCCAGCCAATAACCCACACCTAAAAGGTCTTTAGATGTGATCTCTTGCCAGAGCAACCATGTTGTTAGATTTAAAGTCCTTTGCATCTAATCACAACACATTAACTATGCACTCTAGGTGTCAAGTGAAGGATCAGGAGAAAGCAGTAGTATATTCTTCAACAGATAAAATCATTCATCCAATTTACTGTAGGCTTTAGTTAATCTCTCTAGGAATTATAAGTAGGGACATCAAAAGTTGAGTCTCTTGAATCGTTGCATGAAAATGGGCCAGATAGAAGGCATGTTTCTTTCAATTGTACTGTAATATTCTTCAAATATTTCTGAGGGAGAATTGGTTTAAGTTAAGTAAATCCTTTACCCTGTTGTGCTGTTCCATTAGGAAGAGACCTTACAACAATGTGGCTGAATGACTCTATGCTGCATAACCAGCTGGAGATCATATGGAAATAGAAGTATTAGACTTGGGAGATGGCTCAGTGGGCAACATGAGTTGTAGTACCTAAGTTAAGATCCTCAGACCCACCTTAAAATGTCAGACAATGGGGCATGCACTGGAAGGATACAGAGAAGAACAGATCCCAGGGAATTTCTGTCTGTCGGTTTGTTTAAAAACCTTCAGTGGTTCATTGCAATGTTTTCCAAAGGGAAACTTTCAATCCTGAAGAGAGACCCATGAGTGTAGATAAAGGACATGTAATCCACAGATGAAATTGACGTTATTTGCAACATCCCTTACCAAGGTTATATACACAGTAAATGATGCTGGGAAGAGTAGATTCTCTGACCTGCTGAACTAATTCCCCGCACATGGAATCAGAGCCCCAGGGATTCAGTTTGTGTATGTCATCACCCATTCCCAGATAGGATCTTCCTTAATGCAGTTGCTTTCAAGCCACCCATACTCCCTTAAAGTACCTTGGGGAGGTCATTGATTCTCCAAGTTGGGATCCACGTGATCACTAGTTTGGTCTGTCCTAAGTTCCTTATCCAGGATGAGAAGACCTTTGTGTATACTCAGGAAAAAGGAAGTGACAAAGGAAGATTCTGAAACACATCTGAGGATTAAAAGCAGTAATCCTCAGCAATCTTGTCAGGACTCACAGTCACTAACTACAGGTGGAGGCAGAGCACTTAAGCTCAAAATATCATAAGCTTCTGATGAGATAAATGAGTCAGATTTTAACATTTACTTTAATTTAATTTTCTTTATTTTAATTTCAATGTCTAGCACTTGATTCAGATATTGGAAAAGTTTTAACTGTGCCTAGAACAGCTTGGGCATATTAATAGATTTCTTTTGACAATACATTTTATTGACTGGAAATATGATCAAGTATTTCCAAATGGATCTAATATCTGAGTTTTTACTGGCCAAAACACTTTGGCCATTGATTTCATAAATAGATAACAGCTTTGATATCAGTTTTTCATAATAATCACATCAGTGTGTGTGTGTACATATGTGCACATGCATAGATTATCATATATACTATATAACTAGGCAAATATGTCTATAAGATACTTAATCTAAAAACAGAACTTTAAGAACATAAATTCTCAAATGTCCTGCCAGAATACCATGGCTGCTTAAAACTACCTGATTTGGAAATAGGAAACCCTTGCTGCATTTCCTCAGGTTCTGTTGATGAGATTAACCTTCCCATACACACCAAGATTAATATAGTTGACTGCTTTACTTCACGAGCTATCTTCTGATCTATGTACACACTGTTTAATCTCCTGAACATGAGTAATTCATTAGTCTTTGGGGTTTAATAGTTTGAAGTGTACTAGTATAGAATTCACTCAAGATTTCTTTTTCCCAATTTAGCTAGCTAGAGATAATAGGCAAAAGAAATATCATATGAAACTAGTTAGGGTCTTATCAACTCTTTTGACAGGAAATACAGAGAACAGTGACTATTTGAACATTCCAAACCGATACTGGGTAAGTTGAGGATGACCTAGATAATGTACAGAATCACCTTTACTTTATTTGTTTCTTTCTTTTTTGTTTTTTTTTTTGTTTGTTTTGTTTTGTTTTGTTTTGTTTTTTTGTTATTTTGGTTTTTTTTGGATTTGGTTTTTTTCAAGACAGGGTTTCTCTGTGTAGCCCTGGCTGTCCTAGAACTCACTCTGTAGACCAGGCTGGCTTCAAACTCAGAAATCTGCCTGTCTCTTCCTCCCAGAATGCTGGGATTACAGGCATGCGCCACCACCGCCCGGCTTTGTTTGTTTATTTCTTGAAGTAGTCAGTTAAATGGATGAACGTGAATAAAAAGGTCGCCAAACCAAATGGTTTGAGTCAAAAACAGAGAAATGCCTTGGTACCTCCACCCCACTGCTCAGACTTTTTAATCCCTCAGTGTTGATCTATAGCTTCTTTCCTTCATTCACTCTTACACTGTTATCAACCGCAAATGGTCAATTTTGTTTGTCAGTATCAAATGATGCCAAGTGATTTTATAATATGAAAAGATGCCCACTGACATGAGAGGTAGGCTTTGCGAAGAATTTCTTTTGTTTTCCATGTAAAATTTATTTTGAATCTGAATTTTCTGAACTAAAAGACTAAAGCTCAAACATATTCAGTGTCCAAACTCAGTGTTTAAATTTCAGTTGAAAAGTAATTGATTAAAGGTGATAATGTATAGTGTCTTTCTATATGTTAAGACTAGGTAGGAAAGCTGGCTCAAAAGTCAACTTGATCATGCCACCTGTTTTCACAAGGCTTGCAAGCTAAGAATAGATTTTACATTTTTAAAAAGTGTTTCAGTTTAATAGCCATAGAAGTACCAATATAATATTTTTCACAGAAAATATTTGCCAGCCCTAGCATTAACCTGTAAAAATATTTTTATTGTCTTCTGAATTTGACTGTTGGATTTTTATCATAAAACATTAAGATCAGGATTAATGGTATTCCCATAATGAATTTTATTCTTCAAATTAGGAGAGTACAAAATATAGTTAATTTGAGAAGCCTGATCTCTGCATTATCTGGAAAATCAATAATATGAAAGCTTCTAATTAAAGGACAAAAAATAAATGCTTTTGAATATGAACTCTTAAACACGCAGGAAAAATATCTTCCATTTTATATATTCTTACTGAATAAGGTGATATGGTACAAGTGCCCCCAAACTCTGCTATTTAAACAAGTTTTCTTATTAATTCCTCTACACTCTGTACATGCAATGTGTACACACACACACACACACACACACACACACACACATACCTGTTTTATATTTCACTGTATAGCTACTTGATGACTTATATTCTTTAAACATTTGCGTAGCAGTGGAAGCATCAGCTTCAAAATGGGCTCCACAGAGGTTAGTGGTCCCTGGCTTCTTCATATAGGTGTTTAGAAGTTTCCAGTGTAACAATGAAGCAAGACCAAAGACACAATAACAAACAGCTGAGTGGATCAATAACCCCTGTGTTTCCAGTCCACAGTTTCTCAAAGTGGTGCATGGAAAAAGGACTATTTATATCTGGAGCCTAATGAAGTAAAATTATCACAACCGACATGCGCTGGTGGTATAATTCAGAGACAGGGCTTGGCTTAGAGGGATTTGCAGGCTGTTTTTAGTACAGATTTTATTTATTTTCTTTAGTGAAACTTAATCCCCTAATCAGTTCCAATTTACATATTTTCAGCTCCCACCCACCCACCTTTTTTTCCCCCAGTTCTAGTCTAAAAGGAGTGGTGCTGCAAAAATGGAATAATTATTATGTTAAATAATTATTCATTGCAACATGCCCTTCTCAGTTGTAAGTAGACATATTGCTGGTCGAAAAGCAGATGAACTTACAGGCAGAAAGCTTGAGGTTTCTGTTACTCCTCCTCCTATTCCTTTCTGTGTGTATGCCTAGGTATACGCACAAATGTGGCTGCATGTGTGTTTTTAACTTGATCTACCCTGCAAAGTTTTGTTCACACTAGCTCTCCTTTCCAGTCTTATGGGATTAATATTCTGCTAAATGAAGTGTTGCAAATTTGAATTTTATTTTGGGCTAAATGGAATACCAAATGGTTATACTTGCAATCACGGTCAGATTTTATTCCGTCTCTGAATCCTCCTGTTCCTTACTTGAATAAACATGTCGATGAAATTATCCTCCAAGTAAGGCTTTGCTCTTACTTCTATTGACAAGATCCCTTGAATGTCATTTAAAACATCAGAGATCCCAAATCCCCACAACATTCTAAGATGGATTGGCCCCTTCCCATCTTTTTAGACTTGGAAATTATCAGTGTAATAGGTCCAGGATAGGACAATGTAAAAAGGCTGTAGCTGTAGCTGATTTTAAATGTGCCCTTTTTGACTAGGTTTTGAAGAATTATTGGTTATCTTGAAGAATCTCTGTAATGTCAAACCAATGCCACTTAGAACAATTAAAGCATTAAGAATGAAATATTGTCTATCCTACTCAGACCACAGGCTTACAAACTTGGTAATCTGAAGAATTGCAATGGGATTGAAGGGATGTCCCAGTAGTTAAAAGCACTAGATGCTCTTTCAAAAAACCCAGATTCAATTCCCATCACCTATAGAAGAGCTCATGGCCTCCTATGCCTCCAGTTTCAGTGACTCTGACCCTCTCTTTCAACTTCTGCTACAACAAAGCACAAAATACTGTATACATTTACATGCTTGCAGGAAAAGACCTACACACATAAATTAAAATTAAAAAATAATTACAAAGAGTTGTAGGTAGTGAACAGTAGATGTTATTAGGAGAACCTATCTGAAAAAGTAAGGTGGAGAGTGACTGAGGAAGACCTAGAATTGGACTTCTGGTCTACCCATGCACACATGTGCATCTACTTACACACACACACACACACACACACACACACACACACACACCAAAACAAGAGGTCCAGGGAATGCTCAGAACACTTAGATGAAGAGAATATGTTAGAAGTTGTGTTTGACAAACATGTAAGCAGCCCCAATTAAACACCCAGAGAGAGGAGAGACAGAGAGAGAGAGAGAAAGAGAGAGAGAGAGAGAGAGAGAGAGAGAGAGAAGAGAGAGAGAGAGAGAGAGAGAGAGAGAGAGAGAGAGAGAGAGAGAGATGCAGACATGCACATCTGGAAATATATCCTCTACTATAGCCTCTAAAAAATAATCTTTATAGGGGATGCAGGCATTTTCCAAGTAGATAAATGGCTGTGAAGCTACTGTACTCATTGGGAAAATTCACATGGACACTGGGAATATAACCATGGAAGCCATGAACCAGGGATGGAATCAGTATACCCTACATAAAAACCTTTTCAGAAAAACAACAGAAGATGAAGAAAAATCAAAGACATCAGGGGTAAACAGCAGGTTCTTCAACTGGTTTCCTGGTGAACACACAGGGTCCCTGTGCTCATATGAGTCCAAAGTACCCAGCGTTGCTTGTGTCCATCCCAGTTGGACACAGGAAAGGACACAGCTCTGAAAAGTATAGATTTAGAATCTGATGCACCTAGGATTTTATCCCGATATGAGTTCTCAGCTGCATGTCTTCTGCTTGCTCCTTTTAATTGTTTCAGCTGAGGGTAATCAATACATGGTAACTTTACTATCCCCGTGGAGATTTGGAAAAATCCTTCATGCTTTGACATGTACGAAACATCTAGGTAAGAAGGGTTAATCTTTGAGGCAGTTTTCCCCCTACAAATTTCTTTAAGAAAGTTTCAAACATTTGATATGAATTATAGACTATTTTCTAAATTGTTTTCCCTGGATGCTAATTCAATTAAATCCCTCCAAAAAGTATTTCTTGATCATTCACCGTATGCCCAGAAGCATGGCAGGCACCATGGGAGATATAAAAATATTTTTATAAGCTCTCTTTGTGGTTACAAATATTATAGTTTAGTTAAGAAGATAAAAATTGTGCCTAAGAAGCCAGGAAGATATGCAAAAATAAAATAGAGGCCAGGGCTGAGGGATTATTTCAACCTATAAGAATTCAAGTCAGGGTAATTAGGATGCTGAACATGTAGCAAGGCTCTCGGTTTGAGACCCTGTAGCAGCATTCTGAAGGGATAGTGGGCTGATTTGTGATATATGAGGAGTATACAGGAGGTTGATATGAAGAAATGCTTCTCAGGAGAATCAAGGGGTCGGGGTTGGGGGAGGCACCCTTGTTCATTTCCTGAAGCAACAACAGCAGAGAGCATTGCTTCATTCTTGTAACTTTTGTCTCCTTGGTTTGTTCCTCCACACCAGATCCTCTTTCGTCCCACCATCTAGTTCTTTCTCTCAAACATCAGCTTCAGAGGGGGTTTAGGTTTGCAGGGAAAAAATATAAGATGAATACTTAAAACTACACCTACTCCATCTACACTGATTTCTACAAATTCTACCTACCATCCTATACTACAAAGAAACATTTGTCACATCATGTAGGAACATACTTGGCCACTATTATGAATGAAAGATTACATTTTATTCTGTTTTCGTTGATGTTCTATTTTCTCCCAGGATTCTACCCCAAACAGACACTGCAGTAAACTTAACCTTTGTATCTTTTTAGACTCCTCTTGGCTATGAGTGTCTCTTATTTTTGGTGACATAGATGGTCTAAGGACATATACAATGCATATAGGTATAATGTGTAGAATATTTTCCTGGTATTGTTCTTATGGCTTCTGGTTTGATCAAGGAAGATCTCACACAGACTGTCTCCTTTTTGCACATTCCATAATATAGCTTCATATTCTATGCTATAGGATTAATTGTGATCACTTAGCTAATGTGGGGATTTTCAGGCTTCTTCATTATAAAGGACCCTTTATATCTTCTCTCTACCCTATTCTCCTTAGAAGGGAGAGTACCAAAGTTGTTATCCCCAGTTCCCATTAAAATATTGAGGGCTGTGTTTCACTTTCCTGAGCATTTTATATCTGAAGAATGTATTTAGAATTCTTCAACAAGAAAGACATATTTATCCTCTCATTATTTATCTATTCCATCATTTATTTGTATCGATATAGAATTAGAAACATGTAGATCATAGCATGTTATATAATCTAATACCATATTATATACTTTGTTGACCAAATTGTTCCACCTTTGATTAAAGGGAGATTTTTTTTCCTCCTACCAGCACGTGGTGAACCATCACTGTCTCACAGCTTTCTTTACATTTTGACACTGTAAGATGCTGTAGACTGGGGGAGTAATCAGCATCAGTCCATTTTATTAGAGGACAGGTTTACCAGAGAAGCTCAGAATAATGCATTTAGGTTTCAGTATTTATGTGCCGGGCTCAAGCTTATAACAATGTATTATGTACTGGAACAATATTCACATGTTTTTACCACAAAATTTAATAAGTACATGAAGATATATGGATATCAACCCATGTTTTATTTTGTTGAACTTCTAAGGCCTATGGTGTCATAGATCTTATTAGCCTCTCATTTCATAGTGTTATAGCCTTCCAAATTACTTAGATTTTCGCTTTCCAAATGGAAATTATTTGATGCTTTTTCCTTGACTACAACCAAAGTTAATAAAAATGAGGCCAAGTAATCTTGACTAAAAAGTAACTGAGACCCAGTTCTGAAGACATTTCTGCCATGTAGGAAAGTGCAGGACAGGTTTGCAGAGCTGGGGTACAACCTCAGTGATAACAGTGCAACGCACTTGGACTACTTCTTTACACTGGGAAGTGAAAGACAAAAAAGTGTCTGTATTTCATTCTTCTCTCTAGGTTTATACCACAGACACTGAAAAACAAAATTGAGATAAAAAAAAAAAATCTCCGAGGAATGTCCTGTGCGGGACACTGAGGTAAGCATGGTGATCTTCCTACTTCTAAAAGTTTAACACCACAGATCCAGGTCAGGCAATCTTGGTAATATGCAAAAAACCTCTGAGGGGTTTTCAGCAGTGGTTCTTGAATGAGGACAGTTTTACTCCCCTGCCTGGAACATTTGCAGACATTATCCAGTTGTTGATGCAAACCAGCCTAAAGGTGACTAAGGATAAGGAGCCCGAATCTTTGTTTGTTTTTTAATAATACTCATATTTGAAAATTCCAAGCATGTATAAAATACATCACAATCGCATCCACTGCCAGGTCTCCTTCTCCCTGGGCCCTTCCAACACTCCTCTCTCCTGAATTCATGTCCTGTTATTTGTTTGACTGTTCATTTGACATGGATGGCTACACTGTTGTAAGTAAAGAAATGGAAGAAAAACAATGTAGACAACATAAAAATGTTGTACAATGTCAACAATGCCGAGGGTAGAGAAGGTTTGTCTAGAAGGATGTGATCATAGGATAAGGAATACTGCCTATGCACTTTGTAGTTGTTTCTCCACATGAAGACAACATAACAGAACACAGTGGCCACTGTAGCAAATGTGCCTGAGTTCCCCATGCAAGGAAAGGGATAATATAAAATACTGATAATTTCCTTGAGGTCATGATCATGCCACACATTCAGGAACACTAAGTCAGAGGTCACCTTGGCTGGAATTAGTATAAGATTTGAAGGTGAGGCTAGAGAACTCCAGATTTATAAGCATGATAACCGAGAGTGGCAGTGGTGAACCTGGGGCACGAAACTAACACGGCAAAGATCAAGTCCATGAAGCTATTTCAGTGTGCACTGAGAAGCATAGAAGACTAGTTACCTTTTTACCTCAGTGGGCCATGCCTGTGAAACAAATCAAACTGTCGGAGGTCAACCATCATGATGAGGATTCCCACTGAAGGCTACGGTTTTCCTCAGTTCTAGGGGAGGCACTCCTTCAGTTGTTCAGAGGCTAATGTTATAAACATGTCAGCTTGCTGCTCTAAACCTTCTGCTTCTTCTTGTCTTTAAGTCAAGTCACTGGAGTTCTGTGTTTATCCTGGTCAAGAGGGAGGAACCAGACCCGGAGAACAGAATACAGGAGCAAATAGTATACATGAGGACCTATCTTAAATTCTGTTGTTAGGAATTTGGAACAAAACCCAAATATTTTGTTGTGAGGTTTCCTCCACCCTGAAGAAGCACAGTCTTCTTCCACCATGGAGAAGCGTGGTCTTCTATTTTAAAGGAGGAAGCAGACTTACAAAATGTCTTAAAATGCTACTGCTACATCAATTGGCTCCTAGAAAAAATATTTGGATGAGTTAGATGCAAATGAATCAGAGGCACGTGGATTACATTTCCTTTAGATTACACAAGAGTTTCTATGTTAATAGAAAAATTGCTCAGAGCAAGATGTGTTTTAGATTTTGTTGAACCCAAAACATTTGAGAAATAACTCAAGAAACTTGAAGAACCCCAAATCCCACCAAGATTCCCAATTGTTAAGGAAAGGAGATTAGAATTCTAATTCCTTTTCTTTCATTTTCTATGATATTGTAAGCAACTTAGAGGGTAAAACTTCCGTGTGTATATTTTTCTGGTGGGGTATTTTCACTTACAATTTTGGCAATAGCTAGATTCAGTATACTATGCTATAGATTCTCTAGCTGAACCAGCTGTCTTATCCTGCTTTGTCGAACCTGCATGCAAAGGAGAACATCTGATTTGCTCATATGACATAAAATTATGTCTCAACAAGAGCTTTAAGATAATTCTGTAGTGAGTGGTGGCAACAATATTTATAATTGGTTATCTTGTACTTAACTGTTACTAATTCACCAGAAAAGGATAAAAAATTTTCCGTTATTTCTCATTGTCCCCAGAATTTCAGAGACTTTTTTTCTGGGTTCAATATTTCAAACTTACAAATTATTTCATGCTGTTTACTAACTCAATCATTTTCTTCTTGTCAGGGCAAAACTGAAGCACGATCAGGCAAGATCATATGTCCTTCCAGTCTCTAGGCCAGAATAGCTGCCATGCAAAAGCCTTCACTGATATTCTCCAAATCATGGTCTCAAGTTTTTTTTGTTCCTAAGGATTTCTCATACATTATTTTGAGATACATAGCATGTAGTTTTAATTGTGTGGTCCAGGAGGAAAATTTCAAGCCATACCAATATCAGATCCTCTTGGTACTGTGTCAGAAGGATGTAGTATCACAAGCACTGGTGACTTAGCCTTCCACATCTGGGAAGCAACCAAAGGCAGTATCAGTAGATGGAAAGTGTAGGTAGTCTCTTAGACAACTAACAAACCATTCGATATCTGACATTAGGATTTTTATTAGGTATTCTATGACTCTTGGGGAAGATTGTCTGCCCAGATAAAAATTTTTTATTGAAACTCTGTCTGTCTCTCTGTCTGTCTGCCTACCTGCCTGCCTGTCTGTCTGTCTACATGTATATATGTGTGTATGCATCTATGTGTGTATATATGCATGCATACATATATGTATGAGTACACATAATTATATGTATTATAGGAATTTTTACATAGCTACATTATAATGATTACTATATTTTGAGGCATCCTTTATGTAAACTAACTCTCCTTCCTTCTTCTGGATTCCTCCCCGTATCATCCTCTAATTCAAGTCCCGCATTCCCCACCACTTCCCATTCATCACTCTGCTGCTCCTTCCTGCCCCAAAATGGCTCCCTTTTACCTTCCATATTTTTGCAGTTAGTTCAGATTACATACCCACAAAGGAAGATTTGGAATGAGAAGCCTCAAATGACAGAAAACATGTGACATATGTCTTTCAAAATATACATATACAAGTAACATCATAAGCCCTGAGCAAGCTGTGTTTATATACACACTAAATATATGTATACATAAATACATGTAACACACATGTATGTGATAGCAATTAAAGAAAAGCAAACTGTGATTTATAGAGAGAGCAACGGAAGTACGTGGAAGGTGTTAGGAGAAGGAACAGAAAGTGAAAATGATGTCATTATATTATAATATCAAGATTTAAAGTTATAAGATTATGTACATGGACATGTTCCTATGCATATCTTCATGTATGTGTGTGCATGTGTGTATGTGTGTGTGCGAGTGCACGTGTGCGTGCATGCCTGCACACATATACATGCACATGTACAATTAGAAGCCAGAGGTCAATCTCAGGAGTTATTTCTTAGGAGCCATTGACTTCTTTTGTTTTCCCAAGAGGACCTGAAGCTCCCTGGTTAGACTTGACTGGGTAGCCATCCAGCTACAGGGATCTGCTCATCTCTGCTTCCCTGGCACCAGGATTACAGGTGTGCCGCCATGCCTGGCTATTGACTTGGATAAAGGGGATTAAACTCAGGTCTTCATGATACCACAGAAAGCATTTTACTGACTGCACTGATGGCCCTGATGCATGGTTTTGTTTTTTATTCCTTTAAATAAATTCTTTTGATTTTATTGTATCTTTTATCTTTTTAAGTTTTTAACCTGGCCAGAAGGTACATGATTTCAGAAGTAATCGCTCTTTGTACTTAAAATCATTGTTTCATCATTGGTAAAAGCAAATATTTCTCAAAAATAGCCATCATCTGCATAATCATGCCATCCTCCATTCACTGGAGACTGCCAAAAAATCACTGACCACATAAAAAATTCACATATGTCACTAGAATGCTAAGTAACAATCTCTGTCAGGGAGGAAATCCTAAGGGAAATGAAGAAAGTACTCAATACAGTTTTTTCCTTTCTTTTTTCTTAATAGATATTTCTCTATTTACATTTCAAATGTTTTCCCCTTTCCTGGTTTCCCCTCCAAAAATCCCCCTATCCCATTCCTCCTCCCTCTGCTTCTATGAGGGTGTTCCCCCACCCATCCACCCACTCCAGATTCCCTATCCTGACATTTCTCACAGGATCTCTCTCTCTCTCTCTCTCTCTCTCTCTCTCTCTCTCTCTCTCTCTCTCACCATATGTATATGAGAGAGAGAGAGAGGGAGAGAGGAGAGAGAGAGAGAGAGAGAGAGAGAGAGAGAGAGAGAGAGAGAGATTGTGAATTCCATTATATGAAGGGGTTGAAGGAGAAACAAGCATACACACACACACACACACACACACACACACACATATTGAATTCTGTCCATCACATGCTGAGACCAAAATATAGATAGCCCCTTTGGCAGTTCCAGTTTCGATGGACATTCCCCTACCATGCCAGTACAGCAATCAGTCAGCAAACCATCTTTTTTCATCTAATTAATTTTTTAATATTTCTTCATTGATGTTTCCAAAGCTGCCCATTTCAATTCTTGCCTTTTTCATTTTAATGGTAGATCCCAATATTTTCCTTGGTGTTATATTCCCTGCTGAGTAATAAGAGGCATTGATACTTTCAGATGGAATTCTTTGTCAACAGGTAAACCTTGGTGAAAAACCCTGAAAGGTATTGTCTGGAGAGTACACATGGAGGGACCCATGGCTCCAGCCACATGAGTAGCAAAGGATACCCTGATTGGACATCAATGAGAAGAGAGACCTTTGTGCCTGTGAAGGCTCATTGCCCCAGGGTAGGGGACTGCTAGGTCAGGGAAGCAGGAGTGGGTGGGTTACTAAGCAAGGGGATGGGATGGGGGTAGAGTTGGAGGGGAAACAAGGAAAGGGGATAGCATTTGAAATGTAATTAAAGAAAATATCTAATAAAAATTTTTAAAAAAGAGAGAGAAGAAATACATAAGCCTTACAGTTGGCATGGTGGGGCTGGTCAAGAAGATCTGAAATGCTCAGCTATTTGTCATCTCTACCACAAGGTTCCTCTGTGAAGCCACAAGTACATGACTTGAATATTGTGTTTACTACTACATATGACACAATAATAGGCATAATCGTGGGTATGAGAGAGATCTGAAAAAATTAAACAAAACAGAGTATCTCTATTGAAGGAATTTCACTTATGTGACACAGGTCTTCAGCCAAGAAGACTAAACACATATACTCTTAGTGTACACATGTCCAGAGGCAAGAGATATTGGATGTCTTGCACAATTAGCCTCTGCCTATTCCCTTTGAGACAGGGTCTCACACAGATTCTGAAGCTAGGCTGGTGGCCAGCAAGGCCACAGCATTGAAGTGCTGGGATTCCAGGCAAATGTGTCCATGCCTTACTATTTACCTAATGTTGAGCATTTGAACTCAGTCCTCCTGTTTACGTAGCAAGCTGACCCGGTCTCCCCAGCCCCAGGAACAGAGCCCTAAAGTGACTGCTTTCTTCACAATGTGGTGCTCACACGTTTTTGCAAACATGAGCCTTTTCTCTTGATGTGAAGACGATGTCCTGGAGATCACTTTAGGCTGAATAAAACACCTGAGGAATTCATGGTTGCCAATAACCAAGGACCAACTTCATCAGAGGCAAAGATATTCTTTTGAAGGTTGAAATCTGTAATCCATCTTCTATGGGATCATTTACCTCTCCAATACAGCTTTAGAGAAAATGTCTGAAGATTCAGTTTTACTCTCTTTGAGATCTCTAAACCCATGGCCTTTTCTGGTTTTATTTAAGACTTCTATTAGTTTATTAGTTTGACAGGGGACCTGGTAATTGCACCAGCTTCTAAGTCCTACTGCAACTTTCGTCTGCATCTCCCTGAACACACACAAAATTTAGTACCACCGCAGAACTTCTAAAAACAAATAAAAGCTTTGCAAGCTAGTCACCAAGCATCCGACGCAATTAAACTGCATTTGTTTCTTTTCTGGCCTTCTCACACAATCGGGGCCTTGTGAGAGGCAGGCACTCCTCGAATCCTGCCGTGTTTTCTTTAGAGGAAAGTCTGCCAAAATCTGTCTACCCTGAATCCACTCTACATAAGTGAAGTCTCAACTGGTGGGAAATAGACAGTTGTCACCACACACACACATGCACACACACACACACACACACACACACACACACACTTACTTCTTCTTATGCTACAAAAACCGTGATATCCCTACAGTGACACAAACCAATTGACTACAAATTTAATGGGAGAAAAGAGGAACTTTACATCATTGCAATAAATTGCTGCACACCCACTCAAGGAATCATGTCATGTAATTTAAGAACACAACAATAACAGAATATGTACCTGGTTAATGAAAAGTAACACAAAAAATAGAATAATTTCAGAAATTTGATTTTTTTTCTAATTAAAAACGTTCCAGCAGAATTAAAGCACGGCTTCCCTCACAACGCTTGGATCATTAACAGCTCTCAGTTCCCAAGGGTGAGCTGTCACCCTTGGAACTTTTATTTTTCAGAAAGGGTCTTGGAAGTCTAGGTGATTAAAAGCGACTACCATTAGCTCTACCTGATTTAGCATCTTGCCATGTGGGTTCACACTCCCATTTTCTCGCTGTTTACTCAGAGTTGCGCTAATACATGGGTGTGGATCTGGTACTGATTTGGAACTACACAAAATAAACGACATTGTTAGTAAAATAATTTTTCAGAGAGAAAGAAAAAAACTAAGGTAAAAGTGTGGTGTGAGCAGGTCATACGAGATAGAGACTTTTATCCCGAAATCAATATCAGGATCCTAATACATTCACCATGATTCTGTAATATCTCAACTGCACCGTTCAGAATGGGAAAGCAACGTCACATGAGCTCTGTTAAGAAATGACACATGGGTCTCAAGTTAAACCAAACTGGTTGGCCACTCCCATGAGTTCTGCATTATCATGGCTCCAACACATCTTCCAGGGAGGGCAGTTGGTAGGCGAAAGGATTTGTAGCTGTGTTGGTGTCCAGATTTCTTTTCCCATAGCCTGCTGAGTACCTTTGTACAACAAAGAGACTAGAATAGGGGGTCGAAAGCTCCAAGACCTCAGCAGCCCAAACACTTTATGTTCAATGAGCTGTGTGGAAGAGACCTCCATATGTATATGTGTGTGTATGTATATATATGTATACATGCATATATATAAATGATTTCTAATGATAATTTGCTATACTCATAGATTGGTGCCTTGTTGCCATGCCTTGTCATCACAGAGGCTTGCTCTGGCATTAGATGGTTGATGATCTGGAGACCTAGAGCCAGACATTATGCAGTCTGCATCTGGTATTATGCTATGTTATCATAATAATATCATATATATAATTTATTATATGATATATATAAAAATCATATTATATTATATATTAATATGTGTATAATAAATATATAATATGTAATGAATAATATTAATATATGTATAATGTATAATATGTAATTTATAATTATAATATATAGTATATAATATATTATATGTATAATATGTAATGTATGTATAATGTATAATATATGTATAATATATATTACATAATATATGTATCAAATGTAATGTATAATGTGTTATATGTAATATATAATATACAATATGTAATATATAATATGTAGTATGTAATGTGTAACATATAATATGCAATATTTGATATATGATATGTATGATATGGTATATGGTGTATAATTAGTATATAAGATATGATATAATACATAATATATAGCATATAATATATAGTATATAGTATACCGTATATAGTATGTAGTATATGCTTAATATATAATATATAACATATAATATATATTATACATATATATTATTGGTTGTTGTTTTTGTGGGACTCGTAACAATGGGAGTGGGTATATCTCTGACTCTTTTGCCTGCTCATGTGACACTCTCCTATTGGATTGCCTTGTCCAACCTCAACATGAAAGTTTTGTCCAGTTTGGCAGTCATCTCTTGGGGGTATTCTCTTGTCTAAAAAGGAAGCAGAGGGAGTGTAGTTCTTGGGAAAAGAGGTGAGGAGGGAAAGGGAAACTGTGGTGGGTTGTATTTTATGAGAGAATAATCTATTTTCATTTTAGAAGTGGGGATCATCTGGGATCAAGCTGGGATATAAAACCTTTAGTAATAAAGAAGTATATTTGCTTTGTGAAATAAATACATAATATGAAATTAGTGAGGTACATATATGCATACATACATACAACAAACATACCTGAAATAGACAGAATTACAGACAGATAGATTGATAGCTTGGTGAGTTGACATCCCCCTTCTTAATTACTGTTAAACTGGAATCAGGAGATCTGTCTCTATTCATTCTTCCAACTGTTTTGGCCATGAATCCAACACGTAATTCAAAGCAAAATGAAAACAAAAACAAAAAGAAACAAACAATAATCAAATGTCAGCTCCACAGTAAAGGCGTGCAAACCTGAGAGTCTATGTTTTATCAAATCATCAAGTGAAATAAATTTCATATTATCAAATACAATAATTTGTCTCTACCTAGTAAGCAGTTTAATTAATGAAGAAAGAGAATGTGAATGTTGGCTGCTAAATTCACTATTGCCATATGATTTAAGGAAAGAAGAAGAAAAAGAAACTGGGAAAGAGAAGGCAATTCTCTTCAGCGGTTTAGTCACAGGTAATTTGCACATGCTCCAGTCAATAATTAGTCCCCACCTATTGTGTGCTCATGCATACAACTCAGTGGGTCATTAAAAAAAAAAGACATGAAATAGGTGAAGTCTTGATGGGACAAAAAAAAAAAACTGTCCAGAGGAAGTGGGAAAGGAGGATAGTGAGAGAGTAATGAATAATGAGAAAGGAGATGTGACATAATAGATGTACACACATGTACACGCACAGACATGTACACACACACACACACACACACACACACACAATCCTTCTCACCCCAGAACAAGAGAACCCGCAACAGATCAAAGCACCAAAATTCTCATTAGTGAGCTACTGAACCTTTATCAGGTTCTAACTAACCAAACATAAGATGACTCAAAAGCAGCTGCTTTAGCAAAAAGCTCACTGGAGTAGGTGATGAATCACAACACCTTCATTCCTGGATTTTTTTTCAGGTCCTCAGGCATCTCCACAGGTAGGAGAGATCTCCTCTGCACTGGTCTCAATCCCCTGGTAGTTCTTTACTCCTACCCCTGGGGAGATGTCCTTGAGAACTTTTAATACTGGCACATCAGGAGAATCCTCCTTTCTCCACCCACTCATCCTTATCCCTCCCCCCATCCTTACTGTCTGGAAATGTTTCTCTTTGGAAGAAACTGCACTCCAAAACCAGCTTGAGAGGCAGACAAATTCACAAGCTTACAAGTTTGGTTATATCACACACCTTCAGCTTCCATGACATAACTTCTTCAGAACCAGTGAAGAGTTCTCCAAAATGAACATTGTTAGCCTTTAATATTCATGGAATCATTGGAAGATTGGTTTTGCTCTTCATATTTTGTGATTAGTATGCTGTTTTGGTATTGGTAATTAAATCCCAGCAATGCTATCATTTTTATAAACTAGACTTCCTAATAAGTGTTTTTATCATGTATTTAAAAGAACAAATTATTTTCCCTTTCAGGTGTGTCTTAGGGTTTCTATTCCTGCGCAAACATCATGACCAAGAAACAAGTTGCAGAAGAGAGGTTTTATTTAGCTTACACACTGCTGTTCATCTCTAAAGGAAGTCAAGACTGGAAGTCAAAGCAGGTCAGGATGCAGGAACTGATGCAGAGGCCATGGAGGGATGTTACTTACTGGCTTGCTTCCTCTGGCTTGCTCAGCCTGCTCTCTTATAGAACTCAAGACTACCTGCCTAGGGATGGTACCCCACCCACAAGGGGCTCTCCCCACTTGATCACTAATTGAGAAAATGCCTTACAAATGGATCTCATGGAGGCACTTCCCCAACTGAAGCTCCTTTCTCTATGATACACACACACACACACACACACACACACACATACACACACACACACACACACACACACATATATATACATATACATATATATATATATACATATATATATATATATATATATATATATATATGTCATGTATGCATATTTGTGTGTTTGGGTGCAGACATGTAAATACCATACTGCATAAGCAAAAAACTGATACCTGTCCCTCACTTTCTTCCTTGACTGAGACAGGGTATCTGATTTGCTGAGGGTGCATTCTCCAGGGTAGCTGGTCCAAGACTTTCCAAGGATTTTACCTGTCTTTGCTTTTATTCTCATCTCACTGTAGGTGTCCTGGGGTTGTAGATATGGGATAGTGCACTTGACTCTATGAGTTCTACGGATATGAACTCTGGGCTCATTTCCTCTTACAAAAGGGAAATGCCTCATTCTCATTTCCTCAATATTGATGGCTTGATAACAGGTTCCTGTTCCAAATTAACATGATATAAATGAAAGTGTCACATCCCTTGAATATAGGATGGCACTTCTGTTTTTCATAATTTGAGGTCACAGTACTGTACACTTTGTTCATTTAATATTGATAAACAGCTTAGTCACATGATTTGATGAAAAGACACACATGATATCACTGCTCTTTCATGTATCCCAACCTGTTTGCTTTGATTCTGTGTTTAAGACTTTTCCAAATTCATTACAGAGTTTCACTGATATCCTCTCACATGTTAGCTTGAGGTTCTGGGCCAAAAATTTAATTCACTGAATAACCGACTTTCTGTTAAAAGAATACTAATAATTTTCACTACAATTATTAGTGTTAAGTAGATTAAATATATTCAAAATCTGTTAAGTACTTTCAAATGTCTGGTCATAAAAATAAGTATAATGATTTGGGGAAGTAATAGAAGACTAATATTAATATTTATAACAATCTTTAAATATTTATTTTAAGAAAACGGTTGTGTTGGGAATTGGTTCTAATGCTTTGTCTTACTTTGGTTCCCAAAAGCCACCCTTCTAGACCTGAGTGTCTTTGCCCCAAGCTGGCTTTGACTGATAGATAATAAAGAATTTTCATACAGCCAGTGTCTGGGCAGGGAAACAGGAGAAAGTACAGCAATTTTAGATTGTGCGGACAAGTGACTGAGGGAGAGGGGAGAGACAAAGAATCTCGATGTCAGGGAAGCAGAAAGATGAAACTTAAAGACCCACTGCATGTAAGAATCAGAGAAAGTGGCCCTAGGGACTACTTCCCCAATTGGGTCAGGGGGAGCAGAGATGAAATATAAATTTAAAAAGATGTTAACTCATGAATATCAGAGGGGAGTGTTGGCTAGCATCGGGGAGGTTTAGAAGTGCCCAGGAATTGAACTAGTCAGGGCATACCAAAATTAACGGGCAGATGTATATTCACGAATCCAGAGAGCTCGTGGGCAGGTGCAACACCGGTACTACCCACCGAGAGCCAAATGGGTTTAACTAGTCCACCACTGTATTCTTGGCTAATATTTTTTAATCATGCTATAGCAAAGTGACCCAGAAATGGTCTGAGATAAAAATTATTCAAAGAAATAAAACAAAAGCAACAGTAGTCAAAATATAAAACACCCACACCCACACACATACACACACACACACACACACACACACACACACACATACACACAGCTCTTTATTTGATATATCCATTGTCTGTAAGTCACCATCTTTGTCAGCTACATCTTTGTAGCTATCTCTCTATATCTATACAAATTAATAGCCATGTACTCAGCTATCTACAAACATAGATCAAACAAATGTGTTCATTTAGAATTGGGATCATGATTGTCGTATGTTAACATGACCATATAACCTAATTAAGTCGCAGGCCTTCTTTCTGGGAATATTTCTTAGCTTTACTAGTCTTATAATTATAAACTAAAAAATGTAAGTCTCTTTCTAACTCAAAAATAATAACTTTAAGGAAGATTAAATGGGTCTACATAAATTATGAAATATAAACGCAGTAGGGGTTACACGTTTCAGTCATCTAATCCATGGATATAGCCAAACTTTGATTTTTGTGAGAATAACTTCAGTGATGAATTTTAAACTTGGAAAATGCTGGTCTTGGTCAAAGGCAGTGTTATCACCCAGGGTCTCACCTCAGGTCCTCCTCCTGACTTTGAATGTTTAGATTTTTCTGCGTATTCATTTAATCTGCTCAGGGGTGAGAAGAGACTGGAGGAACTAATGTATGATTCCTTCACAAGAGTAAGATTCTCATCCCTTAGAAATGTAAGATTTTATTAGCTGGAAATGTTGTGAAATGAGAAAGAAGAGAAAAAAGAAATGCCCTAATTCCAGCACAGATGTCCCTTACAGCCAGTTACAGTTGACTACATTTGTGTGTGGTTTACCTAAGGTGGGTGCCTGTGTCACAAACACAAGAACTAAACACAAAACAACTGAGAAATGAACAATCGTCGCTTGCTGCTTTCCCAAGAGTTCTGACTGACTTGTCAATTCTCCCTTTGTGTTCCTGTGCATGATTGACAGATGATGGGTGCCTCCTCCTTTGGTTCTCATTGTCTTATTCAAAGTCACCTCAATCTCATCTGTACAACCCACCACTACTGCCCTCACTCTGCACCATTTCCACATAAAGAATAGCCTGGCAATTCCCTCACAATTTCTCCCTTAGGTAACCAATTCCCTCCTGGCATACATCTCTGTGAGCTACCCATAGGTAGATACTTATAGACACTGGGAGGAGACAACCTTTTTCTTTCTAGCCTGACACAGTTCTGATGATCTTATTCTTCACAGTGAAGTGGTCTGACTTATATTTTTAAATGAGACTATAATAAAGGGGGACTGGAGTTGATCAGTGTGTGCTATATGCTAAAACACAACCAATTAATACTTTTGGATAATAAAAATAAATTATATATCCCTTAACTTTTGATCAGTCAAAGCAGAAGAACAAGGGAGGAAGAGAAACAAGGTGAGAAAGAGAAGGGTGTGTCCTGGTGTCCTGGAAGAAGGAGAAGGGAAGGAAAGGGGAAGGAGAGGGGCGAACAGGAGAGGAGGGGGAGGACAGGAGGGGAAAGGAGGGGAGAGAAGGGGAAGAGAGAGAAGGGGAGAGGAAGGAAGGGGGGAAGAGATGGGAGAGGAGAAGAAGGGAAGGGAGGGGAGGAGAGAGTAGGGCACATAAGAAAATAGATAAAAGGAGTATATAAGAATTACAAGAGAGGGGGCAGGAGAGGGCAGTAGGAGGAAAGCTGAAATGGGGAAAAGAAAGAGGAGAGGACAGAGGAGAGGGGATAGAGAAGGAGCTAGGAAGAAAAGAGGAAGGGGAAGTGGGAAGGAAGAGAGGAAAATAGGTGAGGAAGAGGAGAGAAGGAGGAGAAAATACATCAAAGATATGGGAGAAGGAAAAACAGAAGGATGCCAGGATCCTAGGATTGGAGGGAGAAATGGAGCAGAGAAGGGGAAAGGGGAGGAGTAAAGAGAGAATAAAAGGGAGAGGAGGGCAGGGAAGAGGAGAGAAGGAGGAGAAAGGCAAGCAGGAAGTGAAGAGAAAGAGAGACAGCTAGATGAAGAATAGCAGAAAAGAGGGGAGGGAACAGAATTCAATTTTTAATGTTATTTTCTTCTGTTTTGTTTTTTTCCACATAACTTGTGATTCAGTAATCCAGCCCTTGGCATCATGAATGGCAGCCAGTGACAGAACAGCTTCTAATGTGAAGCCACAATTCATATTTCTTCTCCTTGTGTTGATCTTGACTAGAGATAGTCTTGACTTCTTTCTCCAAGTTAATAGCCCATACCAAACACAATAGCATTTTAGATCTAGTATGTGGCTATACCCATGGCATCTGTCTCTTCATTAGAGCAATGACATCACTGTAAAAGGGGCTGACTAGATCTGCTTTAGCAAGTTTAAATAAGAATACCCAGGACAGTAACTAGACCTAATTAGTCATTCATTCAAACTGTGTGTACTTGCTCTGCAAAATACTGAAAAAAAATTATCCATTTTAAACTGATCAATTTATCAAACAGAATTCCAGGTGGTTGGACCATGTTTAGAACAAAGAGTTTTAAACAAAGAATTGTGTTATCCTTATAACCAGAGGTAAAGCGCATACAAAATAAATCAAGAATATGCCCAAAGCGATCTTTAGATTGTAGGTCAGAATTCAGGCGCAGAATTAATGAAGTTACTCCTGATTCATGTGTATGTACTTCACTAGATTGGAAAGTCCCAGCATAGAAAGTCCATAGAAAGCTCAGATCCAAATGAAAATTAAACTCATAGCTGTGCTACGAGTAGTCTGTAAAGAAATAACTGTTTAAACATACAATCCCATAATTAGCCTGGATCTTTTCATTCAAGCACTGTAGGTCAAAACCACTGACTTTCCCAAGTCAATGGGGAAAAGCCTTCCATTTCTCCCCAGTGTATTTGGATGTGTGTAATTAGACTTCTCTGATGCCAACAAAAACCCATGAAGGCTTTCTCCATACAAGTTTAGATTGTTTCTGCTCCAAAAACTGGATCAGAACGTGCCGGTACACACCAGCAGCAACACGCTGGACGGGAAACACCACCTGACCATTCCAGCCAAGAGGTTATTGCTCACCGCTAAGATAAATATCTGGGCTAAAAAATAAATTGAATCAATAGCAGTGCAAAACGAATGCTATTAACCTAAGGACTACAGTGAATTTGGTGTTGAATTTTGCCCGTTCATTTGCATTTATTTTCCTGGTTTAGCTAATGTTTTAGCTGATATTGTACATGGTGAGCTATTCACAAGCGAAAACTTGAGGTTATTGGCCCATGTATCAGTTAGCACTTGTTCTGACTACACCTTCCATAAATTCAGAGTATTAATAGTTTGAATGGGACAACTGGATTTTTCCCCCGTCCCAATATAGACAAGCTTCTTTTTATAACCACTCTGAAATTTAAATTGTTGATGCCTTTGCCTCCTTACACACACACACACACACACACACACACACACACACACACAGAGAGAGAGAGAGAGAGAGAGAGAGAGAGAGAGAGAGAGAGGAAGATGTCTGAGTTGTTTTGACAACGTAGGACAGTTACGGTGGCATCATGGAGCTAATTACTAACATCTTCCTCATTTCTTCCCCACCTTACAAACAGGTTCTCAGTCATGGTCACAAACTTGAGCATGACAGCACGTATTCTGCAATCCATCATTGATAATGTCGAATGGAGAAGCGGAACTCCTCTGCCCTCTTGAACCTGAACCAACCTCCATGATTTATGTATGAGAAAGAGAATTGGGCTGAAGACATGCGCCATGATTTCCCCGAGAAGATCATCAGAGGCCAAGTGGCTTTGTCTGCTTTTCTTGAAATATTTGCTCTGAGAATCTAAGTCCAAATTGCCCAGGGTATTTTTGTTTTGTTGTGTTTTACAATTTTAGTTAAAATATAATTACATCACTTGACCCTCGCTTTCTGTTCTCTCGCTCCCTTGCCTGTTTCCTCCCTCCAAACCCTCTGATGTCCCCTCCTTGTATATCCTCTCAAATTGACATGTGCAGATACATAAATACCCAATGAATCTTTTGTGGTTGTTTTCCATGCTCACCGCTTAGAATCGGATAACCAGTCAAGGAGCTCTTCCCTGGGAAAAGACATTAAGGACCCAAGGACATTGATTCTGGAGCAAACCGAGAAACAAGTTCTAAATTTGGATATTTCAAATGGGTTGTGAGGATCTTGAGAACTTAAAGAATAAGGATATAACAGTCATAAGACAGACTGTTATTAAAGTATATAATTTTCAGTTCTGATGGTACTCACCTCTAATCTCAGCACTTGGAGGCAGAGGTAGTAGGGTCTCTGTGAGATCAGGGCCAACCTTGTCTACACAGTGAGTTTCATGACAGTCAGGGTCACACAATGAGACTGTCTCAAATTTTTTAAAAAATCTTTTATTTTTGAAATTATAATATAATTGCATCATTCTTTCCTTTCCTTTCCTCTCTCTGAATCTTCCCATTGAGCCCTTCTTGGTCTCTCTTCAATTTAAACTGTTAATACCCGTGCCCTCTATATAATGTAAATCAAAACAATTATTTGGGTCAAATATGTTTCTTTTGGTGGCCAACATATCTCTACTGTACTAGTGATGGGGTGTATATTGGCTAGCTTTATCTGACAGCAAATCCACTCATTCAGATTGTACTAGAATTGTAACTGAGTTTTCCTCCTTACTCAGATTGTGTGCTGCTTCACTAAACACAGAAAATGATTCTTTTTGTGGATACTAGTACATAGTAATGCGATCCAATACCTTGGAGGCTGTAGCTGATTAACTAGGCTAAAGATAATTCTTGAGAGATGAAAAATGGTTGCCTGCTTATCAAAAAACCTTATTCCTATGGTCATGGTATGAAACTTACTCCCTTCTGTTCAAGAAGGTCTTGAAGAACTTAAAAAATCTTTCATTGGCGTAATGATGCTTTTCAAAAAATGATAGTAATTATAGGTAGTACTTAATGATGATGAATATTTATCAGAGTTCATTTGCATGTCTTCTGCTTTCTGCTGAAGGGAGTCGTTTCCACAATGAACCTCTTGAACTATGGAGGACATAAAAATTCAGCAACAAAACTTGCAGATGAGATTCAAACACAGGCCATTCGATGGTAGCTGCCAAAGCAAACAAGGTGTTAACGTTACTGGCTCTTAAAAGTCTCTTTTTCTGTCTCAGATTCTCTCTCATTAGACCTGGGTCCTTTGGCTGTGTCACGTTTAAGGTTTTGCACGGAACAAAGGCAGTAGGCAAGGCATTAACTTCCTCCATGAGCACCCTCTGTCTGAAGAGCTAGAAAGTGGAGAGGACAGGAGACAATGACCTTTGATGCCCTTTGAGGTAGGTGACTGCCACAAAGATGGAGACCCCTTATTGTTTCACTTTCTATCTTCTTTCGTATATTGGACTCATTGGCTTCATAGGGGAATAAGAACAGCTTAGAGCCAGTTTTGGAAGAAAGCTAAATGCCTCATTCATATATATATGAATATATGAACATATATTTATATATATTCATATATATGTTCATATGTATGTATGTGTATTTAAATATATATTTAAAAAGACCGTGTGTGTGCCTGTCTGCCTCTGTGTGTGTTTCTCTCTGTCTCTGTCTCTCTGTCTCTGTCTCTGCCTCTCTGTCTCTCTCTCACTCATACCACACACACATAAACACACACACACACACACATACACACACACAATTTCGTTCCTTTCGTGGTTGTTAAAAAGCCAGGGAGGGATGACTTTCAGCCTGCAATGTTGTTCTTTGAAATCTATCGACTGCCTCCCTTCACCGCATCTTACTTGGTGGAGCACAAGTTGTTCAAACGTAAAAGAAAAACTGCGACATCAGTAAAGCATGTGGCCAGAAAAAAGTCCCAGTCCTCTTTCATGGTCCAGCCCCTCCCTTTCCTTACCTTCATTTCAGGCACCACAGTAGTAACACCTCTGTTAAAACCCAGAGGGAAAAGGGTTAATTTGCATGGCTTGGAGCCAGGCTTCTCTTAACTAGGGAATTGGCAGCCAGCACTTTGGAAAGCTGCCTCAATGTCTGACTTGAACGTTTTTATTATCCTTTTTTGAGCAAAGGTGGCTTTTAGACACTCGCAGCAGAACAGGGCCTTCTGATCAGGAATCGACAGACAGGAGCCAGAAAGCTGTCTGCCCCTTCTGGGATGGCTGGGGAGCCCCACGGAGGAAATACCACCCAAACTTGCCCTTCAGTCTACGGTAGACCTACCAGGGAAGCTGCAAAGTCAGCAGAGCATACTGGGGGTCTAGAAGGGAGGCAGGGGCATGGAAAGAAAGACAGCGTGGGGCTTGAGGTAGACTCAGATATTTAAAGTAGTTATGAAAAAAGAAGCAAGCGGAAGGACTGGAAAGCTAAACTCAGGAAGAGAGGTAACGCAAAGACAATGAATCTAAAGGCAAAGTGAGATTCGCATTGGCAGTTGCGATAACAGAGAGCCAAAAAGAAACTGCCAAGATGGGATTGAAAACATCCCTAAGAGCTTCTCAGTTCTGATCGGCTTTGCTCACCCACGACTCTGAGTACGGCTGTGTACCATGAATATGTGCATGTGTTCGGAGTTATTTTTACCACAACATCTTTGTCCCAATTAAACACACCTCTGTTGACCCGCAAGGTGAATGAAGCCTCTGCTGCTGCCTCAAAAACGTTGAAAGTGTCCTAATCACTTTCTCGTTAGTGCTCTCAAAGCAGTGGTTCTCAGTCTGTGAGTCGCAAGCCCTTTGGGGGGGGGGTGTCGAATGATTATTTCCTAGGAGTCCCATATCAGATATCCAGATATTTACATTAGGATGCAGAACAGTAGCGAAATTACAGCTACAAAGTATCAATGAAAATAATTTTACGGTTGGGGGTCACCATGACGAGAGGCACTGTATTAAAGGGTCACAGCACTAGGAAGGTCACCAATGGAATGAACCAGTGGCTGTGCCCAGATATCTCGGTGGTGAAGAACATCAAAAGAGATGTTTGGTGGAGGTGAACCACTGATCGCACAGAGTGAAGCCGATTTCTGGAAAGCGGAGCTCTGACTTTAGGATCCCTGGATGGCCTGGAATCTCTGTGAGGACACATTCCAACACGGAAACAGCTTATGATCAGTTGATTAGAAGTCGGCGATCAGGATTGTCTGTGCCCAAGACCACACTGAGGAAAGGAGCCTGGTGGCTCTGAGTTCATCCTGCCCTCACACCACCTCTTCACAGACCTCTGTCATCACATCTTCAGAGAACAACAGCTCTGCTGCAGATGCAATGGCTAGAGACATAGAGTTCTCTAAGTGTGGTCCAGGGATGCTAACATTGTTAAGAGGACAAATTTCTGAGATCTGAAACACAGTCGGGCTACTTGAACATGCCAGGGAAAGCTGTATCATTACCTTCATTCACCACAGTGATCTCAAGGAGGCTGGCTATGAGTAGCATAGACTAGCAGAGAGAAAAACAACTTGTCGTCTGAAAAGACTTGGACAAGAACTTGCTTAGCGATCTTCACTGATCCAGAGGATGAAACAAAGTTCTAAAAGGGAGATTAAACAGAGGAGCTGAACATATGGCTCAGAGGTTAAAGATAATTGTTACTCTTGCTAGCTTCAATTCCCAGAACCCATGTGGTAGGTTACAGCCATCTGTAACTCCAGTTCCAATGGATCTGATGCCCTATGTTGACCTCCACGGGCACCAGACAATGTGGTAGGCAAACATACATGGAGGCAAAACACTCACATATGCAAAATAAAATGAATTAAAATGAGGTTAAACATTGCCTTAGCTAGGGTTTTACTGCTGTGAACAGATACCATGACCAAGGCAACTCTTACAAGAACAACATTTAATTGGAGTTGGCTTACAGGGTCAGAGGTTCATTGTCATCAAAATGGGAGCATGGCAGTATGCAGGCAGGCATGGTGCAGGAGGAGCTGAGAGTTCTATATCTTCATCTGGAGGCCGCTAGGAAAATACTGGCTTCCAGGCAGCTAGGGTGAGGGTCTTAAAGCCCACTCCCACAGTGACACACCTACTTCAACAAAGCCACACCTACTCCAACAGGGCTACACATTCTAATAGTGCTACTCCCTGGGCTGAGCATATATCTATACAAACCATCACATAGTCAGAAAACAATTTAGTATCCATCAGAAACAGATAACTAACTAGAGGTGAAATTAAACAAGAAATGCAATCTAGACCCAGCATCTGATAATCTCACTTATTTTAATTATGCTGCCACATAATGCCTATGCTGCAGGAGAAATTTGGCATTGTTTCTTTCTTCAAATGAATTGTAGCTGCTTCCCAAAGAGAGTTAAACTGTGTCCAGATGTACCCATATCCCACAGCTGTCCTGGCTGGCGGACATGGATGTTACACCTAAGCCTATGGAAGGAGTTTGTCTATGCTAAAACATGGAAATAATGGTCTGAACTGAAATGTTTAATCCAGGATATATGGAATGATTACAACGCCAGGAGCCAATGTGCATTATATATGACACCCCGGTGTAATGTAGGTGTGTGGTGGCAAAGCCTTCAGAACTGCTTTGAACTCTGAATGTATGTATGCACTAAAATTAAACAGTAAAATTCGCTCATGTTTTAAAAAACAAGCCTCTCTATTAGGTACCATTCTTATTTGAGAAAACTGTGATGTCAGATGCAACTGTCTCAGATTCGCATAGCACTGAGTTACAGGAGAAATGTTAGCAAAGATTTAAAATTATACATATAATTTTCATATATATATAATATATATGTATACATATATATATAATTTCACATATATGTCATATATGAAAAGTATACAGCAGGGAAATTATGAATTTATCAAGGTTAATTTAAGAATTTTTGTTTAATTAAATATGGTTTAATTTTAAAATGTTAAAAATTCATAATCAGTGATATATTCAGAATTCATCTTGGTCTAAATTGTATGCATATTTTAACACATTTTTATGCTGCTCATTAGATAAATTAGAAGTCTGGCTTCCTTCAGTGACGATCTACAATGTGGAAATGTAAGCCAAATAAACCCTTTCTTCCTCATCTCGCTTTTGGTCATGGTGTTTCATCACAGCAATAGGAGTCCTAACTAAGATAGATGCCTATTGATTTCTATTCTACTGTATAATGGACCCCTTTGGCAGTTAAGGACTGCAAAGGACGCATGGATAATATTTTGATGTAAAAGCCACTCTCATTATGATAAGCAAAACTCAGCATAATCTAAGTTTCAGGATTCCATCTGGGGTGATGGCTCAGCAGATAAGAATATTGGTTGTTCTGGCAGAATCAACATTCAGTTAAGTTCCCAGCACTTACGTGTAACTTGAATCCCAAGGCACCTGATGTCCTATTCTGACCTCTGTGGGGCAAGGTTTGCACATGGTGCAGCAGACATGCATACCACCCATACACAGAAAACAAAAATAAACCAATCTGGTGTTACTCATCACCAGTCCTTGAATCTACTGTTGTTCCCTTTGCTCTGAGCATAATGAACCAAAGTCTTCATGGCCGAAATCTTTGTTTCTGCATCCTATGCTTTGTTTTGTTTTTCTACCCATGACTACTTACACACAATTCAAATGGTGTAAGAGTCTAGACAATTACCCAAAGGTTCCTGTCAGTCAAGCACACAAACATATGTCATTAAAATAGTAAACAGACCTCATTTATTTATTTATTTTAGTTGGTTTGCTTATGTTTGCTCAATTTCTGGGAATAAATTTAATACATATTTTATAAACTCAAGTATATATTTACCAAGCAGGTATCGTGTTCATGAATATATTTTTTATTTTTCCAATCTATCTACAAATATTGTATGTGTCTGACTCTCACAGTGAACGGGAATTTTAATTCTTTCTAAATTCCTACAGGCTTTTCTTACTTCTCCCTAAGGCATATAAATATTTTACATGTACTACTGCTTTTGACATATTTTTGTCTAGCTGAAATTTTTCTAAGTACCTTAAGACTGAAATCTGATTTTTTTCCACCCATTAGAATCCTTTCTTGGACCAATAATGGAAAATATGACCAACAATACAATAACTGGAACCATAGGAAAACTAACCCAAAAATCTTCCTTAAATTTAAAAGGGGCTTCTGTGTCTAGGAAGCTATTTTAAGCTACATGTGAATCTTCTGTGAACCAAAATTCTCGTCCAGGATGCGTGTGCAAAGGAAGGAACCATAGATCTTATGAAAGGATATCATTCTGATATAATCTAAAATATAGTTTTAATTGAGGATGGAAATGTAAGCAAATGAAGAGATAATGCAATTCTCCAAAGGTGGCATTTTAAACGACTTTTAAGCACATTGGAAAGTACTAAAATATGTGGTTCTATCCAATAAATATGGGTTAAAATATATCAATGTAGAGGTTAAAATGATCCATTGTTTAGAAATATCACATGACACAGTGGGGAGTCAGTATGGAAAAGCACTACACCATGAACTGGCAACGAATGAACTGGATGCCAGGTAAATAAAAAATGACTGTTTCCCTGATTCATATAGAAAAAGTTTCTTAAGAAGCCTGTGTCTAAGCAGCAAAACTGGTAAGCTAATGTCCATTACCTCCACATTCCCTCACGTGACCCTCCATCCTTTTCCTCATCTTCAACAGTCTCTAGTAGAGACTAAGCTACAAGATTGGTTTCATGACCATGGAAACTTGAGGCTATATTCTACATTCCGAAGAGCCACCTTCTTGGTTTAGTGTTGCTGTGTGACCTTCTTAAGAGGCTGAAGGGGAAAAATTGTAATTCGTTCTGAAAAGATATGGCACACTTATATCATACTCTCAGTCTGAAACTTATGTGGGTGTACTCAATCAATAATTAAAATTATGCAAAGTGTATTTTTTCACCTGAACTCCCGAGTTGTGACCTCTGAACTCTGGAATGTGTTCCCTGTGCAGTGTCCCTGTTTATGGGAGTATTTGGGTCATAAGACTTGTGTCAGGTTTCTTTCTTCTATTGTACATCCCCTCTCTTCTTTCTGGACTTCAATTGGTATAAAAATAAAGGACTTTACATAATATTTAGCACCACTGAATTCTCTTGGCAGAGTATAATTTTTAAATTAAATTGATTTAAAATATGCAACAAATTCTATCATAGCTAGGTTTATGCTCAGAAGAGATTTGGAGATAAATGGAGAGAAGGAAGCAGAGGCCTTTGAAACAGGTATAGCATAGCATGCAATGCAATGCACACAATATAAGTATGTTTCTAAATAACATGATTGTAAGGGAGGCACAGGTATTTTCCTTTAAAAAAAGATTTATTTATTGTTATATGTAAGTACACTGTAGCTGTCTTTGGATGCACCAGAAGAGGGTGTCAGATCTCTGATAGTTGTGAGCCACCATGTGATTGCTGGGATTTGAACACAGGACCTTTGGAAGAACAGTCAGTGCTGTTAACCACTGAGCCATCTCTCCAGTCCATATTTTCCTTTTATACACAAGAATTTTGCTCAAAATCTACTACTGGTAACCAATTCAAATCTTGTTCCTCTTCAATACAAAAAATTTGTAATAACAATACTATTATTTTGTTTACTGATAAGTATCATTTATTCAGATTTAGGTCCTGAAGATTATTTGGATAAACTAACAATTTCTGTTAATTCTTGTAATGGAAATATATGCTAGAATACTTTCCAAATATTGAGAAAACTGTTCCATTCATATAAGAAGCCACTAGCATAAAGTTAAGAAAATAAACTACCCAAAACAGAGTGCTACTATTCCAAAGACTATCTGAATAATAAAATTTCCATGCATCAGCTAGCCATACTTTTCTGCCTTTGCTATACCATTAAATACACACACTGATTGTCATATTTCTTATTGCTTCTTCATAAACTACAGGAGAAAATAATCACAGGAGGCAGAGGAACAGAGGGAGATAAAGGGGGAGGGAAAAGGGGGAGAGAAGGATCAGGTAGGGGAAGAGACAGAAGAGAAGTCCAGAGGGCCAGGAGAATGAATAGAAATATTTAGGGGGAGCAGGAAATAGGGGAAACCACTAGAAAAGTCCCAGAGGCCAGGGATGTGAGAGGTTCCAGGACCCAATGGTGATGACATTAGCTGAAATACCTAAGAGGAGAGAGAGAGAACCTGAAGAGACCTCCTCTAGAAGATAGACATGGCCCCAGTTGAGGTATGGGCCACCCATCCATCTCAAAAATTTTAACTCAGAATTGTTCCTGTCTAAAGGAAGCACAGGGACAAAACTGCAGCAGAGACTGAAGGAAAGGCCATCCAGAGACCGCCCCCCCCCTTGGATCCATACACTCTGAAGGCACTGTTGCTGATGCTTATAGACAGTGGGAAGGGAGGTGCTTGGTCCTGTGGAGGCTTCATGCCCCAGAGAAAGGGGAAGCTAGAGGGGTGAGGTGGAGGTGGGTGGATGGGTGGGGGAACACCCTCTTAGAGGCAAAGGGGAGGGCATGAGGAGGAGGTTCATAGATGGGAGACCAGGAGGGGGTGGACAACATTTGAAGTGTAAACAACATAATTAATAAAAACAAACAACCAAACAACAATAAGAACAAACACAGTAGAAACATAGAATACAATCAAAATCAAGTTGAGCTTCTGTTATATGATCCTAAAAAGGCAATTGTGCTTAAAGAAGTCCAGGTCTGAGTTCATTGTCACAGGGGTGTGTGAAGCTACATATTACAATTTCCTGAGTACGCAGACTTGGTCTGTGCTAAATTTGTTTCACTTAAGCAATGTGCCTTAAGAGCTTAAGGGTGAGTCAGAGATCTACCCCAGGGCTTTTGCTAATATGAACTCCTTTCCTCATCTTCTTAAATAACAACATCCTCTGGAACAGGGAAGGCAGTCTCCTCATCTCCTCAACTCTCATCTGGGTTATTGGCTCACTGATTTCTGGCAAACCCAAAAGGAGAGAACAGGCTTACTTTAGGCCAGCGATTCTCAACCTTCCTAATGCGTTGACCATTTAATACAGTTCCTCATGTTGTTGGGATCCCAACCATAACATTTTTTATTGCTGCTTCATAACTGAGATCTTGCTACTGTTGTGAATCATAATGTAAATATATCGTATGCAGGATATCTGATATGCGACCTCTATGGAAGGGTCATTTGACACCACCCCAAAGGGGTCGTAATCCACAGGCTGCACACCACCACTGCTCTATGAAGAATTCAACCGAGTGCAACTCCAGACTCTGTGACTCTAGACACAGTAGGAGAGAAGGAAACTAAACAAAAGTGTACACTACGATCTAGGAAGCTTATATACTCATGTTTTGACCCAACATCCTGATATCAGTATAAAAAAACACATGCAGGAGCTGGAGAGATGACTCAACAGTTAGGAGCACTGGCTGCTCTTTGGGAAGACCTCAGTTCAGTTTCCAGAAGCCACATGATGACATAGAACCATCTGTAACTCCAATTTCAGGGATTCAAAATCCTTCTTCTAGCCTCTGTGCACATAGCATACACATGATGCACATATAATTTCAGAGAAAGTACCAAAGAAGAAGAAAATACATCCAGATGTCTCCAAAGAAAAGTTCTTAACACTTATTAATTCGGAACAGTTGATACTCCTCACACATTTTAGGTGCTGGGGCCTCCCTAGAGATTCCTGCAGATTCTCTTGGTCCTGTGCCTGCTCCCTGAGTGCTTTTGCTTTTAAGAACCTGTTTATATCTGGGATTTTCTTGGGAAAATATTTCGTGACAATGGAGCATCTCTGTCCTACATCCCACAGAGAGAACTCGCAGTAACCCTGTGAATTCTCTTTAACTGACTTAAAACTGGTGCTTAGTGAAAAGGATGGTGAAAGCATAACTCATCTCTTCAATCCAGAGATTCCCTCCTAGAGTCCACTGAAGCTGTGATTTTATCAAAAATCCTCCCTACCTTTGCTTGCATATGCTCTGCTATGATAACTCCAATCATTGATAATCAAAAGAGTAATTGCTTACAAAAGAATTTTCATAAGAATCACCTCTTAGGACATTTGTTTGGGACACCTGATCCAAGATGGCACCAAATCACTAACAATTACATCAACACACACACACACACACACACACACACACACACACACAGAGCGAGAGACAGAGACAGAGACAGAGAGACAGAGACAGAGACAGACAGACAGAAAGACAGAGAATCACAAATATATAGACATCTAGAGTTCCTATCCTAAATATGCATACACACTAGGAACACACATGTATGTAGCAAGATGAAACTCAGAGGCTGAACTGGAAAATATAAAGCAAAATAGAAAAACACACTGTAAAAATATAGGTCACACCCACTACCAGTGAAGTTCAGGAATCTTCACAGAAGAAGGGGTTTCGGAAAGACTCCATGGAGCGGAGGTAGTGGACATCTGTGGATGTCTCTGGAGAAACATTATTTGCTGAACATGACAGTGCCACTGCACACACAAATTTGAAGTAGCTTGGACTGCATGCAGAAGACCTGGACAAGATCAAGCCATCCAAAACCCTAGCATTAGTTAGAGAGAGAGGGGCCTCATGAAGTCTGACCCCTATCTGAGAAGCTATTGGTAATTGATGGGCTCTGGGAGGAGGGAGAATAATTTTTGATAGTTAGACAGTTCTTGAAAGGCTGGTCATGCTCCAGTAGATGGCCCTACCACCTGTTGGGAGTACTAAGTAATTGTAAAGAGCTTAAGAGCAAACAACTTATGAAGTCGAGGGTCAGGATAGTGGGAGGGATAAGGCAGGAAAAATAAAGACGACGAAATTGGGGGGAGAGTTCTTCAAACCATACTACACGTGTGTGTGTGTGTGTGTGTGTGTGTGTGTGTGTGTGTGTGTGTGTGTGTATGAAGCTATCAAACATTTAAAAAAATTATCAGAAAATAACAATGAAGTTCCACGTGACTATCGGCATCACTATTTGTACTTAGATTGATTGTCTAGAGTATTCTAACACTGAAAACTGTTAGCATTCCAACAGGACTGGTTAAAAATGAAACTTCCAAGGCCCATCTCCAAGCCAAGTCTGAAATCTCTACATACAACCTAGGAATCAGAATTTTAATTAGTTCTCTATCTGATGTGTTTGCAACACATCAGAAGTCATTAAAATTCTTTGCAAAGGCTGTGATCTAAATATATTAAGAGTTTGAGACAGGGAAAGTGTTTGTTGGGAAAAGGAACCAGAGAGACAAATTCATCCCGCATGGAAATCAAAGGATCAATAATAACCATGATACCAACAAAGACCATTGCACCTCTATTCATTTCTTTTAAAGACTTATTTTATTATTCTTTTTATTCTGTATATATGTGTTGATCTGTGTGGGAGTTTGTTCACATGATTGACTGTAAGAGGCGATCAGAAACTGTATTTACAGTCAGTGTGAATTGCCCCTCATGGGTGTTAAAATTGAACTTGTGTCCATCTGAAGAGCAGCTAGTGCTCTCAACCATTGAGCCATCTCACCAGCTCCATCCTGCATTCATTTCTGAATAAATAGGAATGAAGAACTTGTTATACCCTAGGCACAGTTCTAGAGCCCAAGGTTATAACAGCAAGAAAAACATCAATGTGTGTGAACCATGTGTTCATTACTGTTAAGACCTACCTTAGAGTGGAATTGTTGGGTCATGAGTAGGTGTGTGTTTAACTTTATTAGAAATTGCTAAAGTGTTTTCCATTGTGGTTGGTCCATTTGCACTCCCACGAGGAATAATGAGAGTTCTAATCAGCCTGCTTCATGGACAATAGTCCGTATTGTCAGGCACTTAAATTTAGCCTTGTAGTGGGTGTGTAGTAGAACCTCTTTGTGGTTTTAATTTGAATTTCCTTGATGACTAATGATACAGGGCACTTTTTCATACACTTTTTGGGTATCAGGTGTCTCCTTATGAGAAATGCCTACTCAAGTGCTTTTTCTGTGTTTTAACTAAGCTCTATATCTTTTTATAGAGTGGTAGAATTCATTACTATTTTGGATACAAGTCCTTTGTCGGGTCATGTTGTGGTAGGCAGCTACTAATACAGTTCCCAAAGATCCCATTTTCTGGTATTCCTGTCCCTCCATGACTATTCCCTTCCTTTGAGGATCTGTGTCACCTGTGGTTTGCTTTTAATCAAGAGAGGACAGCATGGTGTGTCATTATGGCCAACTGGGTTTGGGTGACAACATCAGAACTTTCCTGTGTCTCCTGTACTTCACAAGGCAAGCTGCTGCCGGGGAGACTCCCATGCAAGAGCCTAGAGATATGGGTCCCCTAGGGGATGACTGAAGCCTGAAAACAACGAGTGAGAAGCTCAAGTAAAATACCATGTGACAGCCAAGCATTCAGATGATCATTTAGCTTTTATGGAAATCGTGGCTTGTTCACAGTAAGAGGTTCTACTGCACAAGAAAGCCCAAACTCCTGCAATAACCGGGTAGCAAGGTGAATATTTTTGTCATCTTTATTGCACAGGAGCAATAGGCATGCGATACAAATATTTTCCTACATTACAGATGGCCTTTCTGAGGAGCAGTGCCACCTCAAGGAGGCTTTAATTTGCATTTCCTCGATGATGCTTTTGACATATGTTAGGATGTTGAATATCTTCAGTGTGAAGTTGTTTGTTTAAGCATTTCACACATTTAAAAAAAAGAGTGTATCTTTTATTGAATCGTAGGGTGCTTCAAATAAATTCTAGTTATTATTTACTTTTTGAATCACCATAATCAAATTGCTTATCCTAGAAAATGGGTCACGTTTCCATCTTTCTGAGGTTATCTTTTTTAAAATTATGTATATGTCTGTGAGCAATGGGGTTCGGTGGGTAGTAGGGGTAGACATGTACATGTGCATGCAGGTTCCCCTGAGGCCAGAAGAGGGCGCCAAATCCTATGGCGCTGTAGTTACAAGCTGCTGTGCAGCACCCAGCTTGGATGCTGGGAACAAATCCCAGTCCTCTGCAATAGCAGCAAGCTCCGCCAACGAGTACGGCATCCCTGCAGCTCTTGAGGTAATCTTTTGACAAAACACCAAAATAAAGCCTGAAATGACCTAGACAGTCCAAAGTAAGGTTAGGGATGGGATCTGGGAGAATCCTTCCTGGTTCTGGTTCTTAGAATGTTGGGGTTTTGTTCTGTGAGACTTTGTCTCTTCTATCCCAAGCCAATGTCGAACTCACCTTGAACAGAATCGCCTGCCAATATGTCTTGAATGCTAGGATTATAGTCGTGCTATGCACCACCTGGCCTGGCCTAATTTAGCGCTGCAGATGAAACCACAGTTTAGGCTGCAGAGAAAAAAAGAGCCCCTACATTCAGAGGTACAAGGCACATCCTCTAGCCACAACAATGTACAATGCCGGGTAGATTGCATTTATGGCTCAGTTTTAGTTTTCCTGCATCAAATCTTTGCCACTCTTGAAAAGTATAGAAAGAACCCAAAGAATGCTAGAAATGATGGCTAGTTAGCCGGTCTTCAGATACAAGGGCTCTCTACTCACGATGCTCAGCCATACACTCGTTATCTCTTGAAGAGAGTATACTAGTTGCTTTTCTAGCCATTGTGACGGAATCAATTGAAGGAAGGGCAGGTTTACTTTGGCCTGTGGTTCTATCATAGTGAAGGTGTGGTGGCTGGGACTGGCTCCCAAGCATAGAGGTGGGAGCTTGTTACCTCCAGTTCTCCCATGGCGTCCGCCAAGTATGAAGGATGAGAATGGCAGCCACTAGGGCTACGGACTTCAAAGACCCACCACCAGTGGTCCGGCAATGCCTCTCACCCCAAAGTTTTCATAACTTTCTGAAACAGCAATGCTGGCTGGTGAGCCAATGTTCAGGTGCATGATCCGGTGAGACGTTCCACATTCGAACCGGGTGAGCCAGTGCCCAGGATTTGGCTGTTGGGTGAGAGGTGGAAGGAAAAAAAGCATCAAAGTTGATTCCTACATTCTGACTTTTGCAACTCAAGGTCTAGACTTTCCTCGGCTGAGAACTGCTAGTGTTTGGGCATTTTAGTGAGATCTTTGCCCATGGTACCCACCATCCCCATCCCTTATAGCTTCTAGAAAATAACATCAAATGCCAGCTGCTGATTTTTATCATTTCCGTGATGCTTAAAATGTGTCATCCATTCAGTTTGCCAGCCTCATTCCCCGGGACCTTACGCTTTGCAATTCTGACTGCCGAGAAAACGGGCCCCAACGTTAAGAGGTACAGGGCACATTCTCTAGCCTCAGCAATGTATATTGCCGGATACGTTCCATTTATCTCTCAGACATGGTTTTCCTGAACCGAGTGCCAGTCTTGCAAAGTATAGAAAGAACCAAAAGGATGCTAGGAATAATGGCTGACTAGCCGGTCTTCTGACCTGAGAAATCTCCACAGGCTTTAATGATTATTTTTATTCTCATGGAGTCTAAATCCCTGTCATTTCTTTACTTCAATATATTTGATCTTTCTTCTTCTTCTGGGACACGTCTACACTGCTGACTGGGTCAGAGGAGACGATAAACATGCTTTAGTTTCACGTTTAACGAGGGCACTTTGACTTGATGGGGGCTCTCAGCCTATATTTGTTGCCACAAATTTGGCATCCATTTTGCAAATGCGACGTTTGTTCCCAACTTTTTCTGATACTGGCTGTAGGGAGACCATCACAGTGTGAACTCTTGCAGGGCTCAATTATCCTTTACAAATCCAAACATCCTTTGGTTTTCTTTTTCTTTCTTTTTCTTTTTAATCATTTCATACTTTTACAGACAATGTTCACTTTCAGGACAGAAGCTGGCAGTATTTATTATAAAATTTTTCTACACACACACACACACACACACACACATGCATGCGTACACACACACTCACACTCACACTCACACACACACTCACACACACACACACACACACACACAGAGAGAGAGAGAGAGAGAGAGAGAGAGAGAGAGAGAGAGAGAGGAGGGACTAACATGCCAAACACAGAGTTGACTGTCAGTATTTAATAAGTGGAATTAAACAATGACTTTTATAGCACTGTAAAACTGTTTCTGAAGTGCTAAAGGAATCACTGGATGCAGTCCCACTAGAGTCAAGACAGCACCTCTACCTCTTCTACTTGTAGAAGAGCTAAGTAAATTTGTACTCCTAGCCCTATATGAATAGGGCAATATGAAACGTGTCTACCAAGAAGGTTGACTGTGAGCAACAATTGTGTGATAATTGTCCTAACTTCAGGTTAGGAACCCAGCAATTTCAGGTACTTTGATTTTTCAGCAGACTTATTCAAACAAAAATTATGTTTAGCATGTTTAAAATATTAGCTAATGAAGCCACTATTAAATTTTAGGAAATGTTTACCCCCACTGCCACCTCCGATCCTTCTGTGTGTTCGGGGAGATTCTTCCCAAGTTTTTACTTTGGGAGTCAGTCCTAGCTTCAGATAGACACTCAGTTACTGTCTGTCTTTGTCGATTTTTCTTTTGTGGATATTTTCCACTAAAAATGTGGCCACTGTACTTGTCCTTTTGGGGGCATATTTAGCACACCTTGCTTAAGGACCACCACTCTTCCAGAAACTTGTATTAATAAAGTGTACCAGAAATTCCCTCAGTCCTGAGCATTTCTGGAGATGTTAGGTAATACTGGATACTGGATCCAGTTGGGTGCCCCCTGAAATTGACAGAGTGTAATCAGCTGTCACATGCACAGAACAGCTTTTGTTTTTCCTAGGAAATGTCTTGTGTATTTCAACCTCATCCTGGCACACAAGAGTATGAGGAATTATTTCCAAATATTATTGTGTTCAATCACATAATATCATGGGAACAAAAGGACCGGGGAAACCAGTTTCTGTAAATTAAGATCTCCTTCAGAGAGTACTCCCACGGGAAACCTCCACTTGACCTGACCTATAGTAATTGCAGGAACTCTATTCAAGTTTAGCCAAAATGATGTGCATTATTCTGGTTAACAGAAACAGCAAAGAGTAATCTTTTAAAATGTACTTTTCTTGTGCCACTGTAATTCTCAGAAAAGAATGTCATCTTTTTCTTCTTTGAAACTTGGTGTGTGTCAGGATGTGAGTGAGATTGGGTACATGTAGACTGGCATGATGTACATACATGCATGTACAATATGTGCACAAATGTCAGGGACGGGCACACATATCATGCCCATGAAAGCTAGAGAATATCCCAAGTGTCAGCTCTTGCTTTCTACTTTGTTTGAGGCTGGGCCCCTTTCGTTGCTTTATCATTAGTATGCCTGACTCCTCCTATCTCACCATGGAAGTCCTGGAATTGAAGATACGTGCTATCCACGCAGCATTTTCATAGATGCTAGAAAATCCAAACTCTGATCCTTATGTTTTTGCACCACTGAGATCTTTAGTCACTAAGCCATCTCTCTAGCTTCACAACAATTTAATTATTGGTCTTCAGCAGGCATTGTCTGTTGGACAAGTAGACCTCTGTATTTAATGGCAGACTTAATATAATAGTAGAATGATGTTTCTGAAAGTATTGTTCTGGCTTCAAAACTAAAGCAGAGGCAAGGGTAGGGGAAATGGGAATTAAAGAGTTCTGATGTGGGGCTCCATTTAATTCTGTAGAGAATTTCCCATGGGGCATTGTAAGAGAGGCAGAATTTTATGGTAGGGAATGCGTGCATGTAGTTCAGAATGGTGGATCAGTCACCTTGTTACTCAGCATTTTTTAAGAGGTACACAACAACATAATATCAATTTTAAGCTGCTCCCACTGGCAATGTGGGTATCACTGTCATCTTCAAGATGTTGTGCAAATATTTATGTCCTTGGCCAAGCCACAAATTCAATTTGTGCCCAGTTAAATCCTCATAAAAATAGTGTCTTTGACAGATGATTGTTTTTTTCCTTCCTCAGCCCAGAGAAGTGCCAAAGTAGGCTATTTTCACTTCGGGTAGGAAATGTTCCATTTAGACTGACGCACAATGACGTGGCAAGAGCCCTAGTGTTCTATTCTTGTCACTGGACAGAACTTTGGAGTTACAAAAGTGACGTGATCACTGAACAGAAGCAGCTAATGGTGTTTCAATATCCCTCCGCATGTCACAGACACGTTACTTAAAACGCCACACGTGCTGACTATAGTCTAGCCGAGTTGGATTGGCAACTCGGTACTAGAGAAAGCCAACTAATCAATCTACAAACTCAGAGCAGCAGCCTTGGCCAAATGGTAATCTGGGACTATCTTCCATTGGAAGCAAACATTATGCTTCAGTAGGATGCATCCATTGTAATGCAATATAGTAGAAATTTTGTTTTAAAATTGGAGCAGAGGCTGCCTCTGTCTCTGTTGCCTGCTATTGGTATCCCATCCCCTAATTAGACTGCCTTGTTGGGCCTCAGTGGGAGGAGCTGCTCTTAGTCTTGCTATGACAGGGACATTCCAGGGCAGGGTGGTATCCCGGGGGGGGGGGGTACTTGTGGCACTGAGAGGAAAGAAGGGGCTGTAATCAGGATGTAAAGTGAACTAGCTAATTCATTCATTCATTCATTCATTCATTCATTAATGAAATAAAAGAGATTTAGAGATTTATGCTTTTGTGTCTCTGTCAAGGTCTGTAGAATGCCCATGAAGGCCAGAAGAGTGGGGGAGAATCTCCTGTAGCTGTAGTGAAACCAAATGTGAGCCAAAGAAAGTGGATATTAACAATCAAACCCTCCTTCTTTGAGAGAAGCCATCTCTCCAGACCCCATCTAAACTATTTTATTAACTTTGATTTTTATTCAGGTCATTTAAATCTTTTGTGTTTAAAAAAATACTCTCTGGATTCTATGTCACTAAATTGGTGTCTATTATCTATAATCTGTCTTGTGAAGCTGTTAAAGATTTTGTGGAGGAATGCCAACAATAACAGTATTAATTTGGTGCCTTGAGTATCTAATGTGCATTAATGTGTAAAAACCTAACTGTTAGGAGTTGGTTCTAATGCTTTGTCTTAATTCAACCCCCCAAATCAGGATTCTGCTTGTCCAAACAGTGAAGGTCCCTGTCCCCAACTGGTTTTTGATAGGTCAATAAAAAGCCAATGGCTGTTGTTTTGTCTTTCTGACAGTGTCTTTTGCCTTACAGAAACTTTGTAATTTTAAGAGGTCCCATTTGTCAATTCTTGATCTTAGAGCATAAGCTATTGGTGTTCTGTTCAGAAACTTTCCCCCTGTGCCCATGTCCTCCAGGGTCTTCCCCAGTTTCTTTTCTATTAGGTTCAGTGTGTCTGGTTTTATGGGGAGGTCCTTGATCCACTTGGAGTTGATCTTAGTGCAAGGAGATAAGAGTGGGTCAATTCTCATTCTTCTGCATGTTGACCTCCAGTTGAACTAGCACCATTTGTTGAAAAGGCTATCTTTTTCCACTGGATGGTTGTAGCTACTTTATCAAAGATCAAGTGACCATAACTCTGTGGGTTCATTTCTGGATCTTCAATTCTATTCCATCGATCTACTTGCCTGTCGCTGTACCAATACCATGCAGTTTTTAACACAATTGTTCTGTAGTACTGCTTGAGGTCAGGGATATTGATTCCCCCCAGAAGTCCTTTCATTGTTGAGAATAGTTTTAGCTATCCTGGTTTTTTTGTTACTCCAAATGAATTTGAGAATTGCTCATTTTAGATCTATGAAGAATTGATTTAGGATTTTGATGGGGATTGCATTGAATCTGTAGATTGCTTTTGGCAAGATGGTCATTTTTACTATATTGATCCTGCCAATCCAAGAGCATGAAATATTTTTTGATTTCCTAAGGTCTTCTTCGATTTCTTTCTTCAAGGACTTGAAGTTCCTGTCATACAGATCTTTCACTTGTTTGGTTAGAGTCACAACATATTGGGAAAAGATCTTCACCAACCCCACATCCAACAAAGGGCTAATATCCAATATATACAAAGAACTCAAGAAGTTAGACCCCAAAGAACCAAATAACCCTATTAAAAAATGGGGTACAGAGCTAAACAAGGAATTTTCACCAGAAGAAATTCGGATGGCTGAGAAGCACCTTAAGAGATGTTCAACATCATTAGTCATCAGGGAAATGAAAATCAAAACAACCCTGAGATTCCACCTCACACCAGTCAGAATGGCTAAGATTAAAAACTCAAGGGACAACAGGTGCTGGCGAGGATGTGGAGAAAGAGGATCACTCCTTCATTGTTGGTGGGATTGCAAGATGGTACAACTGCTCTGGAAATCAGTATGGCGGTTTCTCAGAAAATTGGGCATGACACTTCCAGAGGACCCTGTCATACCACTCCTGGGCATATACCCAGAGAACTCCCCTATATGCAATAAAGACACATGCTCCACTATGTTCATAGCAGCCTTATTTATAATAGGCAGAAGCTGGAAAGAACCCAGATGTCCCTCAACAGAGGAATGGATACAGAAAATGTGGTATATTTATACAATGGAATACTACTCAGCAATTAAAAATAATGAATTCATGCAATTTGTAGGCAAATGGTTGGATCTGGAAAATATCATCCTAAGTGAGTCAACCCAATCACAAAAGAATACACATGAATTGCAATCACTGATAAGTGGATATTAATGAGCCCAGATGCTCTGAATACTCAAGACACAATTAGCTAAGCGAAAGATTCCCAAGAAAAGGGATGGAGAGGACCCTGGTCCGGAAAAGACTAAATCCGGTTTTGTAGGAGAGTACCAGAACAGAGAAATGGTGGGGAGGGGGGTAATTGGGGAATGGGGGGAAGAGGACTTATGGGATATATGGTGAGGGGGGGAACTGGAAAGGAGAAAGCCTTTGGAATGTAAACAAAGAATATAGAAAATAATAAAAAAAAGGAAAAAAAGGAAACAAAAAAAAAGCCAATGGCTAATGGCTGGGCAGGATGAAAGAGGCGGGACTTCTAGGTTCCCTGGGGAAGAACTAAGGAGAGAAAAAGAAAGGGTAAACCTTGAGAAGGAATAGGATGAACCACACCAGGAAGGAAAAGGAGGGAGTATTGGCCGAAATGTAGGAACAAGAAGGAAAGTGGCTCCCTAAAGGGCTGCCCAGAGGCATCTTGGGCAGCAAAGATAGGAGGCCACTCAGAAGGAGCCAGAGCAGCAAAAATAAAATGTGTATTTTTAAAAAGATATTAGGAATACCAGAGGGAGGAGTGTCTATTAGACTTGGGGAGGAGTAGAAATACTCTGCCATTGAGTTAGTCAAGGCATATCAAAATTAACGTGTGTGTGTGTGTGTGTGTGTGTGTGTGTGTGTGTGTGTCTGCCTGTCTGTCTGTCTGTCATCTTTCATTAGCATATTTATCAGCCCACACCTTTTGCCACGTGGATAATGGCGTGCAAATCCCTCCACTTTGTAATGCAGCATCTTGTTGTTCTTGGTAGAACCTTCACTTCTTTGTGGTTGTGTTAAGTTATTGACTATGACACCCTACAGTGGAGGTCCTCACTGAACCCTACATGCTATCCATTGCAGAAATTGGACTATCCAGCATCATGGCAACTCTTACATGGTATGTTCTTTGGATACAACCCTGCCAGGCCATCAGGTATGTTGACTGTGCTGTCTTTTTTGTGACTATCTTTTTCTCCTCTCTAGATGAATCCCCTAGCTCTGGCAGATAGCACCCAATGCCACAAACAACCCTGAGAGCTGAGAGCGTGGCTAGCCTTGGCCGAGACTGTTCTGCCTCATTTTCAGTGGGGATATTGTCCTAGTTGCTCTGAGTGGTCAAGCCGTGTCAGACTTCACACATAGGTTTGCTTTCAGACTGGCCGGTCTGTGGCTGCCTGGTTTGTGTTTTTAATAGTTGGGTGGACTCCACCACACAGTTTGGATTTTTAAAAATTAAAGGCTTGCATCTGGTACTTTGAGAGGGCTTGTGTCATGGAAAGAGCAAAGGAATGATTCAGATACAAAACATTTCCATCTTCTCAAGAGTGGCTTACTTGGCCTGGTGTTTGAAGGCAACCTTCGGAAAGAGAATAATCACGGCCTGCTCTCTTTGGTCTGTCTACGTGACCAAAGGATATGCAAGACAGTGTATCCAGGGACTGTATCAACAGTTCTTGGTGTGAGACTCATTTGGGGGGCGGGGCTCCTGGCAGAGCTCCATAACTAAACTTTTAGTGCAGTTCCCATTTCTCATCTTAAATCAGCCCACTATACTCAGCCCCTCACTTTAATAAGCACTAAGCCCACATGCTGTGTTTCAAAAGAAAGAAAAAAAACTACATTAACTGTTAAAACTTCCCTGAGACCTGCCCATGGGAACTGCACACATATGGTGTTGTAATTTTTTTGTTTTTTAAGTAAGACATTTGTAGTATTCAAGAAATCGCTAAAACGTGTTGGGGTTTCAGAAACTTTTATAAACTGAACTTCAAAATAGATAAATTATTTTTATTGCTTTCAGGAAAAGTCAGTTCAGGAAGAAAAGTTTGGATGGAAAACACCTTTTTAAAAGAACTTCATCTCCCCTGCAAAAGTACTCAAATGTGGCGACTTTGGGAAGAACTGGCTCATATGGGTAGGGTCTTCAAAGACAAAATACATGTGAAAAATATCCCTTAATCCTATCCTTTGACCTCTCTCATCATTCAAGGACTAAGATGAAGGTCCTTAACAGACCCCAAATGCTGGACCCTAAATGCTGGTACCATCATCTTTGACATTTTTTGTCTCCAGAATTTCGACCAAAGATCATATACTGTGGAGATACAGAGATAGCTCAGTAGTTAAAAGCGTGTACTGCTCTTGCAGAGAATCAAAGTTTAGTTTACAGAAACAACATCTACTTCCAGGATATCTGGCATGCTCTTCAAGTCTCTACAAATACCTGTGTACATGTGCACATACATATATGTGCATGAATACACACATACACATACACACACACACACACACACAGAGAGAGAGAGAGAGAGAGAGAGAGAGAGAGAGAGAGAATTTTAAGACATTAAAATAAAAATTAATTAATTAATTAACTAGTTAAATTAGAAGATGGACAAAGATGTCTTATAATGAAAAGAAAGCCAACCAAACAGAAAATGTCACTTTATTGAAAAAATGATAATTTCTCTATCACAATAATTGTTTTATAGTATAGAACCATTTTTTAAAGATACAAACCTCATCTGCCTTGACAATTATTTTTGTTTCCTACTTTCTGTTCACAAGTTATCATCTCCCCATCACCCCCTCTCTTCCAAAACTTTTGGTTTTGCCTCAAAAGATGCATTATCATTTATATAAGTCACAAGTATCCCTTGGCAAAGGAATGAACTGGGACTTCATTCTGATGATATGCCACTTTGGGCTAATAGAGAGAATTGTATAAAAAGGAAAAGGGTCAGTCTTTTCCCAGTCTATACCCAACCCACTCAGCACTCCAGATCAATATTCTTGAATCACTCGGTTGAAATAAGGAGAAACAAACGGCTTTAATGGCATTGTTGGAACAGCACACTGCCACTTTCCTTCTAAAATGTGCTAAGGCTGAAATGAATTACTTAAATTTCAGTAATCTGAATATCTACTCAGTCTGCTTATTTGAGTTTTACTAATTGCAAGCAACTATAATTTTAGAGTAATTCTAGACTCACTGTAAAACTGAGTGCAGAGTCCCCTCTGTGGCTTCTACCCCTCCATACATAGCCTCTTTGATCCTCAACATTCCCTGCTGGAGTGGTATACTTGTTACAGTGATTAACACACCAATGATTAATACCCCAAATCCACCTACATCACAGATCATTCTAGACATTATGTATTCTATTGATCCAGACAAGTATAGCAGCGGGTATCCACAATTACAATGTCTTCGGAGTGGGCACCCACTGTGCTCCTTCCAAGGCCATATCAAAATCTGATCTCTACATATACATAAGAGGTTTTGTTTGGTCAGTTCATGCCTATGAGAGAACTCTGATTTTATTGGTTCCTTTATTACCTATACATACTCTGATCCACCCACCCCTTTCTTCTGTGATGGATCTCCTTTCTATTTCTTAGACTTCATCTCCCTCTGTCTCTGCCTCTCCTTCTTCCTTGCCCATCCTTCCCCTTCCCTCTCATCCCTCCTCCTCTTTCTCCCCACCATTACTCTCCCTTCTTGTCCCCTCTCTCTTCCACTTCTCTTTTGCCACCCCTCTTTTTCCCCATATCTCCTTCCCTTCCTCTTCCTCTCCCCCTCTCCTCTTCCCCCTACTCTTTTCTTCCTCTTCCTCTTCTTCTTCCTCCTCTCTCCCTTCTCCCTCTCCCTCTCCTTTTTTTGTCTATTTTCTCACTTCTATCCTATTGATTCTCTGTTTATCTGACATTTTTGTTTGTTAGCTGATCTGCTCAGGTCTCGTAACTCACTTTCCTGCGACCATTCGTCTCATTGAACTCATGTAATCCTCTCCTGCTCTTGATCTACCTCCCACAAGACTCTAAGCATTAGAGTCAGAGGGACTCCAACAGAATTTCTCCCACTCACTAAGGACATTTTCCTTTAACTAATCTCTACCAATCTCAGGGATTTAAAAACCATCTCTCTGCAGATGAGTTTTAAATTTATGGCTCTCATCCTGAACTCTTCCTGAACTCTGGACTCATAAATACAACTGTAAAACTTAGAGACCTCATCGAACAAAACAATTCATTCATAAATCTCCATACACACACACACACACACACACACACACACACACATCGACACTTCTGCAGGGTTCTGGTCTCACACTCTTCAGAAAAAAGCTACTTTTCTCCATCTCTTTGCTAGGCTGCAAGGGTCAGAGTCAACCCTTCTTTCTTTTTTCCTCCTTCTGCTCTCAACAGCCAAATCAATAATTAGCTCTATTTTCCCTCTTTAAAACTTCATCCCATATCTACTCATCAATATCTTTCTTTCAAACATTCATCATGTCTCACCTAAGCTATTACCATTGCCCTCCTGTTTAGGATCCTCCCTATCCTGTTTCCCAGTGAATTTGTTACTGGCTAAAGATTTCTCCACTGCCCTTGCCTTCTTGAAGGCATGAATTTAGCCAAGACAGTTTTCATAGCAGCCTACTCAGCAAAGTAAACTGTATACTGCTGGGAAAGATTAGAAGGATTGGAGGGAGCTGGCTTGAAGAGGGTTAACCATACAGCTGACACCAAGTTGTGGATTTCCAAGATTGCAATAAATTTGTGAGATGAGTTTTATATATGTGAGGTGTTTGTTTTTCCACCTCCCAAATTATGGCGATACAGATCTCCTTTCTAGAGTGTTTCCTCCTGTGTTTCTCATAGAAAGGCCACAAGGTGGGCAGGGTCACAAGCTTGTGCTACTGTATAAGTATATATGTGTGGCAACATGGAAAAAGCCAACATCTCAGTGTCAGAGTGGGAAGAGCCAAACTAGGTTCAGTGGTGACTAACCACAAAAGAGTATTCTGATCTTCAGGAGGCATGATTACTAGAACCTAGTTACAATCGACTCATTTTCCTCATAGCTAACCCCCCCCATAATTAAGAGTATCAACACCAAAGTGCAACATCAGATCTCTGTTTGCCTCATATCTGATTCCTTGACTAGCTGGTCTCACATTCTTTATACTGAGTCAGGAATCTCAGAACAGGATGGAAGAATTAGACTCTCCCTGACCCAGTTTTGCCAAGATGACAGTATCAGATATGAAAGTGTGTGTAAGCAAAATTTCATATTCAATTTTCAAAATAAATCCCCATCCAGCAGTTCCAGAGAACCTGAGTTTTCCCTATACAATTTGACCAAAAAGTCCAAAAGAAGATTTGGGATGAGGGTCTGGATGAAAAATCATCTTTCCCTCTTGTCCAGTAGATGTTGCATGAGAAAAAGACACTTTGACAGAAAGAGCATATATATATATATATATATATATATATATATATATATATATCCCCCAAGGCCTTAAAATAATGTTTAAAGTTATCCAGAAAAAGAAATGTAAATGCCTAGATCAAAGGAAATGCAAGAAGTACAATAGTGATTTGAAAAGGAAAGTTCCTATTTAATCCTGCTTGAGACTTCTAAGGAGGCAAAGATAGCCACCCATGTCTAATCACCTGCTGAAGCAGTGTAGGGGGAGGGGATGTGTTAGGGCAAAGAACAGCATTTGGGCATTTGGATGACGTCACAATATATACAGTCTTCCTGGGTGGCAGAGCCTCGTTGGGGGAAAAGAACTGAACAGTAAATCAATGATGGGATTAAGATTATGAAACTTTGTAACATTTGTCTATCTACCTACCTATCTCCCTATCTATCTAGTTATCTATCTATCTATCTATCTATCTATCTATCATCTATCTATATCTATGTATAATCTATCAGTCTCTATCATCTATCTATTCACCTATATATCAATCATCTATCATTTGTCTGTCTGTCTGTGTATCTGAACCAGAGCTAGAGGCATGGCCCAGTGGAGAAAAACTCTTGGAATCAAGCTTGATGAGTTAAATCACCAGAGTCCACAATGAAAGGAAAGGACCCACTCTAGCATGTTGTCCTCTGATATCACGTGTGAGTATTCACATGCATGCATCTACACACAGACACATGTTATATACCCACAAACACACATGAACACAAAATACAGGCTCAAATGAGTAAATAAAATGTAAACCGAAGTCTGGCATGACAATATATGCCTGTGTTCCTGGCATTAGGGAAGCTAAGCCAGGGAGATTACAAGGGTTTAAGACACTCTATGCTACATAACCAGACCTTGTCTCAAGTTATAAAAATTAATTAGTGGTAAAAAAAATCAATCAATAAAAAAAAGAACATGATCTCGTCTTTTCTTTCTGATCTCTCTAATGGTTCTCAGTGCATTTAGAATGCAACATATTTCATGTCAATCATGGTTCAGGACCATCAACTTCCTGCTGATTCTGTTTAACTCTCTCCTTATCTTCTTTGCTGACTCACACTGGCTGGGCCTCTTCAGGCCATAAGCAGGTCCTACTTGCCTTTCTCGCTCTGGAGTGTTTAGATAATTTCAATTCTGGCCCCTTGTTTCCTTTAGAACTTCCAAAACCTCACGTTCAAACAAGGTCCCCCTAGACAGCTATATCTGATCTACAATGATTTACCATTCTTCCATGAGCATCAAGACCCTGCAGAGGTCTCTCTTTATTACCTACAATTCGATGATTTCTTATATGATTTGGTTGGCTGCATTCTCCACCCACACTTAGCAGTTAATCTTGTTCAGAGACTGAGTCCCTGTCTACTGCTTCATGCTATGCAGCTTGTATACTGAGATTGCTCAGGGTCTCTGCTTCCACAGCACTCAGAATAATTCTAACAGTCTGTAGGATACCCAAAGGGCAGAAGCAGCAGACTAGTTTGCCCCAGGGCCACAGGAACTTACCTGATTCTTTACTATGGCCCCAGCACCTAGAAAAAGGGTCTTAGGATGCAATAGACACACTTAATAACTCTTGGTGGAAAAAAATAATGTATTCTGAATTAAGCACAGGATAATCAGATAGATGTCTTAAATAAAAGTTACACCTAAATAGCTTTTCTTATTCTTGTTCCTTATATGATTTGATTTTTCCCTAAGCAGAGATTAGAGTTGAAGCCCTAGTTCCCAATCTATCTTCCTTTCAGGTTTTTATAATCAGTATTATATTTTATGTTGCTATGAGTTGAGTCTGTCATAGAATCTCATGCCTGTTGCCTCCTTGTTTAGCTTCAGAACATATAGTCAAGTTTTGTCTACATTCCAGCACATATCAGAGTTTCATTCTGTTTAATGTTGGCTAATATTCTATTATTTGTGCCTAAGACACTTTGTTTATCCACACACAATGCCACTGTCCCTTGTTTTTGTTATTTATATCACAATAAATGCAATTGCTATTTATTGATATTTATGTCACAATAAATGTTTTTGTTTCAATGTGAAATGCTCACTACAAACTCACATGTTAGAACAATTGGTCCCCAAATCGTGATATTATTTATTAGGCTTTAGAATGCTAAGCAGGTGGCTCTCTTTATAGAAAGCAGGTGGCTTGCGGACCTGAACCCTGCAGGCATGCCCTGATTCCAAGAACCTTCTACTTCCTCATTGGTGCTGTCATAAGCAGTGCTAGACGCTACCCTGGCACAGACAGAACCTTCCCCATTACTTTCCCACCCTGATGAATGACAGAGTCATTAGAAAACTAAGTTATCTTGGAAGGTTGTCTGTCAGATATGTAGTCACGGTGATAAAAAAAAACTAATTTATACAATAATATAACATTGCTTCTCTATTACTTGAGCTTATGGAAGACTAAATCCTGAAAGCAGAGGGCCTGTAGCTAGTGAGAAATAAAAATGTTAACTCTTATTTTCCAGAAGATATGCTTCTAGACCAAACTTGTGATTAAGTTTTTTCCTTTGCCTTTTAATTGCCAAAAAAATTGCTACTTCAGACATGTATGGGGAACAAAATAACATGCTGATATATGTAACCAGAGCATGAAGAATACAAATACATTTATATACCCATCCATTTCTTTCTTGTGATCAGAGCACTTAAGATTTACTTTAAAAAAATTCAAGTATGTTGCATTTAAAAATTATTTCGCAGACTGGAAATATGACTTAGTGGATAAGACAACGAGATGCTCTTGCAGAGGATTCAGGATCAGTACCCAGCTTTCACAGGACAGCTAACAACCATCAATCATCCCTGTTCCACGTAACCCAGTGCCCTATTCTGGGCTGTGTGGACACTGTGTACAAGGTGTTTCTCACGCTTGCTCATATTTACAGGCAAAACATCCATACATGCCACAGAAAGATGAAATGAGTATTTAAAAAATACACAAATAGAAATGAATTTTAAGACTTCCCTCCATTTTGTCAACAAGTTTTGTCTAAATACTTGAATCCTGGAATAGAACTATAGCTTTTCTCTTCCAAGACTGGGTTCTCCCACAGGCTTGCTCGAGACCTCAACCCATAACATATACTCTGCTGAGTATCCACCTATGTGCCCTCGTATAAGCCAATTCCTTCTGGTAAGTCTCTTCACACACACACACACACACACACACACACACACACACAAACACACACACACAAACACACACACACACACACACACACACACACACACGTGCACACACATACATCCTGTTAATTACCTCCAGAGAACACTAGCAGATTATTTATTAAATGTAACATAATAACTCCATATACTGCCCATGTATTTTCATTCATCTTATTTATACTTATATAATATTTATTCATATTATAATGAAGTTCTGCTTATATGTCAGATATAGTTCTGATGAAGAAGCAAGGAAAAAACTTAATACATCTGCATGGAAAAGAAACAAGAATTTCTGACCTCCTTTAGTCATTTCAAAAGAGGCAGTGTCTTCCCCTTAGCAATGATCAACTCATTGTGCATTCAGAGTACTGAAACTTTCTCCTCTATCTAATATTGAAGTTCTCTTATTTGTTGATCAGCATAACTCTTCTCCCCAGTCTCCCTTTCTGTCTTTTTCTACTTGCAGGTCACCTTCTGAACGCACTTCATAATTGAGTGGCCGGGGTCTGAGGAAAGACAGGCGTTTTTCCTGAGAGAATTGCCAATGAGCTAATATGTTAACACATGCTGGAGATAGATGGCAAAGAGCAAGCAGGAGAACCACGAGCGGCTTCACCAGGTAGCCGTGGGTCAGATGCTGCCCTTGCTCTTCCAGATGACTCCGCAGTAAACTCTCTAACAGCAATAATCAAAATGAATGGATGCCTCCCATTGACATGAACAAGGCATCCTTCCATTTTTTAAACCGGGATCATTGCAGCAAATTATATTGAGACTCAGACAATGTGCCAGTAATGAGCCTCCCAAGGAGGAAATCCTAGTTCATATGACTCACTGTTTTGAGCAAATATTAGCATTGGCTACCCAAGGTGTCTCTTGATACCACTTTTCCAGATTCCCTAAAATGTTGCATAATACTTTAAAGGAGCCAGGGCACGCAGAATAAACTACCAACAGTGTTTGGGTGGCTAGTGTTCTTACCAAAAGCTTTATTGGACTTAGTACATCTCAGAAGATAGAAGAAAAAATATTTTTCTAATACTGTAACTAGCATGTCTTACTCTGAGAAAAGGCGAGCTCAGGAATAGTCTACACAATGTATCTTCCCATTGTGCAGCTTGAACATGGTCAGGGTCCAGAAAAGATAACTTTTGGAAACAGGAAGAAAACGCCTTCTCTACGTGCATCTGTAGAGATGATGGATGCAAATAATAGAAATATGGATAAATTTGCTTTTTCTTTTCTGAATATTACAAAATATCAATGACAACTCAGTTCTGTAAAGTGATGTTAACTTGGAAAATGGTGGTTGCTTGTCCTTTAAAGCAGATTAAGCTAGGAGAGTTACAAACTAAGTTCTCCCATGCTTCAGCCGCAGTCTTTCATTTCTAATGAAAGAAGAATTAGGTTTTGTTTCTAAAATCACATAATAAGACTGAAAAGGAAATATTACACCAGGATCCCAGTCTAGATGTAAGGTTTTCAGAAGTATTGGTATTTTAATTATCAGACGCACCTCAAGGGAGATACGACATCCATTCACAGGTACTGCTCATTGTGCAATGTATCCCCACATCTCTGAGATCCCACACTCATTACTGCAGGATTGCTCAGAAATCTTACCAGGTCATGAACATTCCGAACATATGCCGAAACTCTAGGACCCAGCATTACCTCTGGATAAGTTACGTAGGTGTGAATACCCATGCTGGCAGGACAGAAGGTTTCAAGAGAATGATGAAGAAGGATGAGGTAATATCCAGAGAGCACAAAAAGCAAGCTATATATAAATATATATATGTGTACACATATGCGTATATATGAATATATAAGCTTATATGTAAGTTTGTACATATGAATATATGCATACATATACATATATATGCATATGTGTGTATGTATATATATGTATCTGTATATATGTATCTGTAACTGTATCTGTATCTGTATATGTATACATATATATACACCTATATATACGTAAAATAATATAGAGTTAAGTGTATCATTATATATTCTAATTTGTGTGTGTTTGTGTGTGGAGGGGGACGCAACTCCAGGTAAAACCATTTGATGCATAAGTATGGAAGACATACTCTTTAAAATGAAGGCAAAAGTTAGGAGAGAAAAATTGCAGATTGACTAGACCATATTCTACTTTGCCAAGTTAACTTTGAAACTTTGAATTACACATTTCTTGCTTTAAAGTATTGACTTACAGTTCTCTCTCTCTCTCTCTCTCTCTCTCTCTCTCTCTCTCTCTCTCTCTCCCTCCTTCCCTCCCTCCACCCCCATAGCCAGTCCCTTCCTGAGACCTAAGGAGCTAATCAGTTACTACCTGCTATTCTTATCTTATCTGACCTTTCTAATTTCCGCCATTTGGAGATGTCTGCCTGGGTTTTTGCTGAAATCTCTCTGTCTGGGAACATAAGGAGATTATACTGAGTCACTCACTGAGTTTCCTTGATCTTCTCTGCTTCCCCTTGTTGAAGGCAAGCCTGTGTTTACTGTGCCAGATAAGGGGTGCAGACAAGGCAAGCAGAGACTCTTAGAGGCAGCAAAGGATTTGCAGATTTCTGTTGCGCGTATTGGAAGTGACAAGAGAATTCCACCTGAGAAAACTGTAAAGGACGCTTCCCCTCTAGTCTCTACACCCAGCTTTGAAAGCTCAGAACTCTGATGTCTGCGGGTGTAACCAGATCCAAGCCCTTTTAGAGAGTGGTGATTAATTGAAGTGTTTCTGACATCTAAATAAATATTTTCTAAATAAAAATATGCTTCCTGCCTTAAATGGAATATCAGAACCATTTTTAGAAAAGAGGATTGCCACTCTGGCTTGCTTTCGCCACCAAGTTCTGTTCTCAGTAGAAACTGCTATTTTACTGAAGAGGCCAGCTGGGAAACGCCACCACACAGAAATAGGTGGCAATTTGGTTAAGCCATGCAGGATCCAAAGCTTCCAGAAACAGTGGGCTAGTTAGCAAGCAACGGAATGTCAAAGTATAGTGTAAGAGCATGAAAAGGGAGGAGAAGAATCTCAAACTTAGAGTGCCGTTGGGAATGAGAGAAAGAGAGAGGGGGAGAGAAAGAGCCTTGGACGAAGAAATAAAATGATGAATGAGTCAGCGGCATAAGGGTGGGTGCCACAGAATTCAATAACAGCAAACAAATCAGTGTGGCAGAATTCAATGTTCTCTCAATGGATGGAAAAGAGAGAAGAAGTAGAAGAAGGGGGTATCATCTAGGATAAGTAGACAACTGAAAACTATTCTCAAAATTCATACCGTCATTGACTGGACACTTGAAGAGCGTGCAGAAGAAGCAAAAAGAGAATACATAGCACACACTTTTGCAGCTATACTTTTATGAGATATATTTGTATGTATATAAAATTAAGTGTGTGAGAACATAAATCTATTATGTATGTATGTATGTATAACAGAGTGAGATTTGTGAAAATGTGAGGTGTCAAACAACCCACAATATAAGTGATATTTATATATTTATAGGTGATATTTGTGAGAGGCGGTATCTGTATAGATATGCAGAAATCCTCACTGGAGCCTTAAAGAAAAGGAGTCTTGCATGTTGTCCATATAATTGGGTTGAATCCCTGCATGAAGGTCCTGTCATCATTGAGACAGTCATAGTAAGAACAGAAAAAAAATAATGTTCAGGCTTTCATTGTTGTGGTCTTAGTGAAATATCTACATCGTTTATTGGATCATTTATTTACCAATCAAAAAATATTTATTTATGTTCGGTCAGCACATTCCTAACAATCTGAGTTGAAAAATATTGAAGCCCTTTTCAATCATCTGAACCGTAGCCACTTAGTTCACTCACACCTTGGCACTGACTCATAAGACTAAACCTTTGTACCAGATACACAATTAAATCTGTTTTTTTACCGAGATCTTACCTCTTCATCATGGGGGACTCTGGATATATTTTAATGGTACAATGTGAATGGAAAATAATTGCAGTAATAATAGAAATGAGACTCACTGAGAAACATCCAATGGCTTTTAATAATCCCATGGACAGCCTAGATTTGAGGTCATGGTTTAATGAATGGTTGTTATGATTCCCTTGAGAAAATGAGTAATGTCTCCTGTGCTAGAAAGTACGTTCCTGCAACTACTATTTACAGAAAATGTAAAAGTATTCAGGAGCTGCTAATGAATCAAGAGGATCATGGTAGTAAAGTAGAAGGAAGGGAGGAGAAATAATTAGAAGGTAAAAATGTAGAAACTTCCTCCTGGGGATCCTAGGACTCCCTGCTAAGTGCCTCCTTTTGACTCCACTTCCTGTTCGATATTTCCAGGAATCATATTGTTTCATAATAGTATGTATGAAAGCACATAAACTTTCAAGGGTGTGTGTGTCTGTGTGATATGTGTACATGTCTATGTGTGAATGCAAATATATATATATATAGATGTGTCTGTGTGTATACATAGACACACACACACACACACACACACGCACATACATGCACACACACACACACACACACACACACACACACCAAGAGTATGGCTCTACTTCACCTCAATCCTTAAGAAGCAAAGTTATGATTCAATTTCCTGCAATAATGTGTGTTGAGTACTAATGAGCCTTTACAGCTTACATTCAATTCACAAAATGTTTATTATACACCTGCTGGATTATAATTTTAAGAGTAAAAAAATTCTCAAAATATTTTCTCCCACTACCCCCCATGAAAGAAAAAAATCAATTCAGGATCATGACTACTCTACTGGGTCAAAATATTAATTATTCTAAGTATCTTGTTAGCAATCGACTCGGGGATGATTAATTGATTAACAAGATATACCAGTTATTAAATGTGATTTTTAATTATTAATAAAACATAGCTGGCTTGTTCTGAAATACAGCTACAATCCCCCCCAAAAAATAATATATCCATTATCTCTCAGGCCTCAATCAAAAGACTTAGTAATCTTAGAATACAAGGAATAAAATTTTGACTACTTACCATTTTTATGATTTAAAAATGAGTTAAAATAAACTCAACTTTCTGTGATCTTTTTGTTTTCCTTTTCATTTGGAATAGTGACAGACAATATTCATAATATTTACTCCTTTTATTATTCCATAAAAATTACTTCTTGTATTACAAGGATCTCCATGAAACCAAATCAAATATTCATTTCCGCTTTCCTTGGTTAATGCGTCTCTCTGACACAATCCATGACGCTAATACTTGAATCCCTGTTTTTACCTGATTTCATAATGCTGGGTCTTGCTATTTTATTGTTGTCATTGTTCCTCTGTTTACTTGTTTGTTCATGATTGTGTGTGCAGTGCACGTCCACATGGATAGACGGATACAGGAACCTGTGCTCAGGCATCCAAGGATATGTGTCTGTCCTGCTCCATCACTCTCTGGCTGACTCCCTTAAGACGGGGCCTCCCACTGAAGCTGCCACTAGGCTGCTGGTCAGCAAACCCCAGTGATCCTCTTTGACCCCTTCCCACGCTGATGGTACAGGTGTGTGTCAATCAATGTGAAGATGTGTGCTTAGGAGTGGAAGTTGGATCTTTGTGCTTGTGAAGCAAGCAGTCTTAGTCATGGAGCCAACCTCCCTTCCCCCCTAACACTTTGTCTTACTATTACTTTTCCCTCAATATATAGTATTGCTTTTTTCTCTTACAAGACTTGCCTCTAACATCTCTGCCTTCTTTCCAGATATATAGCTCCCCCATTTCCTTATTTTAAATAGAACATGAGTGTCAGTGATTCTTCAACTAACTGACTGACTAAAGAAACTCTACTCTTCACTTCTGTGTGGGATTTCACCATCTCCTCGATAGATGAACTAGTCATACACCTATCTATATTTCCACATATATCCATCAAACTGTTCATATATTCTTGTACACTCTACTCAATCACAATTTTTATTAACTACTAGAATGAAAAATATCTACTCAAATCCTGAAATTCATTCCATACAAACTACCTTTGATTTATGTCTTCTTTATCTTTCTATATAGTTCTTTGTCTGTTTTCAAAATATATTTATTTTGCTACATGTTATCTTATTATTTTTCTTTATGTTTACATGCATACATGTTTGAATATATGTGTTCACATGTTTGGGGACATATGCATCTGGGAAGGGATGTATGTGTGTTCAGGATCTTTTGACTGTATCCCCCAAGGATTGGAATTAAAGATGGCCACCATTCCTGTCCAGATTTTTATGTGGGTTCTGGGCAAGTGGACACTGGTCCTCATATTTTTGTGGTGAGTGCTTTATAACTGAACCATATCCTCAGCCCTCCTCTGGCTTTATTACTATGGTCATATCTAAGAGCATTCTTCCACCTTTATTTCTGTGATTGAGTATCCAAGATGTGAGCAGCTAGAGTGGTTTTTCAGACACAAAACTGAGTAGCTGAGCACTCTTTGTAAAATTATACAAGCATCTCCCTCAACACTCAGGTCAGTCAAATGTCTTCTCAGCATCCAACAGAGCTGTCTTTTTCTCCCTTACTTTGCATTATTGTCTTCCCCCCCCCCAAAAAAAAAGTGAAAATCATTTATCTCCTGGTTGTCCCTCTGTTGTGTAGAATTTTCCCTGGGTTGTATATCCAACTAAAGGGAAGGCTTAAGGCTTGAGGCATTCTTAAAAGAGGTAAACCATCCCTTCCTGCAGAGAAGCTCTTAAAACAGGAAATAGGCAACTTAGAACCCTCAGAAAGTTCCAGAAACTGATCAGGTATATTACACTCTTCTTTCAAAAGCCTGTATAAGCACCATTATCTGCTGAGAGACACTGTCAGACAAGACAAGCTGTGAAGAAGAGGCAGATATGATAAGATACTGATAAGACTAGAAGCCAGACCAATCAAGTTACCTGAAAGACAGAGACCAGCTGGGATGTCTGGCAAAGGTTCAGACCAATTGAGATACCAAGAAGAGACACTCTCATTCCTGTTGGGCTGCCTGTAAGTTGTGTACTGAGTTCTGGGTTTCAAGCTTTTGTGAGCAGTCACACACACAGGGGTGGAATTCTAGCAATGCTAAATGACTCCCGTTGAGTCACCTTTTTCTGAAAGTAACTGCTCGCCAATACTCCTGTAAGTCAACCCAATAAAACTAATTATTAGTTCACCAAGATGGACACTGGTGGCATTGTTACTTTGGCTTCTCAGTTTCACATCCAGGGTGAGTAGACATTTGCTGGTACCCAGGAATAGGGTTAGGGCATAGCCTTCACTATAACAAGCCATTTTACATTTTAGGAGGACAGTGTCTATGGATTCATAATTGTTACATAGATACCTTCTGTATATTCATATTAGGGCTATAGTGTCAACAGGCATAGACTTTCCTTGAACACTAGGAGTTCTGGTACCTATATAGTCATTCTACATAGATTACCAGTATATTTTTCATTTGTTTTTTTTTCTATCTTATTCACATAATTTCCATGGAAAGGAAAAATTTCTCTAGCTATTTTCTCACTAAATCTTCCTCTCTACACACACAGACCTATAAGACATCTATTAATGCTTCTTTGGATTGGTTCAGACTAAGTTTCAACCAAGAAGGCAAGAGAAAAAGCAGCTTTCACAGAGAGACTTGCTTACAGCTAAATGGGATGAGTTAGGAGAATCTGAAATGCAGGAGACAAGCCTTGGGGTTTACCTGGTTCAGGTGCCTGATGCGCTAGCTCTTTGACCAAGCACTATGTATTGATGAGAGAGTTCTCAAAAGAATTTCATCAGGAATGTATAAAGTTTGTATTTATGGAAGAGAAGGCAGAGAAGAAGAAAAGGCTAGAGAGAAGAAAAGAGAGCATGGGGGAGGGGAGGGAGATGGGAGGTAGGAAAGAAAGAGAGGATGAAAGAAGGAAGGGAAGAGAAAAGGACAGCATTGAAATACTACATAGACAACCAGGCTATAGTTAGGCATGTGTGTATGCATGCATGTATGTGTATTTGTGTGTATAATATACATATATACATATACATATATTTATATATCATTATGCATGCAATAACAATGTCAATGAGGCTATAGATTCACAGGAGAGATGGGAGGGATATATGGCAGGGTCTGGAGGGAGAAAGGAAAGGGAGAAATGTTGCAATCAAATTATAATCTCAAAAATAAAAAATTAAACTAATTAATTTTGTAAAATGTAAAAGCTTTAAAGCCTCACAAACAAAGACTTGCAGGGGGATGATTTGTAAAATTTGGGTTAATGTTCATACATCTGCCTCAGATTTCCACATTTCTCTTTACAACTTGTGGCAGAAGGAGATATTATCACTATTCTATTTTTAAATATATCGCCACTGCCAAGCTCTTGACCGGAGAGCACTGCATTCAGGATTGAATTGAGAGAAAACAACACAGCATTCTCAGGGCTTGCTTGCTGGGTCCAGTGTGATGTTAGTATACCCTTCATTCCTTTGAAGTAACACCTTCTTCGTTCACAGCCTCTAGGGTTTCCTAAGGCTTAGCATCTAAAGTAAGGCACAAATTTATGAATAGAGAGGTCAGGTCTCATTGACCTGGTGGATACCCAGAAACCCTGACCAGCTATTTGTCTGCAGACTTCCTCCCTCTGGTCGATCCCACACTCATCAAATTATGTATTTTCTCAAAGCTTTTCAGGTTCCTGAGCTACGTATTAACATGCCAAAGCTTCTGTCCCTGTACCATAGGGAGTCAGGCTGCTTTAAGCCATTATCACAAACAACCAAAGGGAAGTACTTGAAAAATGAGAACAAGATTGAAACCTGATGGGGTGAGGAATGAAATGTCCAGGAAGGGGAAGGAGAGGTAGAGAAAGAGGAGGGAGTGTGCCAAGACAAATCCCACCTCCCAGCCAAATGTCTCTAAGGTACCAAGTGAGGTGAGAGATGCTTCTACTTATATGGTTGAACCCAATACTTCCCAGGAGGCTATAATGGAAAAAAAAAAAAAAAGAAGGCTACGATGCTACCGTTGACGTGTGCATATATAGTCACCCAAGCATAATGAAAACCTTCCCATCCCAATTTGGAAGCCAGTTCAGGTTTCTGCAGTTGCCAGTGGCAGCCCAGACTGTATTTGAGTTTGTTTATGCTGGTAAACTCCCTAGTGATAGAGCTGAGTCCTTTGGGATCATGTGGGAGCGTCCACATTGAAAATGTTTCTCATATTTTCTGATGCAACCAAGCATCACAATGTTGTACTTTAGAAAACATGGAGATGGGGCGATGGAAACATTGTATTGCCTGTTTCAGGGAATGCGGGGGGGGGGGGGACAGACATTTTTGTTTACATTTTTTAAAAAATCTGCTTGACATCTTTCTATATCAGATTGCTTGTGTTTGTACATACTCACACATATACATTTTCAGAACAGCCAGTATGTAAAAGCCATCATGTATCCAGTTGGACTCATTTGCAGGTGGACAGGTGCCAAAAGAGAGCAAAAGCATATCTGATCTTTGGTCACTCCAAATGCCCTCCCTATGCAGGGAAGACTGAATTTGATCCCCCTCTATGCAAATGTCTTTCTTTTCACGCTGTTTTTTTTCTGGCTGGGTAGCAGGGAGGAAAGACCATTTTCTTATTACAAAATAAGATCCAGTGTCAGTGGGTCTGGGAGCATCGGTCAGTGGTAGGGCCCTTGCCTCGCATACTCAAGGCCTGAAGATCCATTCCTGTATCACAAAACACTTTGAGAAATCCTCTAACATCTGAACACATCTATTTTATGCATAAAATACTCTTTCATGGCAGTTTAACCCTACAGTTTTGAGACCTTAAAGGACATAGAACTTCAGAGATTGCGACTCAAGCAAGGGTGTGCCTAGTCATTTGATACCGTGTTCACCAGTACATGTTAAGGCATGCATAGCATTTTAACCATTAATGAAATTGCTATCTCAGTGTCTCCAATCATGAGAACTTTAGAGAATGATTTAGATTCAAGGTCCCACTGCGAATCAAAGCTGAGCTACACAACACACAAATATGACATCATTTGCCACAGCCAGGGTTTCAGATGCGACACTAAAGGGATGAGGAACTGTTAGCTGTTTTGTTTGGATTTTACCCTATTGCTTAAGACAGACCCTTGGGGTAGCCTGGGTTCCGATTCCCTCAAATTCATTGTGTAGGGAAAGTCCTGGAGACAAGTCTGCCCCTCCTCCTGAGTGCTTTGATAGCAGGGGTGCAGTTTGCAGGTCTTATGCAAAGGAAGCTGTGTTCAGGGCTGAGGTAAGTCTATACTCAAGGCAGGCTTTCTCACTCCACTGCTGCACACGCTACCCTCCCTACCTTCTTGCCTGTCTTCTTTCTTTCTTTCTTTCTTTCTTTCTTTCTTTCTTTCCTTTTTTCTTTCTTTCTCCCTTTCTCTCCTTCTGTTCCTTAGTCTCTATTTCATTCTTTCTTTTTCTCTTGTCTTTTATTTCCTTCTTCTTCCATCTCTCTTAATCATTCATCCATTTATCTTTTGATTTCTTTTCTTCCTTCTTTCTTTCTCCTTCCTTCCCTTCATCCTTTCCTTCCTTCTCTCCATCTGTTTCTTTATTCCCCTCTCTCTTTCTCCCAGGTCCGCTGACTCTCTCTCTCTCTCTCTCTCTCTCTCTCTCTCTCTCTCTCTCTCTCTCTCTCTCTGTCTCTCTCTCTCTCAGTGCCAAGAATTGAGCTCAGAATCTTTCTTACACATGCTCTTCATATAAATCACCAGCAGAGCTACAGCCCTCACCACTCCCTGATATCTCTCAATTCTACTACCCTCTATACCGTCTTCCATCATTCCAGCAAGCTGCTATGGTGTTCACACTCTGCCCCAATATACAAAACATAAATGACCTTGCTCCTGCTGACGTGAAACCTTCCCTTTTAACAGATAATTTACAGAAATTACAAAAACACAAGAGGCCAAAACTTGTGTTTTAACACTCACTTATAATTTGCAAAAAAAAAAAAAAAAAAATGGAATACTCCAGCATGGTCACTAAGAAGTAACACATTAGATGAAAAAGGTTTTTTTTTTCTGGATTGAACTGCACCTGAGAACATATAATAGATTGAAACATGCTTCTGCCCTACATCTGCTGCTTGCTCAGAGCGGTTTGGAGAAGGTTCAGGTGGAGATGGGTGGTGGGATTTTACATGTCAGAGCTAAGAATCAACACCCGTGAACTTAGCGTCCTCAGCCAAACATGCTAGGCAGTCTAGACCTATGCTTAAGACAGACTTTTTGAACTAAAGCCCTCCTGAAGAATGCTCAGAGGCTTAAGGCAATATGCGATGATTAAATGCTGTGGCGTTTTTAAGTATTTCAGTGAACACAGGAGCTTAGGCGAAGAACGCATCATAAATCTCTCTCTGGCCCACATGTGGTCCAATAACGGAATTTAAAATTTGAAACATCTTAATCCTTACAGCTGGCGGAAGATGAGCTCATGTCACCAGCCGACTTTCTTCTTCAATCCGACTCCATGGTTGTGCACTCTCCTCTCTCTCTGACCGAAACAGTGTATATTCCAAGGCGGCAAAAGCAGCACTATGTAGTCTGCAAGCTTAAATGATCCAGTGATCTGTGTATAGGAGAACGGAAGGCTCTTGAGGGGCTGCTCTTTGAACTTAATGGGTGTGACAGGATGGATAATAAAGTATGAAATTGACATCATTTATTGTCCATACTGTGTATGAGGATGATATTGTTTGACGCTTTTAGAAACAGTACCAGTAATAAAATTGGGACCCACTGAGGTATTTTGGTTTCCTTTGTAGCTTATGCATTATACAGCACAGCCAGAAGACAACTTTTAAGACCTTTCATTGAGGCAGACTATCTCTTATTTCTTTGTATACTTTAAGCTAGCCCAGAAGCCTCCAGCCCATTCTCCTATGTCTGCCTCCCTTCTGTCTGAACGAATGCTGGGGTTATAAATGCTGTACCACATTGTGCTTTCTGCATGCCTCCCCTGGCATTGAACTCAAAATGTCAGGCTTTTAAGGCAAATGCTTTTAGCATCTCCCCATTGAATTTGATACATTTGTTGGCATAAGCATTGGGGAGGGAAGGGGTCCATTCACTTGAACATCTGAAACTTTCTAATGGCTACACCATTGACAAAAAAAAAAAATCCCACCCTCCCCCAAGCAGCCATTAACTGCTTATGGTTTCCAAGTAAGATATGGGGTATCATGAGTCACACCCCATCAATGCTGGTTAGATTTTGTCAGCTTGACACAAAAGAGATCCAGGAAGAGGAAACCTTGACTGAAGAAGTGCTTCCAGCATTTTTGCCTGATGGGTATATTTGGGGGTGGCATTTTTTTCTGATGACTAGTTAATGTGGAAGATCCCAGCCCACCGTGGGCAGTTCTATTCCTGGGAAAGTGGTCTTGGATCGTATAAAATAAGTAGTGGAGCAAGCCAGGGAAACAAGCCACACAGCTTCATTCATCCGTGCTCGCTGCCTCACCCTTCTGCCTTGAATTCCTGTGTGGCTTCCTCATTGATGGACTATAACGTGCAAGCCAAATAAACCCTTGATCCATGCCTCCCCACCCCCCAAATGCTTTTGGTTTTAGTGTTGATTATGCCAGCAGAAATCAAACTACGGCACTATGATAAGTTGCAGCAGGCATAATTTTGTTGAGGTCTTGTGCAGGTAAACGTGGCTGCATTGAAATATTGCTCAGCACTACCAAAATCCGACAACTACTTATTTATAAGTCCTCTGTGGTAAAATGAATGTGGTAACAACATGTAACTTTAATATGAAGTAGTGAAAGAAAGAAGGAAAGAAAGAAAGAAAGAAAGAAAGAAAGAAAGAAAGAAAGAAAAGGAAGGAAGGAGAGAGAGAGAGAAAGAAAGAAAGAAAGAAAGAAAGAAAGAAAGAAAGAAAGGAAGGAAGGAAGGAAGGAAGGAAGAAAGAAAGAAAAGGAAGGAAGGAAGGAGAGAGAGAAAGAAAGAAAAGGAAGGAAGGAAGGAGAGAGAGAGAAAAAGAAAGAAAGAAAGAAAGAAAGAAAGAAAGAAAAGGAAGGAAGGAGAGAGAGAGAAATAAAGAAAGAGAAAGAAAGAAAGAAAGAAAGAAAGAAAGAAAGAAAGAAAGAAAGAAATCCATTGTTCTCTTTTCAAGTAAACATTGCTGTAATATGAATGGCTAAGAGCATGACCTAAGCAGACAAATTTGTTTCCTAGGGACTGATTCTTCCCTAAATAGGAAGGCATCTCTAGTATTACAGGTGTGTTGTTCCTATGACCAAAGCTTGCATGAACAGGATGAGAGAGAAAAATGTTCCATTATGTGGAACGATTCAGCCCTTCAGGGTGATGGATTGTCAAACAGCACCTTGTCCATCATCAGATTATTGACCAGTTACTGAGAACATAAGCCAGAGTTCCTGCTCCATCCTGCATTGCCTTCCTGGACAGTTCTGCATTTCAGGCTCTATTCTGCAGCACAAAAATATAGGACTACTGTTCTATGCTCTCTGGCTGCCCAATATATTTCTTTAAAATCTGTTTTTTTTTAAAAACAAGTAAAATTGCAAACACCATGAACTTTATTTTGACAGCTTAAGGATGAAGTGTAGAGCCCTATTACCTTTGCTAGAATTAAAAAAAATAGCCATGGGGAAGGGTAAAAAACAATTTGGGGGCTGCAGGGAGTGCTTATCCAACACAATAAAGCTCTAATGTTGGTCCCTAGCACTGCTTAAAGTATGAATGGTAGTGAATGCATGCTGCACTAGCGATCAGATGGAGGAATGAGAGGATCAGGAGTTCAAAGCCATCCTCAGTCAGACATGGAGTTTATAGCTTGCCTAGGATACATGAGACCCATGAGGCCAGATTGAAACTCAAACTGGGAGCATGGGGGTGGTCAAGAGATACACAACATGGAGAGAGACAGAGATAGAGACAGAAAGAGGGAGAGAGAGAGAGAAAGAGAGAGAGAGGGAGAGAGAGAGAGAGAGAGAGAGAGAGAGAGAGCTGAGCTGTCATAGGAAAAATGAAGCAGAACTTGTAAAGCTATAGGCTATAGGCTTCTGGTTCAAATTAATTAATCAATCTTATTGCACACATTTCTTGTGTTAAGATTTTAGTTAAAGTGATAGCTATCTAACCGCACCTCCATGCACTTACCCTTATATATTTTCATGAAGTAGTAGATGCCAAACCTCGCTGGTTGGAATTATTTCTACTAAGCCTCAAATATAGCCCCAGAGAGGCTGGCTTCAGAGGCAACAAAAATAGCACTCCAGTCTACCACAAAATAGAATGTTTCTGCTACTAGTCTGGTCCTTTCTGACCAACGTGATTTGTTTTGTGGGTATTCCAACTGGCATTTAAAAGGTGGAGAAAGGGGTGGGAGGGCCATTCCAGAAAACGGATTACGTCTCCCTGCCTGTGCAAAGCAGCTGAAGAAACAGAGACCTGCGACTGTCTTGTGGAGAGCTCTCCTGCCTCCGTAACCACCATGTATTTGAGGCAATGCCCTGCCTCTCGAATTCCCAAATGATCTGTTGGAATTGGGACCATTCAGTTGACTGCAAAGAATAAAAAGAAGAGAAGGAAACAGAGGAAATGGACATGGTTGTGACTTTTCATTTGTGATCTATTACAAAACCACTCCCTCACTCAGTGCCAGGACACTGCTTGAGGCAAAGAGAACGGTCTGTTGGGACAGGATACTTCTGACTGTGGGTCTCCTTTGTGTGACAGAGGAGCCTCCTTTCCTTTTAATGTCTTTGACAAGGGCAGGGAGGAAGGCATCTCAGCTCACAAAGGACCCATTGACACACTTTATGACTTTTGTTTGAAAGCACTTCCTACCATGGAACAAGTCTTTGAAGTCCTTTCTTTGTTCAATCATGCTTGTTATGGTTTCTTAAAGATGATGGCAAAAAAAAAATTACCTAAAGCTTTTATGGCCAACTCTACATAGAACAAAACCAAAAATACTTAAGGGTTCCTGAGTAAAATATTAAATTATCAAAGTTCATTCTATCACTTTCCTGGGTGCTACAGCCTAAAGTAAGACCAGTGCTTTCCCACCATCCCACTGGGAATGGCATATTCAGATCATGCATTATATGTGACTGTGTTGGGGAGGAATATATATTTTTCATTTCCTGTCATCATATATGATTGTATGTGTGCTGGGGAGTCTATACAGCTTATTAATTGCATATTTCATGTGTGGTTGTTTGGAGAACATGTGTTGTTCATCACATCACATATAGTTAGTTCATTTCCTATTGTCATGTGTGTGTGTGTGTGTGTGTGTGTGTGTGTGTGTGCGTGCACATACCTATGTATGTGTGAATATATGTTATTTAGGCTGAAAAACATGGGCATAGTCCCAACAGTGCCTTTTTTTTATGTTTTTACAATTTCAAGAAAAAAAAGATTAAAATAACCTCTGTTGTAATGGCTTTACAATCAACCAAATCTATTTTAAGCTTAATAAAAGCAGTAGTAACAGTTTAAATTATTGATTTCTAAGAAAAAAAACCTGTGTGTTTGTATGTATGTTTGTGTATCTTTCTCTATCTTTCTCTCTGTGTCACTCTCTCTGTCTCTGTCTCTGCCTCCTCCCTCCCCCTTTTATTACCAGAAAATATTTTCCACATGTCTAGTTATGGCTCCTCGCATAAAGCTCCTCTCCTCTCCTTCCTTCCTTCCTTCCTTCCTTCCTTCCTTCCTTCCTTCCTTCCTTCCTTCCTTCCTTCCTCCTCCTCCTCCTTCTCCCTCTCTCTCTCTCTCTCTCTCTCTCTCTCTCTCTCCCTCCCTCCCTCCCTCCCTCCCCCCCATCTCTTTCTCTTTCTTTCTGCTGTTGAGTCCCAGGTGACCTAACAGTCACGTGAGCCGTTGCATCCACATGGCCCCCAGCTGTCCAGCAGGTCCATAAAACCACGCTGAAAGCTCACAAGTGTAAGATACACACACCAGCAGAGGAATGAAACGTGTCAGCCAAGGTGTCCCGTGGAAGAAACACAAATACTGCTGTGTCCTCTTGTGGCTCAAGGCAGATGACCAGGCATGAACAGATGCTACAGGAGCGATTTTATTTCAAATCACAAACACGGGCAAATCGCTAATAAGCTGTTTGGTAGCTCCACATTCCAGCTCCCTCAGCCTATGCTCCAAATGTCTTTTCCTCCGTAGTAATGTTTCTTTTGTATCAAACTTTAGGTTGGAAATGAGCTCCTTTTATTGTCATTGACCAGCAGGGGTTTCTTGGCATCCACTGCAGACCAAACATTGCCTAAACATGCTCTGGCCCAGAGTGATAATTAAAACTGATACAGCAGTGTGGTGGATGGAGGCTAGGATAATTCCCATCAGTTCTTTCTTGAAGGTTTCAGAAGAAGGCATGGGGGTCTTATGCACGCCACTGTGGGAGTGAATTGATATCTGCAGTTATTCCCTTGGATGTGAGACTCTAGCAATGTTCATTATTGGGGGGTGGGGCTTGTACAGTTTGTGCTAATCATACAACTATTCCTGATATACAGCTGTTTGTGCGGTGCGGTGTGATTAACACCCCTCCATTGAAGGAAATAATTTTTCCTCACCCAGCAAAAGTAAATTGCAAATAGCCTCTTGGTGGAAGATAGGAATTTGTGCCCATTTCCCCACCTCCATGATGGGATTTTATCTGTTTTGAGCTTATGTAGATCTTATACATGCTGTCATAGCTGTGAGTCGGCATATCCGTCAGCCCTATGCTGTTTTACAATCACTTTCCCTGAGTCCCCTGCCATGCCTGACTCTTAAATGTGTCTGCCTCTTCTTCTTCCATGACCCCTGAGCCGCTGGAACAGCTATTTCCCTAAGTGAAATGTCTATCTCACATCCCAGTGTCCAGATTTTAACTATGAATGTATAAATCGAGTCGCTGAGGTTGCCACGGAGCCAGGGGCCTTGGGAGCTATGATGATTAGGGTTTCTATTGCAGTGATTAAACTCTCTGATTTTTTTTTAAAAGCAACTTGGGAAAGAAAGACTTACTTGAGGTTAAGATCGTCAGGGTGTGCATCACTGAGGTAAGTCAAGGCAGGAACTCAAGCAGGAATCTGGAAGCAGAAACATAAGCAGAGGCCATAGAAGAAAGCTGCTTACTGGCTTGCTCCTTCTGGCTTGCTCAGTTTGCTTTCTTATAAGATCTAGGCCATGTGCTCTGGGAGGGCATCACCTACAGCAGACTGAGTCCTTCTGCATCAACCATTTATGAAGAAAATCCTCCGTGGGTTTGTCTACTGGCAATTGCTGGAGAGGTTTTGTCAGCTGATGGCTGTCCTTCTCAGAAAACTCCAGCTTGTGTCAAATATTCCAAAATGTATCCAGGACAGAAAATGAGATGTGAAATACGGTTAATTGACTGACACTCGCCAAATATTATGCCCTTAAGTTAACATATATGACCTAACGTTTCCTGTGTATATTCAGTACTTAAGAATTAAGTGTTTTCTATGATGAGAAAAAGTGGGTAGGGGGAGAAGGTCTCAACAATTCTTTTCAAATATAGGAAGTCATCTCTTAGGAACTTTTAAGTTTGGAATAGAGTTTATTTAGGACATGGGAAAGGGAGCTGAGAAGGGAGTAGAAATGGAGAAAGGTACAGAGAGAGAGAGAGAGAGAGAGAGAGAGAGAGAGAGAGAGAGAGAGACCAAGAACACATGGAGGGGGAGGGGAATTAGGAGAGAGGAACAAAGAGTAAGAGAGTGAAAAGGATAGTCAGGAACTTTTAAAAGATTTTCTCTATTTTGAAGTGGTGTATGTGTGTGTGTGTGTGTGTGTGTGTGTGTGTGTGTGTTCCTGTCTGTCTGTCTTTGTGTGTGTCTGTGTATAGTTATGAGCACTCACAGACCAGAAGAGGATACCAGATTCCTCTGGAGCTAGAGATATATGTTGTTGTAAGCAACCCACCCTGGGTACTGGGAACCTAACTCAGGTCCTCTGCAAGAACAGTACAAGCTCTTAATCGCTGGGCAATCTCCCATTATATTTTGGAAAATCTCTCTGACAAATGTTTATACATAGAAACAGATCCAGCTTGCTGGGGTCACTAGTACCCAGAGGTTAGGGAGCACTCTCAAAGATGCCTCTGAATATTTCATGCTTAATATTACAACTCCCTTGTAAAATTGGAGGTCTCGAGGCTCCTTGAGATGTAAGTCACAGAGAACTCATTTCAAACGGCTTACACAATAAAGAGGATTTATGGGATTATATAACAGGAGCTCTATGCGTAGGAAGGGCCTCAATGCATATCAAAAAAGCAACAGTCACAAACTGTCATCACTTGAATCCTTGAATTGCTTTTCTCTGTCTTCACAGAATTAGCCATCTTATAAGTCAAAAATCCCTCCATTCCTAACCCCATGACCCGAGGTCATGGAAGTCTGCCAGTGACAATAAGGCTGTGTGCTTCCTCATTGTTGTTAAATAGAATAGAGTATGTGTCTGACCCAATCATAGATGATAAGACTTGTTGGTCGACTTAAACCGCACTCAGTGATGATGGTCAAGAGCTAATCAATCCTGATAGGTTGAATCAAGCAGAGCCTAGTTCCTAGCTAGGGAAGGTTCACTTTCACCCAAGGCAGAAGTTCTCAACCTGTGGGGGTTATCTCAAACCCTTTGGGAGTCTAATGACCCTTCGTGAGGGCCACATATCAGATATGCCACATATTAGAAATTTTCATTGTGAGTATTAACAGTAGCAAAATTGCAGTTGTGAAGTACAACAAACATAATTTTATGGCTGAGGGTCACAACAACATGAGGGACTGCACTAAAGGGTAGTTAAAAAGCCCTGGCCTAAAATGTGCTTGCTTTCCTAAGGAGGCATGAGCAAGACAAAGGTCAATTAAATGGAGAGAATCAACCATGTTTCTTAGAAGCACTTTTATTCTCCAAATATGAACAAGGTCCTCTTTCATTCCTGATAGACCTGAAGACTAGAAAAATAATGAATTACGTAACCTTCCCTTACAAGGCAAAAACAAAATGCTTTAGGATGAGCCCTTGACAAAAACTTTTCAAATCAGTCCCTACCACGTAACATAGCTTTGTGACCATTCCTTTCCAACACTATTGGACACCCATGTTTTTGGCCATTGTTGCAAATCTTGATTTGTGTGTTGAGGTGTGTGAGGCTGCAACCCTAACATAATCCCAAGAGGTGCTAAACATGCTACTCTGGGGGTATTCTTTTAGCAGATTATCTTCTTGCCTGTCACCAAAATATTTACCTCAAAGAACAGGTAGTTTTTGTAAGACTCCAAAATAGAAGTTTAACTTCATTTTGGCTCAGTATCTCCTTTCTCAGTAAACCAAAGTTTGATTATATGATATTGAAGTGAGTTATTTAGTAGTAACATGCTTTTGATGGATATAACCCACTACCTTCTGTTTGGAATTGAGGACTGATCTACAGCAGGACTTCATATCCTATATGGTATTCCTGGTCAAAGGCCATGACTACGAATATCATAGATTCTGGTGGGGAAACTTACTGGTGGTGCTAAATGTTCATGCTGTCAAAGTACTTTCTCAATAATAACATTAATACTAATAAAGATGTCCTGCTGCTGCCCTCAATGAGAGAAGCTTCACTTGCAATGCATAGTAGTCAATGAAAAGATTATGTCTGCTCAAAGTGTCAAGAATCAGTGACTGAGAGTGCAGAACTGTAGACTCATCATATATATCAGCTTAACCCCATTCAAGACTCAGAAACATGGTAGAAAAGTAGGCAGAAAAAGAAAGAGGTGGAAGATGGGGAAGAAGGGTTCTCAAATGATGTAACCTAGACATAACATGACTGATGTCCACATCAACCCAAAGCAGCTGTAGTTAATGTACACAAAGTCAACTCAGTCAAGATTTCAAAAAGGATAGAAGAGGAGTTCCCATGGCTCTGCCGTCAGCTGAGAAGCTCTTGGCAGTTGTTTTGTTGTAAGTAGAAAGAGAGTCACTTTTCTTTCAGAGATGTGGCCAGTACTAGGCTACCCATGCCCCAGTGGTAGGGTCCACAGGTATGTGTGCTCAGGGGCCCATTAATAGGCACAATAATAATAAATGAAGAAAATAAATGATGTGTGAAGCAGGTTGGTGGATGCAGGGGGCAAGTTGAACCGGATTAGATGTTAGTGTTTGAAATAAAAATACCTTGTCTACAAGTATAAAATATTAGAAATAAGGAAAAGTATTTTAAAAGTTCACACTTCCTTAATAATTAATTGCAATTTTTGATCATGAAAGAAAAAAATGCCACGAAATATATCAAGTGCATGAGCACTGAGGTCACATGTCAATGGTAGATCAGTTTGACAGGTATGTGCAGGAGCAAGGATGAGTTCCATTCCTGCATTGTATAGAACAAAGAATAGCCCTACACAAACCTTTCAAAGACATTCATAATTCATATCTTTAAGATTTAAGTTATAGACTCTTGTTTTGATGAGGGTAAATTGCATGTATCTGTGAGCACATACAGTCACATACTCACTAGAAGATAAACATCACGGCACTCATTCTCATGTTACCTTTTCCTTCTGGGCATTTCATTTTCGTCCATCCTTCCTTTTCATCTCCTTTTTCACTTCCTCTTCTCTTCCCCATTTCCTCTCTCTCCCTCCCTCTCCATGTCTCCCTCTGCCCTCTCTGTCTCTCCTTCCTTCCATTCTGTAGGTGACTGACTTACGAATCCAAATTCATTCATAGTACTACTTTTATGTAATCCCGCATTTTGATTTTAACCAACTATCTATTTGCTAGATTAAGCACATTTATCTGCCATAAGAAGGTCCTGAACAGAACACCAATAGCTTATGCTCTAAGATCAAGAATTGACAAATGGGACCTCATAAAATTACAAAGTTTCTGTAAGGCAAAGGACACTGTCAGAAGGACAAAACGGCAATCAACAACGTGGGAAATGATCTTCACCAACCCCACATCCGACAGAGGGCTAATATCCAATATATACAAAGAACTCAAGAAGTTAGACCCCAAAGAACCAAATAACCCTATCAAAAAATGGGGTACAGAGCTAAACAAAGAATTTTCACCAGAAGAAATTCGGATGGCCGAGAAACACCTTAAGAGATGTTCAACATCATTAGTCATCAGGGAAATGCAAATCAAAGCAACCCTGAGATTCCACCTCACTCCAGTCAGAATGGCTAAGATTAAAAACTCGAGAGACAACAAGTGCTGGCGAGGATGTGGAGAAAGAGGAACACTCCTCCACTGTTGGTGAGATTGCAAAATGGTAAAACCACTCTGGAAATCAGTGTGGCGGTTCCTCAGAAAATTGGGCATGCCACTCCCAGAGGACCCTGGCATACCACTCCTGGGCATATACCCAGAGGATTCCTCTGCATACAACAAAGACACATGCTCCACTATGTTTATAGCAGCCTTGTTTATAATAGCCAGAAATTGGAAGGAGCCCAGATATCCCTCAAAGGAGGAATGGATACAGAAAATGTGGTATATTTATACAATGGAGTACTACTCAGCAATTAAAAATAATGAATTCATGCAATTTGTAGGTAAATGGTTAGATCTGGAAACTATCATCCTAAGTGAGCTAACCCAATCACAAAAGAATACACACGAAATGCAATCACTGATAAGTGGATATTAATGAGCCCAGAAGCCCTAAATACTCAAGGCACAATTAGCAAGTCAAATGACTCTCAAGAAGAAAAAAAGGAGAGGACCCTGGGCCTGTAAAGATTGGATCCAGTATTGTAGACCCAGAACAGAGAAATCGTGGGGGGGGGAAGAGTGGGGAATAGCATGGGGGGAGAGGAATTATGGGACATATGGTGGGGGGTACCTGGGAAAGGGGAAAGCCTTTGGAATGTAAACAAAGAATATAGAAAATAAAAATAAAAAAAATAAAAAATAAAAGAAAAGAAAAAAAGAAGGTCAAAATTCTGGAAGAAAAATGTACCTTAGACATGGCAGCCCACATTTCTCAGGGACACAAACAACGGAGGCATGGAAAGTAAAACATACAACCTGTGATCTTATAAAAATTGTGTTTGTAACGAATATTAGAAGAGAATTCAAAATACCACTTGGTGGTCAAGGACATTCTCTTTACCACATATAACACGCACGTTTTTAGATTTGGTTCTCTTTTGCTTCAGATATTGTTTAATCAGTAACATGGAAATTCATGTAGAGCAGAAAACTCCTGAATCTGGAGCCTGCAGTAAGGCCTTTTCAAGGGTGGACGATATTTCTTTATTCATGAGCCTCTTTGGTGGTTTCACCTTTATCTGTAATTAAAGGGCCAGAAGCTAGTTTTATATATAACTCTAGGCAATTGTAAAATATAAATATATTTCCCCTCTGTTTAAATAATGGAATAATTTGTCCAATAACCACATTGGTCTCAGTGAGCTCTTGAAGTTTTATTAAGGTGTAACCCGTAAGTCATACTATTACTTAGTTATTAAGTTTGACTCTCATAGTACGTAATAGAACATGAATCCTGACTTTGTGTAACTTGAAAGAATGGAAGGATGTGCAGATGGGCTGTAGTAGCAATCATAATGCCCTGGAATACTCTCAGCCACACCCCATGTGATGGAGAATTGTTTAAGAAGGGGATGGTGCAAGGCAGTGGAGGCACATACCTATCTTTAATCCCAGTACTTTGGAAGCAGAGGCAGGAGGATCCCTATGAGTTTGAGGTCAGCCTAGTATACAGAATGAGTTCCAGGACAGCCAGGACTACATAGAGAAATCTTGTCTTAAAAATGAAGAGAAGGAGAGGAGGAGGAGTAAGCAGAGAAAGAAGGAGGAGGAGGAGAACAAGGAGGAGGAGAACAAGGAGAAGGAGAAGAAGACAAGAAGGAGGAGGAGGAGGAGGAGGAGGAGGAGGAGGAGGAGGAGGAGGAGGAGAAGAAGAAGAAGAAGAAGAAGAAGAAGAAGAAGAAGAAGAAGAAGAAGAAGAAGAAGAAGAAGAAGAAAGAGGAGAAGGAAGAGGAGGAGGAGGAGGAGGAGGAGGAGGAGGAGGAGGAGGAGGAGGAGGAGGAGAAGCTGATACTAAGGGAGCAATGTGCTTACACACAAGCATGAAACCTAAGTTTAAGTCTCCAGAACCCATGTCAACTGGGTTCCCCTGTAGGTAATGTGGTACTGTTGCAAATTGGGAATCCAGAAACTCCTCAACAACTAACATGGTACATGCAATAAAGAGGAGACCCTGTCTCAAAGCAAAAGACCAAGACCTGCATTCAAGGTTGACCTCTAACCTGTACATTAATAAGATGGTATACACATGGTCATATTGGCACTCATGAACTGAGAGAAGAGAGAGAGAGAGAGAGAGAGAGAGAGAGAGAGAGAGAGAGAGAGGGAAACAATCCTAGTCTGTTGCCTGTTACTTAGGTACTTAATCAAACACGGCTAAAATATTTAGCGTTCAGTTTTTCCATTGCAAAGCAAAGCAGAAAAAGTGTACATTTGGGGATTATTTTTGAAGAGGAAATGTACTAGCAGTTTTAAGGCTTTTAGGGGAGAAGCTCACACTTAGTATGTCTTCAATAAATGCTGTAAATTACTACTTATGCACTTAAATGAGTCCTAACTTAGACAATTTTGTCCCAAGGATCAGGAGCTAGATTTGATTGTTAAGACTATGAAAAAAAAGTGTGTGTGTGTGTGGGGGGGGGAACAGCAAAGTTAATATGCGTTTGCATCTAAATATACCATTCTATCTTTTTAGAACCATTTCAATGTATGAATATTGCCATGCAAACATGCAAGGGAAAATATAGTATCCTGTGCTATCAGATACTACAAACAGTATAGTACTGATTTTTTTTTTAAATATTGAACATACCAGCCCTAAAATATTATACATTAAAATGAAAAAAAAAGTTTATAGTGACTTATTTAAAATAGCTCTGGTCCTTGAATAGATGAATGGATAAATGAACAGATAAAATTTTACTACATAGTAAAAAATCCGTGGACTATATATCTTATAACAGCAATGATTTGAATGAAGCTCTAATTATATGGTAGTGAAATGAAATCCAAAACGGTATGAATTTAAGAGATAGAAATGAGATGTATGTGAGAGATTTGGAGGGAGTAGAGGGAAGAGGATAATGATGAAATTACACTCTCAAAAATTAAAAATAAAGCAATTAAAAAAAAAAAAAACCCTAGGGCTGGATGCTGCTACTGACCTCTAGTGGTTGGAGGCATGTTACTACAACATTTCACCCCCTTCTTACACACCAACCACTGTTACAACACAGGATTATCCAGTTACAAATGTCAGTAGTATCATACTTAAAACATTATCCCAGAGAGAAAGATGTTCATACCGTACCTGCTACCCATTTCTGTGTAGTAGGAAGCACATTCATGAGTTATGTAGTATGTGTTTGTGTGTATGTGTAGGTGCAGGGGGTGAGCATATGTATGTATGTAGTGTATATCTTTGTGTGCTATGGTGTAGTGTGCACATGTGTACATATTGTATTGTGCATGTGTGTGCTGTGTTAGTGTATGTGCTGTACTGTATGTGGCATGTGCTTGCATGCATGTCTAACTGTATCATGCTCATCTAAAAATTTACAGGCAAATCCATATCATTCTATCATTCGGATCCAATATAGAAAGATGACCCTAGTTCTTACCCTCCCTAAAAGTAGACAATCCTATCAGATTTGGGGGAGGGATTTTTACTTTATACATATGAAATCACACATTAAACTATACACCATGCTTCTTCTACTCAAATATATAATTGTGAGATACCCTGATACTTTCGCCGGTATTGATAGCTTAGTCCTTTTCATTGCAGATTGGTGGCTCACTGGACAAGCATACAAGAGAAGTTGAACCCTCTGTACCCTTCAAAGGCATACTAGTAGCTTTGTGCATTGGGCATTTGAAGCAGTACTGTTGTGTGAATTCTCACGATGTATTTGGGGATAAACAACTACCTGGATTTCTGCACAACAGTTTGAAGCATGTCAGGTATCAAATCTAGCAGTGACTTCCCATAGCAGTTTCAATAAAAGCCTAAAGCCCTCTCTGTGGTTACACCTCCTCCTTTCCCAGAGTAGCTTCCATTAGTTTCCAAGTACACTAACATCTACTTCACTCCTCAAAGTGTCTGGCAAATGAGACTTTCTGGAGCTGGATCTCTGGGTAAAGTGTTTCTTATTCAAGCAGGATGACCTAAGTTTGTATCTATAACACTCATGGAAAATAATCGGGATGCAGTGGCAGGGTAAACATTCAGAACCTTGATGCCAGGAAAGGGGTGGAGTTGGAGACAGGCAGATCATGGGTTCTCCTGTGTCACCAATCAAACCTAGCCAGGAAACTCAAGATTCAATGAGGGACCCTGTGTCAAAAAAAAAAAAAAAATAAATAAATAAATAAATAAAGTGGCGAATGGTAGACTAAGTCATCTTAAGTCAAGCTGAATTCCATGTGCACACTTACATGCAAACACTCTGACACATACACATGCACACGTACACGTACATATACATATCATTATCTAACACTTTGCTTAACTGACCACATGTGTTTCTCAGCTTCTGCAAGCGAGAAATAATTTCTCGTTGCCAATTTTGCACCAACAACAAAGCTTTGTTTGTAGTGTGGCAAGTCTCCTATGCACTGTTTGTGAATCTATGTCTGCCTCCTAGATCCATCCCAGTGTTCTAGATGTATCTGACATCTTCACACCTTTCTGTATTCTCCGTGTAGACACTGTAGAAGCACTGACCCCTTGGGCTACATGTACTAAATCTGAGCGGGATACACTCCAAGATCTTTAGTCTGAAATCGGAGACCACACAAATGGCTATCATTCAATTCCACTTGCATTTAAAGCACTTAAATTCAGTGGCCATAACTTCTGTTGAGGCACAGGCTGTTTTTCATTCCCTTTTAAGTTCAGGACGTTGACCTTCGTTTCATTTAAAGGTAGCACCTGCAGCTCTCTTTTGACACGACTAAATGTGCCGTGCCCCATCATGACGCTTGTGCTTTGAGACCAATACGTCAAACGGTAACTTAGACACAGGCACTGTAATCCCTGTGAGAGCCGGTTTGGTAAGTGAGACAGATAACTGCCAACCAGGCAGCATTTACAGTGTGGAGACCTTTAGTCACTGCATGATTTCTATCTGGGAGGAGTGAAGCAAAAAGTCTCAGATAAGGGCAGGGTTTAAAACATACATTAGTTTGTTCTGGAACTTTTCACTTAAAAGGCTTTCAGGCCTTAGTACATTTGGGGGTGATTGAAATGACAAAGGCGGAGTTGCCACAAAAGCTGCCCCATCCACCTTCTATCCTGGCACTACCCCCACTGAGGAGTTGTGTGTTCAAGTCTTAGTTATCCTTTCCCCAAACCCAACCAACCATGCTGCAAACTCACCCTTGAATAGTCAATGAATAAAATTATTACAGGTTAGGGAAGAGCAGCAATCACAACCGTTAGACAAATAAGTAGGAAAAGCAAAAACTTTTCTCCGAATCATTCCATGTGGTCCTTTACTGTAGTTTATTTTCAAATAACTATGCACACAGTAAACAATCAAAAAACCCTTGCTCCGGTCTTCAAATGCATGTTTTTTGGGGGGTTTTGTTTTGTTTTGTTTTTGTATTGTCAAATACAATATAGCTGACTTGGTGCCCTCTAGACTCAATGAGAGACTGTGTCTCAAAAATAAATAAATAAAGTAGGGAGTGTTTGAGAAGACGTATAATGTTGACTTCTCCACGTGAATGTTAAGCACACCTGCACCCTCTTCCACATGCACACATGCACCCATGCATACAAATGCATGTGTATAGCATACATCCAACACACACATACATCCAACACACACACACACACACACACACACACACACACACACACGATGAATGTTAAGTACACCTGCATCCTCTTCGATATGCACACATGCATCCATGCATACAAATGCATGTGTATAGCATACATCCAACACACACACACACACACACACACACACACACACACACACACACGATGATGATGATGATGATGATGATGATGATGATGATGTTGATGATGATGATGTTGATGATGATACGGCTGCCACCAACAATAATAACCACTGCACCTTTTTACTGGGCACTTAGTAAACACATACCCAAATTTGAACGCCTCTTCTCCTTTAAGGCCAATGCACATCCCCAGCTCTACTCTCTCAATTACCCTTATGATGCCAGCCATTCTTTCTCTAGGAAATCTTCTTTTCTACTAACAATAAGACTCACTTTCTCTGGTCTGCCCGTTTCTCTCCTCTACCTCTGATCTCTTTCACACAGAAAGATACAGAGACTCTCACTCGCCCCCAGAAACACAGCAACATCATCCATCAGTGCAGATTAATATTCCCAACACTGCTTGGTTCCAGAAGCTTGGCATTTAATTCTCTTACTCTGTCAAGCACCCATGATAAATGTCGCTGAATTCCATTTTCCATAACACCGAGTCTAAATCTCAGCCATGGAACAAAAATGGTGAGAACAGGAACCCTGACCCCCTCCTGGTTTGCTTTCTTACTTCAGAGCCAAAGAGGCGGGCAGTGGCTTGAACTCCCTTGCTACAGTAAGCATCAAAATGAAGAGGGTTTGAAGAGAACACAGCAGATAGAGCCCAGAATTCCCAGTATAAGTGGTGCTTGCTCTCAGACAGAGCCTTGAATTTATCTCCATTTTAATGTCTTTCCACATTTTAAAATATTAGTTGAAAGGGGGGATTTGGGAAGGCAGCCTGGCCAAGGTAAACATTCAACACACTGTTATACTAGAATTTTATTATACTCGAGTTCACAGGCGTCCGTGCTGCTGCAGTTACTATTGCCTGTCCAGAGACTGGTGAATCAGGGTTGTGTCTGCGAAGGAGACAAATAGGGTTGGCGAAAATTTTCCACTTCTGTGTGTGTGTGTGTGTGTGTGTGTGTGTGTGTGTGTGGCATGTGGCGTGTGTGTGTGTGTGTGTGTGTGTGTGTGTGTGTGTGTTTTGTGAGGTGTGGTGTGTGTGTGTTTTGTGAGGTGTGTGGTATGGGGTGTGTGTGTGTGTGTGTGTGTGTGTGTGTGTGTGTGTTTAAAGGTACCATGTATGTGTGGTAACAGTGGTAAAGACAGAAAAACCTGCTCTAAGTATTGAATTAGCCTCATTTTTTTTTTCTGTCACTGGGATGGTGTTGTTTTCTTTTGCCCTCTTTAATGCTTTGTATTTTCACGTCGTCATGGAGACCAAGTGCAACTCCAATGACTTTGTGCATTATTGTGGAATCATCTGTCTCCTGAAGTCATCTTGTGATATACGCTGTGGACAGAAAAAGATTAAAGAAGCAAGCCGGCGAGGGTTGTATTTATGCAACGTGACAAGAACATGCACAAGGAAGGATGATGTCATAATGTAAGTAATTTAGAGGTTCTGGCAAGTACATGGGTGGTAAACCATAGCTTCAGTCAGCTTTTTAAAAAAAAAGTTGGGCTACGTGCACTTGGGGAAAGATCTTATACTATTTTGCAAGAAATATTGGCTCTAAGATAGGTTAGTAGCTATTGATCTTGTTCTGCAAAATAAGACTCACATCTCCCACAATAATCAAGTCTTCCTTAATGTCCCCATCTGTTCACTGGACATCTTCGATGAGCAAGGCAGTCTACAGAGCTGTTAAGAAAGAGTGAAGCCATGTGGGGAAACAGAGTCAGCTCCTCACTGAGGCCAGCCTGGAAGTGGAGACCCAGCCCAAGCTGTCTGATGCAGTTGCTGGTTCTGTGCCTGCTCCCACCTCTCACAGGTTTGATTCCCCCCTCTCAGCGGGACATGAATCCTGCAAGCTTAGGGAAACCAAAGGGGCACTCACAAATGTGTAACTGCTTTCCTCAGCTCCTGGTATAAATGGAAGCAAGAAGGTGGAGTGGGGGCAGAGGGAGGGAAAGATACAGAATGGAAGGAGGGAGGGAGGAAGGAAGAGAGAGAGAGAGAGAGAGAGAGAGAGAGAGAGAGAGAGAGAGAGAGAGAGACTAGAGAGACTAATACAGGTCTCTGGGCTGTTTATTTTTCTGCAACATGCTACCCTCACAGGGGATCACCTAAAACCAGTTATGGTTTAGGTTGGAGCGGGGATGTCAAACTTAAGCTGCAGGCTTGGCCTCTCTCAATGAATTACGACCTTGTCAAGAACCTTTTTTTTTTTTTTTTTAAATCAATGCAGGTTTTCTATCAAATCAAATACCTGCACACTAAATTATGTTTTTGGTGCCAGGCTGGCTCTTGAAGAAAGAAAAAAAAAAACCTCTCCATTGCTAGTTTTTCCAGTCTGCCCCCCTCCCTTTTACTGTGATACAGGCAGTTTTTGTTCATAACAAGCAAAGGCAAAGCAAACTGTGTGCTTAGTGAGGACCCATGGTGGGTAATTGTCTTTACCACCCTGTGTGCAGGTAACGCCACTGTAAGCCATCTTTATCCATGGTTTGGTTGACGGGCTTTCCCCAAGAGATTGCCCAAAGGTGTTCTGGGGTCTTCAGCCTACTTGCAGAGGATATATGTGTGCTTTCAGGAGAGAGATGGCTCCTTTTTCAAATTTAAAGACATCACTACCTCTTGTGATCATGGTGGATGTTGTCAGCTCCCAACTCAGACAATGGGGTAGAAATTAATGCCCCATTGATAATCTTATTTTGTTTTTTCCATTCTCCCTCCCTCTTTCTTTCTTTCTCTCTATAGCTCTCTTCTCCTCTTTTATCTTTCCCTTTCCTTCTTCCTCCCCACCTTTCTTCAGATATTCTTTTCAGCAAGAAAGGAAACTTGAATCTATGTCTATTTCAGCCATATGCCCAATAAAATTCAAATGTCCCTGCATTCATGTGTGTGTGTGTGTGTGTGTGTGTGTGTGTGTGTGTGCTTGGGGGGGGCTGGGGGTATGCTTGTGGGCATGTACATGAGTGTGCATATGTGTGTATACATACATGTGCATGTGTGAGTGTGTCTGTGTCTGTGTGTATGTGTTATTAAAGGAGAAAACTAATTTGAAACAGGGATATTAGGGGAACCTGAGAGGCTGTGGATCATAAGAAGGAATGGATACAATGAAAATCCATTACTCACATACAAAATTCTCAAATAAATGATTTTTTAAAAGGAGGAAAACCCGAGTTAGAAAGATGGTTCAGTTGGTAAAGTACTTGTCTTTTGAGTAAGAAAATGTGAGTTCCATTCACAGAAAATAGGTGTTTTAAAAAGCTGGGTGTGAGGGTAAGTTCCTGTTATCCTAGTGCTGGGAAGGCAGAAATGTGTGGATCCCTGGGGAGTGCTGGCTAGACAGCCTGATCTCTGTGGAGAGGGCCTGACCAGGGAGAGATCCAGTTTCATAAAGAAGGTAGAGAGTGCCCGAGGAACATCAGCTAAGGAGATGCCTCTGGCCTTCACACACACACACACACACACACACACACACACACATATATATACACAAAAATATACACATACACACAGACATACACATACACAAACACACATGCATACATGCATACACATACACAAATACACACACACAGATATACACATACACACACACACACACACACACACACACACACACACACACACACTCATACCAGCATGCATATACATCCTCCTGATGAATAGAAGATCTAATTTTTGAGCTTACTTCGTTCCTTAAACTGATTTGAGACACCACTGCCTGACCCTTACCTTCCCAAACCAGTCAGTGGAGTTGAGGTTGCTTGCCTAGAAATGTGACAAAGTATATTTTACAACAGGAATACCTTTGCATCAGTATCCACACGGAGCAAAGCCACCAAGGCCAGTTGCTCAAAGCTGGCACCAACGTGGTCCTCTCACATGGCCCCGAAGTCTTTATTTGATGGTTTTCCAATGAAATGCTACGTATACTTCAGGGCATATATAAAGAATCCTCAGATGAATTGCAAACTGTTTTCAGTAGCAACTGGGGTAGGTAAAACACTGGCAGAAAAACCCCAAGCAGCTGTGTCCGAGTTGTCTGAACTCAAATAAAATACTTTCTGGTTGGACTCAGACATTTCTGATAGGCTGTTGTGGGACCAGTGTGGTCTTCCTTGTGAGCTCTCTGGCAGGGCCTCCTGTCTATGCTCTATCCACCTGCTCCAGAAGGAAGACTTTGATCTTTGGTTTCCTTTCATGTAAAAGGCATGCTTAGAGGTAGCCGGGAGGATCCTGGAAGGACAAACAGGGAAGATATTTTATAAAGTTAAGACACACAGGTACGGCTGACGAAGCACAGATGTACTAGAGTTCATGTTTCTGCTTTCATCATCCTTGAAGGCTGAATCCAACTGGACAAATCCTTCACTCAGTTCTGACCATAGAAGAGGTCCTGATCCTAGCTATTACAGGGCATGCACATGAGTAGGACCGAGGTGGTTCCTAAGCAGAGAAAGCCGCTAGGTTGCCACTAGGTTAGCAGAAGAGAGAAGAACAGAGATAAGGACAATACAAGATACGTGTGTTGATGGGGAACAACATGTCCAGGGTCACATGCCTTATCCCAGTAGTCCTTGAGAAAAGTTACCTCCATGACTCCTTGAAACTTTGTCCCATCTACTTTGGACCAAATCGACATTAGCCTTAATTTCAGAGATAGGCTCTCATTAATTCATAAACCCCATCCTCCTGGCTTCAGTGGCTCATTCAGGAAAGACAATGAGACCTAATCCTCACCGATAAGAACACTGAGCATGGAATAAAACCAGAGTTGATTCCAAAATCAAGAAGCCTAGAGTTTGTGTTGCATGAATTCTAAAGATCAACACCTTTCCAGAGTGGTCAGTGGTAAAGAGTGTAATCGATTTCATAAAACTCAGGACCAAGGTCCAAGGCAGCAAAAGCATCCTCTTCCTGGGGACAGGTCTTTAAGACTGTATCTCTGGGAAGTATGTTTACACAGGCACACGCATCCTTCCATTCCTTGCATCCCAGCAGGGATTGGAGACTATGTCTTAGCAATGTGCTGTGTATAGGTAAAGTGGGGTACCATCCTTGAAGTCCTGGAACTAAAATGGCGCACACACCTCCACATCTCTCTGCTTCCCATCAACAGCAGGAAGCGCTAGGAATGTAATAGGGACAAAGTACAATGATAATTGAGACCAGAGGCAAACATGAAAGGTGTCCTCTGACAGACACTGTGACTTCAAATTGGTACTTGAAGGATAATCAGAGTTCCATGGCATTCAGCAGTGTGGGTACTGCAACATATCCAAGTGTGTGTTAGCGTACTAGACACAAGGGAAAAGCTTGTTATTTGGGGGTGGGCCTGAGGTGGCTTGATGATTGGCCAGTGGTTTGTAGGGAGAAGAGAGAGCAACAACAACAAAGAAATGCTATTCAAGATGACCCCGTGCATGCAATATCCAAACATCTGAGCAAAACAGAGAAACTGTGAACAAACGAACTCTGGGGTGAAATCATTCCAGCCCAAATAAACACCTACAAGAATTAATTTATAGAAAAATGGGCATGCTAAACATGTCTGTGATGTGTGTCACTAACACAGCCATTTGGCACCATAGAAATAAACTTTGAAAGTCCCAAAGGGGGCCATAACAGATAAACACGAAGAAATTGGCAAATTTGAGAGCCAGGATTTGGGTTTTTGTACTCACTGGCGCCTGGAGCCAGTCTGAGTATCAGGCTACTTTGATTCTAACCCCTAACTAACATAAATAGAAATACTTACAACTTGCCTTTATTCCAGACCTGTTATCATAAATCTGCCCTCTCTCTACTGCCAGGAACACTTACTACACCTTTCTTCCTGGCTACCACCATCTTGAAAGTCAGAACAGGTTTCCAACAAGACCCCAACATTTTCACTTAATGTTTTATTCTCAAAGTGATACATTCATGTCTCATTAAAGGAGCTAAGAAAAGTTACTGTGGGCTGGAGAGAAGGCTCAGTGGATAAAATGCTTGTGGCAGGAACACAAAGGCTTGAGTCTGGGTTATGAACCCCTCCTACCCCAGTCAAAACCTGGCACTCACCTGTGACCTCTATGAGAGGAGATGGATAATTCTGGGAGTTCCCAAACCCACCTAACCAATCAGCAAGCTCAAAGATTAGGAAGAGAGTCTGCCTCAAAACAAAACCCTGGAGATTGACTGAGGAAGACATTCTGCTCCCTTGTATAGCTGTGGATAGTTGAGAAGGCACATGAGCACACAATATAGCCAAGAAAAGACAAAGAATACAAAGCCATGCAAGATAGAACAAAAATATTTTAACGCACCCTGACATGAGAACAAGAATCATCATAAAATGAGTGATATCTGTCTACGTTAAGGAATATAAGATAACGTTTTAAAAGCATGTAGAAAGTCACAGGGGTATTGGCAAGCTATATACATCTGCCAAGCTGTCACGCATTAGTGTAGTTGCAAGAGGAAAAAGGTAAACTAAGAAATCAGGATAGTTCTGGATTCGAGGTAATTAAATGCCCTACTAGTGTTCTAAGCATCCTGAAAAATAACTACTAATGTCTCTGTCTACAATGTTTCTTATCTATCATAGATTCACATTTTTATATGGTTTACCTAAATGATATTTACACTAAATGTTTATATATCCATGGACATTTTACGCTATTTATCATTTAAAATAACATTAGAACATCAGATTAGCCATTTCCCAGTTAGTATGTCAATTGATCAGTGACAGCAAGATCTAAATGCCAACAGGAAGGGGCCAATTCAGACGAAATTTCATAAATAGAAAATGCTTGTATTTAAAGGTCTTTGTTCCAATGTAGGTGGATGGTAAGAAACTGATGACCATTCTCCAGCATCTTTCTTTCTTATTTCCTTTCTCTCTTACTTCTCACTAGAAAAATCAACAGGAATTGGAGACTTGGTTACATTGGAGAAGACAAGGTGCAAAGCTGAGAAGTAAACCTTAGGAATACAGCTTGCTGTTGTTTTCAGTTTTGTTTTTGTTTTCTTAAGTTAATTGAATCATGCTCTACCCAGGCAGAAAAACACAAGCCTACATTCATCACACAAATATACCAAATTCTTTAGCTAATACAGGAAGACGTTGTATTCCATCCATCCCCTTCCATTGGTAAGGACGTTCAACACTGGGCATTGAGTTCTCTCATTTTATTTTATTTTTATTTTTCGCCTGGAGTCTCCCTCACACCACTCATCAGCATGAACCCGCCGATTAAGCACTCCTCAAACCAAACCCACTTTATAATCTCTTCCAGCTTTTGAATTTCAGCTAGGGTGTTTGGGGTTTCGAGGCACATCTCTTCGGAAATTAACCACCAAGGAAGACAACCCCACTCTGGAGCACGTCCCTCCTTCAGCAATATTTTTAAACCCTGCAAATGAAGGGCAGGCACAACACTTGCCTTAATGGAGAAAATGGCCCCAGTCTGCTGATAATTATCTACGTTCAAATTGTGTTACCGTGTGGGGATTAATGCTTTCAGATGCATTGAATATAACTATCCCATAGTTATATGTTATTTCTATTCTGGAATTTTTACTGAAAAAGATTCTTAAAAAAAATAACTGAGTTGCTGGCTTTGGCTGCTTGGCATCAAGGCAAGGCAGGGAAGATAAACTTAATTTTATTATGATCATTATTAAATAAAGATTTGGGAGAACAGCAAGGGTATATTTGTGATAGAAATTATAAGAAATTTATGTAAATAACCATGTAGATTTCATACATCCCTTAGGCCCCAACAAATATTTCAAATCACTACTGCCTCTTGAGAAATTGATTTTTTTTCTATTCCTCTATTTGTGGACTTATCATCCTTGGGGTTCCCACTAAATTGGGCCCAAATTGAAAAAGTATTTTTCAAGATGAAAAATCCTGATTTCGAAATCAAAACACTTATTAAGGAATGGATTTTCCTTTTTTAAAAAAAAATCAGGCATTTAAATTTTGGGGTTGTTGTTTCATTTTTACTGTGGCACAGCCTCTACCTGAATTCTCATTTTTCTAGCCTCTCTGGTAGTGAAGGTCGTGCATTTCCTATGAGCCCAGCACTATAGAGTGGTAGGAAGTATGGCCTGATGCCCTTGACATTCAGATCAAATCTTTTAGCTCCTGTCTGAAGTTGGTGTAAATATATATATATAGAAGTATATGTATATGTATATGTATATGTATATGTATATGTATATGTATATGTATATGTGTATGTGTGTGTATATATATATATATATATATATATATATATATATATATCCTTACTTTTCTGAGAATCAAAGACCCTCTGGGAGACAGGGATTATATAATACACTGAAACTATCTTCAAAGGTATATAGCTCATATCAAATGAGAAAACTCTCAAGAAAGTAAATTGTCAAGGACAAAAGCTTGCAGAGTATTGCATAGTTTGTGCAAGCATAGCTTTGAAGAAGGGTCCAATACTTATCTCCAAGAGACAGATAACCAATGAAGTCTAAATTGCAGTTCTGAGGAGCTAGAGAGATGGCTCAGCAGTTAAGAGCATGCGCTATTCTTCCAGAGGACCAAAGTTCAGTTCTCAGCATACATTGTTTAGTAGGTATAGAGTATCTGACATTCTCTTCTGGCCTCCCAGGATACCCGAATGTGTGCGCACATGCTCATTAAATAAAATAAACCAATTTTAAACTCTTGAGCTGATCATGGTGAGTTACTCCTGTAATCCCAGCATTTGAAATGCTAAACCAGGAGGATTGTCTTGCATTCAAGATCAGACAAGATTATCCATGAGTTCCAGGCCAGCCTGAGCTGAAGAGGGAGTAGAGAGATGAATAAACAAATAATAGAAAAAATACAAATTATAAAAAAGGAAAACTTAGTCTGAGAGCCAGATGTCAGGCAAATATAATTGTAAAAGGAGACAATGCCTAGGACAGAGGGAAGGGAATGTTCTAGAAAACAAAAGGTATGACATCGGAAGCTTCTTAGAAGGTAGAGGTAATGGAGGCCAAGGGATGTGGGAGCTGGAATTGAAACAATGCCATTACCTCTTTAGAAATTAAATTAGAGGTAGCCAATAGTAGATGGCTCTGTTGCCTTGATCTCCTAGCATGAAAACCAAAACACAGATGCTTGTCCACCCAACAGAGTGCACTCTAGTCCCCACCCCCACCCTGCTTCTACAAGTGAAGAATGCAGACATCTATTTCATTCAATGGGGGGAGATTTCTTCAAAGAGAAATTCCCAGCACATACGCTGCAGCTCAAGAGAGGTGGGCAGAATACCATTTGTCCATCTTTTGTAAAAGCATGCCTTATGTGCTTGCTTTCACGATTCTGAGTCCCTGGGTCCAAAAGTGACTTAATACAGACTTCTACAGCTTCTGTGGCTTTTCACATTCCAACTCCAAAGTGGCACGCTGCTACTCCCCACTTTGTCCTCCAGGATGAGATATTACTCTGGAAAGATTGGCACATATGCACGAAAGAGAGTGAAAGGGTTGAATTATGACCCCCAGGTTCCCCTATGCAAATTAAGCTCCTGAGACTCATGTGTGGAAGATGGTATTTTCAGACAAATGAGTGTTAGGGATTGGTTCAGATGCTTTGATTTTAATTGGGAATCTGTGTGTCTAAGCTCTGAAGGTCCTTGTCCCCAATTGGATTTTGATTGATCAATAAAGATGCCAGTGGCTAATGATTGGGCAAAGGGAGACCAGGTGGGACCTTTAGAATTGTGGGGGCTAGGAACTGGGGAAAAGGAGACAGAGGATCACCACCACTCGGGGAAGAAGAATGGGACACAGGAGTTGCAGGAGAGAAAGCCAAGCAGCCATATGAGAATTCAGGTGAGTGGCCATTGGCAATTTCTCCAATTGGGCCTGGGGTAGCAGGGGAAGGTTTAGGGGTGCCCAACCTTTGAGGTAGCCAAAGCATTGTAAAATTAACTGGTGTGTGTGTGTGTGTGTGTGTGTGTGTGTGTGTGTGTGTGTGTGTGTGTGTTTTCCATTCACAAATCCAGGTAGTTCCTGGGTAGGTGCGCAGGCCAGCAACCCTCTGGGAGCCAAAGTGATGTAGCTAAACTCACCACTACAAATGAGTCAGTGCCTTGTTACATCCTGGAGTGTATTTGCAATAACAGAGAACTGTCAGGTGATTAGCATTTGTCTGGTCAGTCGGCTGTGTAAGCTAGCTTAAAGAACATTCTGAGAACACGGAAAGGAGAGGAAAACTACGCCCTCCCCACCCAAGTTGCAAGAATCATTAGTTTATTTTACCTGTTGCTAATATCAACTTTGTGACACATTTTTGTCTGCTCAGAAAAAAAAGAAAAGAAAAAAAGAAAAAGAAAAACAGTCTGCATGAATCTGTCCAGTGTGTTATTTATAGTTTTGTGGCCACAGCTCTTTAAGATAAAAATGTAAAACCTTCCCATAAAAATTTCTTATTTTCAGTAAAAAAAAAAAAAAAAATTACCTTTTTATTCCCTAGTTTAAAATGAGTTTTCATTCTGTTCTACAGCCCCCTTACCTGTAAAGCTCTGTGGATACTAATCAATCGATGGGTCTTCAATGTGTGTTTTTGGGTCATGCTTCAAATCCACCCTGTGATTGTGAAGTGACTTCTCCCACTCCTGCTTACACAACCAGAACCCTCTGCATATCTGAAAGTAAATATCTGCTCCAAGGAGTTCCCCAGTGAGGAAGTGTGGCCAAGCAACAACTTTTAGTGGACTTGATTTCTCTTTAAAATCTTCACTCTCTGGGATTAAAATCTTGAGATGAAACATCTGGATTTCAGAGACGTCCCTGGGGATTGAAAGTAACAGTTCCATAGAATACATATTGCACATAATATGGCCTTGTTATTTCTATATTAGCACTACCCCAGCCGGTGCCTGCAGTTAGCATGTCAGTCTCCTGACACGTCATTAATAAACAGGTAATTTCATAACTGATTTCCAGTGAGTGTCATGTTGAAAACCACCTGGGTTTTAGTTTTCACTAACATTAAAGGGACAAGCTAGAGGGAGGTCGTTATTATTAAACTGGGACTAATTTAATTGAATAATGATTCGAATCAGCAAAAATAAATGCATATGCAGACGGATAAAAGAAGTTTCCAGGCCAAGGGATAGGCCTGGATCCACTAATAAAAGTGGGACTATGCTTCACTTTTCCCCACAAACGGACCACATTTGGAGTTGTTCTGAAATGGTGCCCACTGCCTCTGGGAAAGTTCCAGAAACACCAAGGAAGTAATCATTGTGGGATTTAAAAAAAAAAAACAAAAAAAAGTAAAATCTATGAGTTTAAAATTGCGACATATGAAATTAGTCATGTGGATTCCAAATGAATATTGAATAGAAAATGCCATTAAAGATTAAAAACACACCAAGGTCAGCCATTGACAGAGGGGCCTTTAGATCTATCTAACCAAGTCTGTAGTGACTGAAGACAATAGACTCCTTGTCAGACATGTTTTGGCTTGGACTGGAACGTTTTGGTTTTTTTTTTTTTTTATTTTGTGTGTGTGTGTGTGTGTGTGTGTGTGTGTTTATATTAGCTACTTTTCTTGTTGCTATGATCAAATACCTGATAAGAAAGAAGCAACTTAAGAAAGAGCTGGTTTGGGGATACAGTCCATCGTGGTGGAGAAGGGATATAAGAGGAATGGAAAGCTGCTGGACACATGCATCTGCAACCAGGAAGTAACAGGAGGCTACCAGGTAAACCTGAGCTATAAAAATCCCGAGGTGCTCCTCGTAAGCCACTTCCTCCACTGAGCCTTCTACAGCCTTCCTAAAGAGCAACACCAGTGCTGAGCAACATGTTAAATTCCTGCACCCATGGGGCATTTCACATTCAACGTACAATAGCAATATGCACCATTCCTATTTCCCCGGAAAATAGCTAAGCAATGCAACCGCCTCTCTCGCAGTATTAGAGTGGAAACATCCTTGTCTCCTCCATCTTGCCATGTATTTCGGGAGGAAGTTTTCACTGCCCAAGGCTAATCCATAACTTATGCTCTTGATCTTTGCCTTCTGCTCGCTTCACTAACAACATAAAGGAAACGAAATGAAGACGTTTGCTTCTCGACCCATTAGCCTTCCACCTAGCAAAAACTCATATGCCACTCCTTTTTCCGTGACCACCCAACTCCTTCTCAACTCCACACTGACTTGCGTTCCCTATTCTTATCAAGCTTACAAGAGTATTCCAGCATAAAATCTACTAGGCGGTGGGGTTGTCAAAGGAATGCTGATCAAAGACTAGACATTCTTCAAACTAAAATGAGGGCAATTTTCATGGAGAACAGTTCAGTTATTAGCATGAACTTACAGATATGGTAATAGATATCACACTCACAGAGTAGAGATCAAACCAAGCAAACTTACCTTAGAGTCTAAGCCTTAGACTATATCCACTCTACAATTGGAGATTCCTAATTAGGGTAATGCAATTTCCTGTGAAGAAATACACACACACACACACACACACACACACACACACACACACACACACACACAGTCCAGGAGGTCATTAGACTCAGAAAATAAACAACTCCCAAGTTTCAGGAAGTTCCTAAAACCTGTCAAGGTTCACAAGGCCCCTCCTCAAAGTTACTTAAGCAGCCTTCCGGGGAGGGTCCTCTACCAGCCAAGCTGCCTTCAAGTTGTGCAGGAAGCCCCAAAGAACTTTCCTGAGTTTTCAGTCATGCCTGAGATGGCCTTTCCAGGAAAGCAGCTGCCTCAGAATCTTACATGCTCCTGTAAGAAATCACTCAATTATTTTTCTGTAAGTAACTCTAATACTCAAAGGAAAAATCATACAAGATGGATAGTATAAAACCAGAACCAGACCAGTAAGGGAATCATCTTCCTCTTTCAGGAATCCATCCCCATGTTCAAATAAGAAGAACAAAGACTTGCTTGTCAGTTCTTTAAGAGCTATAAAGGATCTTTTTATACATCCTAAATTTCACCTTTCCAATTTATAGAGTGATTATAGATAGAGTTAAACAAAAGACATATACCTGAATTTTAAACTTTTTAAATAACAGAAATTTAGGAAGGATTTTGCTAAATTGATATCATTGGTCTCTACTCAAGAAACAAGAATTCTTCTACCATGACACTGCTCTCTAGGGTAAGGATCAAAACTGAATGCATTTCCAAAGTGCCAGTCACAATGTGTTTTCTGTGTGGAATACTTATCTGGATGTTGAAATTTGACTATATTCATTTCTCTTGATTATTTTCTCATTCATTAACCATTTGCACCACAAAGAAAAGTCAAAATAAGCATGTAGATGATTAAAAAGTAGATTTTAACACTAAGAGTTTAATTTAATATCAATTTAGATAGCCAAGCATAAATCTAGCATCATGAATTAAGAAAATAACCTAAAGGCAAGCTACTACCAAATGTAATTTCCTCTACAATTTTGGGTTTTATGTTCTCAACAAACACCTGTTTACATTCTGCTTAAATAACTCTCTTCTGTTCATCTCTGCGTAGTCACCTGAAGATTTTCCCTCAATATGACACAAGACATAACATGAAAAAGAAATGAAAGAAACAAACATTGGAGACATCGTGTGTACCAAATCTGTAGTGAGAATTTTGCTTTCTTTTAAAAACCACAGAAATATTGCCAGAATGTGTTTTCATTTTAATGCCAGGTGTAGGATATGAGGCTGCTTCAGACTGTCCAAAGCAGCTGACTATGATCTCCTTGTACTCTAGCAGGGGCGTGATTTTGCCAGCTGTAGGAAGTCTCTAAGATTTGGTGACATACGGAGCGCTAGGGAGTTTTCAGAAGATAAATAAAAGCTATTGCATCCAAGATGTGGGGAATTGTTGGTTATTGGTTGGGTGCTGTTGGTTGTGATTTGTTAAGTAGTTATGTGCAAAGAAAATAAACAAGAAAAGGGAATCACATATCCTGTCAGCAAAGACTGAACTTGCTACAAGGAACTGGATTCTCCTAATCAGTGGTAACTAATTAAACTATACCAACACCCTGTTTCCTCTGTATCCTTTTTTCTTTTCCTATCTAGTGTTAGGGGATTGAAAGGATGGAGGGAAATAAAGAACCCACAAAGTATCCAAAAGTCCTGCTACACAAATTGTGATGGTGTACCTTGTTGTGGTTTGAAAATCAAATGTCCCGTTTCAGTTGGTGCATTTGAATATCTGGTCTTCCCGTTGGCAGTGCAGTTTGAAAAGGTTATGGAACCTTTAGGAGGTGGTCTTCCTAGAGGAAGTGCATGACTAGGGAAGGCTTTGAGGTTTCACAGCCTTGTACCACTTCCTGTTCTTTCTCCTGGCTTCCTGTGTGTAGATGAAATGTGATCTCACCCTTGCTTTCTGACTGCCAATCTGGCCAGATGTTCCTGCCATAATAGAGGGATTCTCTACTCTGGAACTATAGACTCAACTAAGCCCTTTCTTCCCTAACTTGCTTCTAGTTAGGGCATTCTATCACAGGGTTAGAAACGTAACTAACATAAATCATGTTTTATTATGGTTACACAAAGGAGAGATAGAATATGACAAATTCACATATTTAAGGAAAGAATAAATAAGGGGAATCTGGGGGTCTGAGAACTTGGGTGGATTGGATAGATGCTAAGGTCTGGAGACCTGCCTTCTTATTCAAGTCATGCCCACATCAAGGAGGAAGCATCTTCTTGAGTTCCACTACTTCCAATGAAGCAATATACCCAGAAATATTCTTTTACCAACCTTCGGGAGGACATCCTTTAACCAATTACACTGACGTTTTCCAATGACTATCATCACAGCACTCAGGGAAGCGATTCCTGACAATGCCTGGACATATATTTGATGATTACAACTCGGAGGATGAAGGTTGTTGCTATAGTGACTTCTGTTTGCCATGTCTGTAGATGCTGCTACAATGAATTCTAGTCAGCGCCACCACATTATCATCTAGCTCCAAATGACAAAACACCAAAATAGTTAATTTCCCTTTAGATTCTTTGGTAGAGGCAAAGAGCTTACAGAACTCTATCAGCCAGAAAGTCTTCAATAGGGTATGTATAGCTTCATCTAAGCCTCATATTGTTTCATTCCAGAAGCAAAATGTTACGCTCCTCAGAATCTCCAGGGAAGCTCGAAGCATACAGCTTTGGGTGAAATGTAAATTTCTTAAAATATTTATCCATCCATAAGTGGCTACATTTTTGACATTATTATAGGGTTTCTCAGTGTTCCGTTTTATTAAAAAATATTTATTTGGTTTCTAAGATTACTGCTTTTCTGACCACAGAAAATTCAATTACTGAAAACTGCAGCTATCAAATTGGTTGAAAATAAATAGCCTTTTATCCAAAGCTGGCAAAGGCTGGCTCCCTTTTAATACGTGGCTATTTAAAAATAAAATAAAATAAAAATAAGAAAACATGCCCACTGCAAACTGACAGACTGCAGAATGAGAAGTGAAGCGACATTTTACATCATTACTTTCTATTTGAAGTGCGATAAGAAAGGAATCGGGCAACCAGGGCATAATTTCCAATTATTAATTTTTTTCTCCTCTTTTGTTCTCCAAAACAGAAGAAACATGAGACTTCTTGCCAGTGGAAATCACTTTCTCCTGCTTTTCCTCCCTCTCGGCTTGAAATGTTTAGTAATATACAGGAAATGTGCTAAGTGAGATCTACAAACGTGGGCTTCCAAGATCCAAGCTAATTACGTGCTAAGCAATCTGTGGCGGCAGCGGCACTGCCAAGGAGCCAGAAAGGATGTTGAAGCAGGATGCTTTTCAGCGTCTCTCCTTCCCCTCCCATTTACGTCCTAATCTCTCCTACCCAACATGTTTTTTTTTCCTCTTTCTGGAAAGAACATGTATTCACATTTCCTTGGCAAAAAAAAAAAAAAAATAATAATAATAATAATAATAATAATAAACAAACAAGAAGATGTAACTCAAAAAAGAAAAAAAACAAAACAAAACAAAAAAACAAGATCCATTTCTTAAAAGAGATCATCAAGGATGATACATTGCTGTTGCCCTACTATATCCACATGCCTGGGTTGTCTTCTAGTTGGGTGAAATGGAGCTGTGTGTGATTCAAGCCCATTGTTTATCATGGGCAAAACAAAACATCACAAGGCAGATGATGCTACTGCAGAATTTAATAGTGAACGTGTTTGTGAGCTCCAAGGGCACGGCTCATCCTTGGCAGTTGTCTGAGGATGACTTGATGCTACGCATCAAAGGATGCTCATGAGAAGTGTGGAGAGAAAGAAGTAGATTGCTTCACTTACTGCATTTCATAGACTGGGTGAATGTGTGCAAATCATGAAATGCCCAGGAGATACAGTTCTTCACGTACAGAATAAAATAATTGGGGGAGAGGAGTGAAAGGCCATTTCGAACTCTCTGATGCTTTGGTTGCCTGGAGAGGCATGAAGTCACTCCTGGGGCATCATTCACGTGGCACAGTTTGATCACTGAGCTAACATGGAAACTAAAAAGAGCTATCCTTTTCAAATTTGAGACTCTTTGAGCTGTGCACAAAGTGTGGTAACAGTCCAAGGCTGATAACACACACACACACACACACACACACACACACACACACACACTCTGTGTGTGTCTCTCTCTGTCTCTCTCTGTCTCTCTGTCTCTGTCTCTCTCTCCCTCTCTCTCTCTGTCTCTCCCCCCCCTCTCTCTTAGTCAGGGTTTCTATTCCTTCACAAACATCATGACCAAGAAGCCAGTTGGGGAGGAAAGGGTTTATTCAACTTACACTTCCACATTGGTGTTCATCACCAAAGGAAGTCAGGACTGGAACTCAAGCAGGCCAGGAAGCAGGAGCTGATGCAGAAGCCATGGAGAGATATTTCTCACTGGCTTGCTTCCCCTGCCTTGCTCAACTTGCTTTTTTTATAGAACCCAAGACTACCAGCCCAGGGCTGGTACCACCCACAAGGGGCCCTCCCCTCTTGATCACTAATTGAGAAAATGCCCCACAGCTGGATCTCATGGAGGCACTTACCCAAGTGAAGCTCCTTTCTCAGTGATAACTCCAGCCTGTGTCAAGTTGATACAGAAAACCAGCTAGCGCGCGCGCGCACACACACACACACACACACACACACACACACACTACTCTTAAGACAGTGAGAAGAGAGAAGAGGTTGACAAAAGCTGCATAATTACAACTAATTATGTGACAAAGCCTATGTCATCTAGAGAAGACAGATCAACTGCTATGCAGTGGTCAGGTTCCAGATTAAGCTGTGAAAACAGCTGCAAGAGGCAATCCCTCAACACAAACAGTAACAAAAATGGCAAAGGACAACTGCTCCTTCAGTTTCTTGTGTACCTTGCTTAGAAGGGAAGCACAGCCTCCTCATTTTCATCACCTGGTTTTGTGGTCTTGTGACAGGGGATGTGATGACTGACAGTAACAGCCCTGGGACTCCCACTCTGAAAATCTTGACTCCATCTCTTACTGTTATTCCCTGTGGTCTGCTTGTGCTGTTGTTCCTAAGCTTATCTTTTCCATTCCAGAAGAAACCAATCCAAAGAAGGCAATGGTTTGTTGTTATTGTTATTGCTATTGTTTGAAAAGTTCAAAGGATGACCAGGAAATAGCACATTTTTAAAATTAGGGACAGGCATAAAGAATGCCACTTTTACAGAATTTTTAAATAGCCAGCCAATTTATCCATTCAAAGGACCATCATCTGCAAGGCAGAATAATTCCATTGCAGTTCAGTGGTTTCAGAACAGGGGCTGATACCAGTCTGCTAAATGTCATCAAGGGATGGAATTTAAAACATCTTTAAAGAGCACAGGGTCAGCAGATCTTTGTTAACAGATTCTGTTAGCAGACCTGCCCACATGTACCTCATACTACCAGCAAGGCACCCTTGACTGATGATTGACAGCTCTGTGATGATGGAGCCCGACAGTGGAGAATCAAGGATGAAGTGAGTGATGATCCATCTCTGAAGTCATTTTAGCATCCAGCATAGTTTCTGTCTGTTGATCATGATTGTGTTACCTCCCATGACAGGGCTTTTAAATTAACATCTAATATTTGACAAAAAATGGGTTATAGTATTTGATCACATTGCAAAATTATTATAAAGCTCTTGGTAAATTAGGAAGCCAGGGGAGGACTGGAATAAAGGTCAATTATTTTCTCAAAACTAGAAGAGCAGTTAATGTAAAGAAAGGCTTTGCTTAAACCTTGGTCTTTATTCAGGAGACATTAAAATTAGATGGATAGGTAGATGATAGATAGATAGATAGATAGATAGATAGATAGATAGATAGAAATGGATAGATAGTAGATAGATAGATAGATAGATAGATAGATAGATAGATAGATAGATAGATAGATAGAAGATAGGTGGGTGGGTGGATGGGTGGATGGGTGGACTGGTGACTGGGCTAATTGCTTAATAACATTGAGCTGGAATGGTGGCAGAGGAATGCCTTGTCAGGCATTAGTGGGAGGAGAGGTCCTTGGTCCTGTGAAGACTCTATAGATGCCCCAGCAAAGGGAAGTTGAAGGGGGGGAAGGTGGGAGTGGGTCAAGTGGAGGGGCATATACTTGGAGGCAGGAGGTGGGAGGAGGGGTTGGGGACTTGGGGGAGGGGGGAAACCAGGAAAGGTTCTAGCATATGAAATGTAAATGAAAAATATATTCAATAAAAAAAATTGAGCTGGACTCTCTGATTGTATTGCTAAGACAAAACCCAGAAAGGAAAAGGATCACCTTGGTTGTCCACATCTTAGGGAAACACCATCCAATGAAAGAAGAAAGTCACCAATGAAACAGCAAAATGTGTAGGTAGCAAACCAAGAAGGACAGTGTAAATAAAAGTCATCTCAAAGAAACAACTCAATTATTTCCTAGGCTGATTCTAAGTGAACATTGTTTTGTGTTAATAAATGGAAGGAAGTATCTTTCCATTTTAAAAATGGGTTTTAAATATGCAGCTCCATTTCACAGCCTTGTTGGTTTACCTACTAGCTATCAAGCATGAGGTATGGAAGGAGGACCCAGGAATCCTCAGAAGAGCTTACTGTGATATCTGTGCCAGACTTGTGATTCTGATTATGCCTTTATGTGTGTGTTTCCTCTCATAAACATAGTTTATTGAATGAGAGGCGTGATCACACTAGACACATGTAACCTCTTTTTTTGTACATATATTTATTTTTAGAAACAAAATTTATAGTTACAGAGGGGAAATATGAAACCATATTTTCATCTATTTGGTTGCCTCTAGGAATATTTTGTGCCTTTATTGAGGCTGAAGGATTAAGCACAGTATACAGAAGACTAAAGGAGAAGATGAATACCTGTGGCTAGAATTAGGGGACTTCTGAGATAGACAAATATATTGCCTGAGCATACAGGGCAGGGAGAAAGGTTGAAAACTCCCAGTCTAATCTACTGTCGATATGATTTCCAAGTTCATCTGGTGGCTGGCTAAGAAACCCAACCGCTGCACATTGGAGACATAATTATGTGGAAAGAGAAAGAAATTTGGTAATTTATACCAGTGCCTACCCTGTGTTACTTTCCAGGAGATCTGACCCTTTCTCCAACCTCTCTTTGAGCAAGCTCCCTCCACTCACTCCCCAGCCAGAATGGAAGCTGCAGGTTGCGCTGGAAACATGGTTTATGGGTAATGTGTCTGTAATGGACTCTCCACTCAAAACCAATATAGCAGTAGCATAGCCATCAGCAATCAGTCCATAAAATCTGCAGTTGCCCTCCTTTTTTGTTTCTTAAAAGGGGCAGGAAGCTAATGGATTTGAAATTGCAGAAGTGGACGACAGACCTTTTTAATAAATGAAAATAAAATCGAGTCTCGGGTTTATGTTGATCTACAGAACTGTGAGTCCCAGAGTCCCACACGGGTTCCCTCAGGGTTGATTCCTAGCCTAAACCACCCAACATTTACAGCTGATAAGTGTCTGCTAAAGAGTAATAAAATACAGTGTGTGTAGTTTTAGAGAATGTAACTTATCACGTTCATCAAAAGCTCCCCGAAAATGTGTTTATCTAAAAGGCTTGTATGTTTGTGTATATTTCAAATATCTCTGCCGTTAGATTGAGCTCCTTGGGTATTTAAAAGCTAGTTCTGAGAAAGCGTCTTTGGAAACTGTTTAGCTGGAGGTTGATGGCTACATTTCCTTGGATCTGAGCTAATCTTCAGGTTACAGACTTCATACAAATATATACAAATGAAATGACGACTGTTGCCTGATTTTATTTTATTTTCTCACTAAATCAAGGTAAAGACTTAAAGCCCAATTCACAAAAGATGGAACAAAACTGTTTATGTGGGTGTCAGGTGATTTAACTCTGACATAACTGCTTCTGAGAACCTTCTGGACAGTTGAATGTGCATTTGTGTTCAGGGGCAGGTTGAGCAAAGTGAGATGTTGAAAAGAAGTTAAGGATTCTCTGGTAATCATAATGCAATATGATTTCAGGCTACATTTTAAAAAAGTGTATGTGTGTGTGTAGGAGAGAGAGAGAGACAGAGACAGAGACAGAGACAGAGAGACAGAGAGAGAGACAGAGAGAGAGACAGAGAGACAGAGAGGAAAGAGAGAGGTGCATTTGTATGTGCAGGTAAGTGTGCCTGTGTGTGTACATGCAGAAACCCCAAAGAGAATGTCTGGTGTATCTCTTTATCCATCTCAGTCTTACTCCCTTGAGACAAGGACTCTCACTCTCACTAAATCTGAAGTTTGACATCGTGGTTAGATTGTTGGGTCAACAGGTGTTTGCCATCTAGCCATCTCTGCCTATTAAGGCTGAGGTTATGGGCATATGTAGCTGCGGGGGGAACTTTTTAATGTTAGGAACTGAAGATTTGAATTCATGTCCCCATGTTTGCCAAGTGTACACTCCTAAGCATTAGGCTGTCTCTTCAGATTCTGTATCGCACTTTTAAAGCTTGGTTGTACATCAGGTGGCTTAAGGAGAGGACACAGATGACTTAATTTCAAAGGGTTTAGGAGTCATTTAAGGCAGAGACATAGCTTGGAATTTTTTATTAAAGGCTGACTAATAAATACCCCAGATGCTTTAAGTGTTTCCTCAAGAAAAATACAAAATTGCTGGGATGCAACAGTTATCCTGCCAGTTCAAGGTGATATATTTTCTGAACACCTGTCACCTGCCTGGAGACAGAAAAGGGCACATGTATGCTTAGCTTCTTGATAGCATAATGTTTTCAGGATGTTGGAAATGGAAGTGTATTCCTGAGGTAGAAATCAGATACTCTTGCCCATAAATACTCAGTACCTAGGCCACTGTATCTTGTACAGAATACCCTTCACCTCCTCAGGGAAAGTTTTATGAATGGATTTTGATGTAAGATGAGATGTTTTATCCTTAGTTTTTCAATTGTCTGAGAGTTTGGGAAATACATTCATTAAGCTAAATGATGGCTTCAGAATGGAACTGCCTAGGACATTTCCAGAAATGCATGTCTCACAAGACTTTAGAATCTGGAGATTTTTATCCTTTAGTTTGAGGGAAGATCTTGGTACATAAGTTGAGCTCACTCTTGCTTGGTCCATTGAGTTCACAGGGAGAGCAGCTCCCACGGACACAGGGAAACAATTGCTCTGTTCGGCTACTATATTTTTCTCCTCTAGTATCAAGAATATGGTGAGTGTAACTGGAACACGTTAAATTACAATTAATTTTCGTTTCACTTTAATTTCCTCTTTGCATTGAGACATATGACTGTAACCCTAGCCCTTGAGAAGCTGAGACAAGATACATACTCCCTTGAATTTGAAATCAGTTAACATTTTGTAGTAAGTACCCGACCAACTAGAGAAACATAGCAAGATGATACCTCAAAAAATAATTCATTTTCATTGGCTGATAAAAACATCTTTAATTTCATAAGCTCTCAAAAAAACTATTTGAGATTTTTAGATTTGAACAGCATAGATCAGTAATTACATAAAAATTTATTGATGTTTCATAAACAATAAAGCATCAATAGCTCAGCATTTGATGAGTATAGGGTTTTCTAATTAATATGAAAATATTTTCACATAATATGAAAATGATAAGTTAGGGGAGGAAGAGATGACTTGGTGGCTAAGAGCATGTGCTGCTCTTGCAGAGAAACCAAGTTCAATTCCAGGGGAATCGGATGCTCTCTTCTGGCCTCTAATGCACATAAAGCCCTTCCCAATGGCCACATGTGCACACAACTGAAAAATAGAGAATAATCAAAGTATGCATTTTTAACTTTAAAAATTATAATTAGAGTCAACAGAGATGGCGCAGTGGGTAAAATCTAGATCAGCTATACATACTTGCCATACAAGTGTGAGAACTTGAGTTCAAATCTCTAGTTCTTATGTAAGTACATGGGTACCTCAGGACTGGAGGGGATGGAGCTGAGAGGAATGTGGGATCTTGTTGGCTGCTAGCCAGTTCCATTTTTATCAAGAGAGCCTGACTCAAATGAATAAGGTATAGTAACAGAGCAGAATACCAATATCCTCCTCTGACATGCACATGAGCATCCAAGCCTGAACATACATGTGGATATGAACCATATACACATAATCATGCATATATGTATATATGTATATATACATATATATGTATATATACATATATATATATATATATACACCATGTACACAGACACTTGCTCATCCACATGTTTAGATGCACACATACACACATGTGTATATACATACATAAACACACACACAGAGGGAGAGAGAGAGAGAGAGAGAGAGAGAGAGAGAGAGAGAGAGAGAAGGGAAATGAATTCAATTCACTATCACACACTGAAGTATCCTCAATTTGCTTTCACATACTGAAGTATCCTTCAAGGTCACTGGCACAGATGATAGGGGCCAGATTAAAGTTCATGTTTCCAGACTTTGGAGGCTATGATATTGGCTGTACTGCTCCATTAAGATACAATCCCACATGAACTATTTTACCATGGGAACTTTATCAAAAGACCACAGAGATGTGTCTTTCCAGATCCATCAAGGAAAACCAGTTTGGTAAGCCATAAGATTAATCTACATCTCAAGTTTCTATAAGGTAGATTTCTTCTTTGGAAAGGAAAGACTATGTCCTAACCAGGTTGTCAGTTCCTATCACAGATAGTAATCAACTAGAGGAGTCGGTCTTCATGTCCTGACGCTCAATCTATGATCGCTCAGGTCAATCAAAAGCAAAGACGCAGGTAAGCTAGATACTACAGGCACATGGTCCTGTTGTTTGTATTTGGAGATCTGATGCTTGTAGACTATAAACACATTATATAGCAAATTTCTTCAAAAGTGTTTCTTCACCATATTCTAAGGACTTCTGACCATTCCTCATCAAACTGACCCTTAAAAACAACCACACTATGAATTCCCTTGCTTCTCAGCTTCCAGGCCATAGTGTTGTTAACCTGTTGCTAACATCTCCCCTTGCCTCTTCTTCCTGTCTGGAATTCTTTCTTTGTAGGATCATCCTTTGCTCTTTTTGTTAAGTTCACCCTGAACTTTGGTATCCTAAAAAGGCCATCCATACCAAGGACCTTTCGTAGTACAGGCTATGTGGCCATTCTCTGTATACCATTACAACTTATTTCTAGAAAGCCAAAGGAACACATTTCAATAGCTGACAAATTACCCCAAAAGACCATGTAATAAATTGTGTCTCCTGTAATATACACAGCTTCTTTCAAAGGAGGAAATAAAAGACAGGCTCCCTTGGAGTCTGTTAGGTAACAACCCCATACTTTTAATTTCAGAGCCAGGCTTTTAACTCAGAATTATAAAAATCTCTGTAGGGTTTTAAGACAAAGCAACAAGGGTGGAGCTGGGAGAAAGCTCCAGTCTTTTTGATATAATGAACTGGAAAAAAATAAAAAATAAACAAAAAAAATTCAGAGGAAAAAGAAATGAAAAAGCTACCATATTTCTTTAATTTGGGCATCTCCCTGCCCTTCAAGGTATGAAGGAGTTCAGTCTGATGTTTTTGACTGGCAGAGGTGGAAGAGTTGACATCTGTTCAAAAGAGGGCTGTCAAAGAATCTCCTCACAGGTAAAAGCGAGTGTTCAGCTATTAGCCACAAAAGCAGCCAACCTGAGTGATTTCTCTACCACATGTGCTAAGACGGGACTGGAACAAAGTTCTTGTTCTTAGCACAGACTCCTTGCTCTGGACTCACACATGTGCATGTGTACAGATATACATACACACATCATTCAGAAGCATTGTTTCTCATATGCATTTGAGCTACTATTTTCTTTTAAATGCTGAACTCCTCCAAACCCATGAATAATAGAATTCTCTACTGGGGGAGACACTGTTGATTTATAGAACCTTGGCTCCCCAGATGGATGGCCATCCCAAAGAAAATGATGTTATCTGCTCCCCATAGTTGGCTTTCTACTTCCTAATCCCTGCTCTCAAGCCTTTCCTTTGGCTTTCGTGGGTTTCTTTTCATGATAGCACGTATTACCTCGCCTTTCCAGGCCTTGTCATCTTGTTCCATACATATTTTCTCTGTTAAGTGCTTGCTTCTCAAGGGATGGTGCCGAGCATTGGTCTAATCTACAAAATAAATGATTAACTTTCTATGTTCAGGTATTAAACCTGGTCAATATAAATAATTTTTTTAAGTTACATAGTAACTTCCTTTGCCAATTCTTTCCACTCAGCACCATTTTTTTTATAAAAATCAAAGCTAAAATTATGTTATCGACTTTTATCTTCTAAACTTGTTTATTACTCATTCTTTATCCTGAGTATGTATGTATATATGTGTGTATGTATGTGTATGTATGTGTATTTTTGTATGTGTATGTGTGGGTGAGTGTGAGGAGCAGCAGTGAATTGTGAGTGTCAAGATTTAGATGCCATCCCCCCCTTGTTTTTGAGGCAGGCTCACACAATGGCCTGGAGCTCTTCAAGCAAGCTAAGCTGGCTGGCCCATGAACCCTGGGGATCTCTGCCTTGCAAGCATTGTGATGAGAAGCAGGTGCCATCATAACCAGGCTCTGAGGGTTGAATGTAGACTCCCATGGTTGCAAGTCAAGCACTTAACCAACTGGGCTACCTCCCCAGCCCCTAATAGCCTTTTCAAACTGATCATTTCTTCTTTCCAAAATACAGTTACTCATATATTGGTATTTTATTGGGGGGGAGAGAGAGAGAGAGAGAGAGAGAGAGAGAGAGAGAGAGAGAGAGAGATTGATTTAAATTTAAAATGGAATAGAATAGTAGCCAGGAGCTTTGCTTCACTGAGCTGCCCCTTGCCCTTCTCTGGATGGTACAAACACTGCCACACTGCCTCCCTCATGCTGCTCTTGGAAATGACCAGCCTTTGTTTTACTCACCTGAGGAAAATCCCCAGCCTCAAGAGACCAGAAGCAGCATGATCACTGCCATCCGCGACAACTGACTGAATGGTCCAAATCCGTTTGTATCTTAATGTGAAATTAACGTCTAGAAGACCAACTTTACGAAAGCCTGCACCAACTACCTTCCATCGGCAAGGTGCCGGATTCTGAGTTGTGGATGAAGGGATTTCATTTTGTTTCTTAAGAAATCAGTACCTTTTGGCAAATTAACCGTATCATTCCTACCTTTGTACCCCGCATCCTTGACCCATTCATCTGTGTTATTTTCTGGATGGAGTGGGACAGTGGACAGGGAAAGCAAGCAGATTGTCTGCTACACAAGCCCAGTGACAGGAACAAGGCAGTCTTCCTGCAGTCTGACACTGATTATCAACTAGTAGAAAGTCATACCTTCCGGGAACCAGGTCAGTTGTGTCTTTGGGCTAGAAAGCTGGCAGATCTCCTGGATAAGAACTGGTAGGGTTGAATATGTTACTTCCTCTATTTTAGAAGTTGAGGCAGTGGCGTCATTTACACCAAATCCTTTGGATGTCAAAGATCAGGCAGGCTCCTGAACTTGCTTCCTGTATCCTAGCTTTTCAGTGCCCAGGCTCTTCCAACACGTGCAGGGTGCTTTTCTCCTCAGAGAAATATTACTACCCTAGCTATAGGAACCGCTCAGCCTTCTCTTTTAACTTGACATTTTCCACTGCGCAGGACCCCCCCTTGCACTGCTAAGGTCTCTACTATTCACACCATGAAAACTCCAATCCACATCAGGAGCCCTGATTTCACTCAGAAAAGCTCCTTCACCTGGAGCTCTGGGGCTACTTAGGGAACCCAAATGATGGCTGTTTGAGGAGAGAACACTCCTAATGAGGGCCTTTCTCGCACTAACAGTTCTAGGATCTGCATTGCAAATTAGGACCCTTCTTGTGCTAACTAAGAGCCCTCAGGGTGTGCTCAAGATAATACCCTGTTGATGCTTGGGGAGTGTGAAGACAATTATAAACAGCAAAACATGCATAAAAGCCTTCAGTGGAGCATGCCTGATGCGGCAGATGCCTAAAAATGCAAGGGCTTTGCACCCAAGTTAAAATGTCTTGCACAGAAAATGGATGTACTATGTGTCTTCGTTTTCAACAGACTCTTTCTTGGATGAGTGTTGTATCCTTTGTTCCCAAGGAAAGGGACGCTTATGTGCTGACATTTTAAAATAATGAACCGTATCATCCTGTTTGTAAGCACATTTGATAGGGAAAGCCATGGGTGTGTGATAGCTGATCATTGTTGCTCTTTTGCTTAGTGTCATGTTTCTATATTAACTTATCACTGATGTGTTAGGCAAGGTAACATTCATTCTGTAATGTGCCAGGTATGATATGGCCTCTGTGCTTCAAAAGTTAGGCTCTGACCTAACTTTTGAAATGTTGTCTGACCTATTTGGGGAACTATGGATCTGGGGCTGGTAGGAAATACTATCACCAGTCCTTCACTGAAAATCATGGGGCTGGCTGGTGGAGTGCCGTGTCACAGTCAGATTAAGTGAAGAATTCAATTTCTAGGACCTGGGGGGAAATTATAAGCATGTGTCCCTAAGATTCCTTTCAATTTCTGTATGAGACAAGAATATAAATAGAACATAAAATGTTATCTATTCATGTATTTTAAATTTGTGGATCTGGGAAGATGGTTCAGCAGTTAATAATACTGTCTGCCCTTGCAGAGGACCCAAATTCAAATCCCAAGATACACATGAGGGCAAACAAGTGTCCATAACTCCAGACCAATGGGTTCGAACATCCCCTCTGGCCTTCACAAGCATCCTATACACATGTTGCACAGACATAAATGCAGGCAAAGCTTTCATACATGTAAAATAAATTAAATAAAATCTAAAAGAGAAATACTTTTTAAAATACTTTTTAAAAATTGTATCCCAAGACATTAGGCTAAGTACCCCTTCCTCATTGACTGAATGTACCTTTGCAAAGACTCTAAAGGGGATGAGAAAAAATCAAAATCTTAAACTTGTAGGATTCTTGCTTTTTTTCTCCTGATTGATGCTTCATGGGGATGGGTAAGTCCTATTCCTGGTTGACATCTCTTCTCTCTTCTCTGACTCATCTCCTGCCCATGATAATAAGAGATCTTGTCTTCAAATACATAAACAGAAAGTTTCCTCTTCGTTGTATCTATGGAGGACTTTAAGAAAGAATTAAGGTAGATAATGAGAAACAACATGGTCTACAGAAGGTGAGGTACAGACCCTTCCTAAATGTATGTGCTTTGTAGATGCCTTGCCTTGTAGAGAATAGTGGGTCTAGAGGAAAACCAAAGGTCCCTGTAAAATATGTGGCCTGAGAAGACTTCTTCCTTCCCAGTTCTAGTTACTAGAGTTGTGAAGGATGACCTCTAGAGCTTCCTTGGATTCCCGAAGTCATTTCATTCCAGGATCTTTCCAGGGCCATCACTAGACTGATGGCTTTCCATGGAATCCCATGCCCTTGATGCCTGTGATCTTGATGCCCTTGATCTTGGGGATGAATGAGAAAGTAGGGGTTGAGACTTAATAGTGATGTGTTTGTGTGTCAAGTTGACAAGGGGTCAATTGTACTGGCTGGTTTCGTGTGTCAACTTGACACAGGCTGGAGTTATCACTGAGAAAGGAGCTTCTGTTAAGGAAATGCCTCCATGAGATCCAGCTGTAAGTCATTTTTTCAATTAGTGATTAAGGGGAGAAGGCCCATTGTGGGTGGTGCCATCCCTGGGCTGAGCAGGCTGAGCAAGCCAGGGGAAGCAAGCCAGTAAGCAGCACCCCTCCATGGCCTCTGCATCAGCTCCTGCTTCCTGACCTGCTTGAGTTCCAGTCCTTATTTCCTTTGGTGATGAACAGCAATGTGGAAGTGTAAGCTGAATAAACCCTTTCCTTCCCAACGTGCATCTTAGTCATGATGTTTGTACAGGAATAGAAACCGTGACTAAGACAAATTTACAGAAAACTTCCACTTCTGAGAAATGTAACTTGACTGAATATCTTGTTACAAATAAAACAGTATAACCAAGCCAGTGCTCCTTTGAAGAGACTAAAAACCCAAGAGAATGACAACATTGAAGATGGATCTAAGGGAGAAGATGTCCCTTGGGAACAAGATGATAGAAATGTGACAGGAAGTAGAGATGAGGGAATAAAAATGGAAAATTCTTAAGAATTTTTAGAGATGCAGATAATAGTGATGGATGGACTTCCACAGTTTCCTTTTAGGTAAAACTTGGCATCTGTCTTGCCTTAGATCTTGAAGGTGGGTAACATTCCTAACATCATGTAGCTCAGAGAGGCAGAAACAAAACCAAGCCTCATGGGAAAACCAGAGAATGCAACCCTGTCTGTCAGACTCCCCAAAGAAAACTTGGACACTGACATTTGGAGAAGTATAGTGTCTGTGTGAGAAGCTGAATCGATACCTCACAGAGACAGGGATTATGGCAAAATGTTAGTCTACTACACGAGGGCTCCCTAATGTCAAGCACTGTAAAGCCCTCCCAGTCAGTGTGATTGGTAATCAAAGCAGCTTCTAAAGGGAGGGTGAGGTATATGGCATAGAAACGCTGTAGAAAAATCGGTTTCTCCCTCTAAAAGCAGATGGTTTCAAATGTCATCTCACTATGAAGAATAATGCATAATTTGAGCCTCATGAATTACTTGCATCTGAAATTTTCATATACAGCTTTGATATCACAGTTGACTGGCCATCTATAGCTGGACACTAACCATAGGTAAATGCTATAGGAAGAGAACAAAACAGAAAGTGTTGTGTAATACTTATATTTTGCTACAACTTCAAGGTCACAAATGACAAGAATAATTTGAGAAAACAATCAGGTATGGGTTTGAATCTCTAGAGGTCAATTTTGAACAAAAATTACAATAATTGCTCACAAATTGCCAGCTATTTTCAGTAGTTGAAGGCAAGGAATTTTTAAAATATTTATATAAGTTATATTCTAAGAACAAAGTTTTCCTCCCAGAAATACTTAAACCATTACTAACATTCAGTTAAAGAAATATATTATAGTCTCTGATTATTGAAAATGTTACTAATCTTTTAAATGTGATAACTGAGAGTAATAGAAATTGTTTATAATAATAAATGGTAGAATATACAAAAGCAGTCCTGGAGCTGATCATTTCCAGGCATAATTTTTGCTATATAGTATCGAGCATTAATGTAACACACTATTGACAAACACGAGTTTAATTATAAACTATACCATTAATTTAAAGATTCATTAGCAATCACATAGATGGGAGCTCTCCAATGTGCAATCAGAATGCTATACTTATACAACAATCACATATGTGATTATATCCCCAAATACATTTCTTTCACAGCCATCTTTGATTTCAGCTTCTACTTCAGCTTTGACCAAATAGTGACCCATGTGTCACTGGTCAAAGTGAATATTAGTAATCATCTACTTAGATACTGAAGTCAGAAGAGATCTGAACATCCATTTGGAATTATCTTTCAGAGAATTTCAAACACCTCAGGAATAAAACAATATTTAACATAATTAGCAATGAAAAACTAACTGAAAGTGGTTTTGCCAACTACACTTTCATTGACTAGTTAATTGTTGAATTTCTCTGGGAGCAACTCTGACTACCCATTTGGATTTGCTGTTGCTATTAAAAGTCTATGAATTGGATGCAGAGAGTTTGAAAGTTTTATCACATCTATCATGAAGTATCTCTGTCTGCCCATTTAGATTTGCTGTTGCTATTAAAAGTCTATGAATTGGATGCAGAGAGTTTGAAAGTTTTATCACATCTATCATGAAGTATCTCTGTAAATTCATTTCAATAACATAATATTATGAATACTCTACAAAGATGTTATATGCAACTAAGAAAAAGCAAATGTGTGTATACACTTTAACTGTGGTATTACTGGCCAGAGAAGGTCTGTCTGTGCACTGTAGACTTCCAACTACCATGTCTGGTCAGGACCAAATATGACCGACTTAGTAGAGAATGAGGTACAAAGATTCAACATTTCAGGGCTTCCTCATCTATGTGAACATAGACCTCGCTCATGGAGTAAATTATTGAATAATGACTATGATGTTTAATAAATATTGTCAGTTTGCCAGGTTCTAGAATCACCTATGAGATCGGTTTCTTAGGATGCCAATGTTGGATTATCCAGATTCGGTTCACTGAGGTGAGAACACCAATAGGGTATTGGTGTCACCATTCCCTAGGCTCAGTTCCTGAACTGGGGAAGAAAACGGAGAAAGTGGTTTGAGAACAAACATTTATATCTTTCTGCTTCTTGACTCTAGACTCAACATGACCAGTTGCCTTCTTGGGCTCCAGCCGCCATCCCTTCCTCTGCAGTGATGGACAGCACCCTGGAACTCTAAGTCAAAATAAACCATTCTTGTCTTAAGTTGCTTGTGTTAGTTTAGTTTTGTTTTGTTTTGTTTTTGCTTTGTATCACAGCAACAGACAAAGTAATTAACGGACATTTTCTTGTCCATGCCATGGTCATTTTCTTTGCTTATGCTTTTAACCAAAACTACATTTGTCATACCTGGGGTTATGAAAAGACAGTCCATGCTTGGCTACATGACATCTCTCACATGTGAAAGAAGTTGTGAACTATATTTCCAAAGTGCAAATATTTCTAATTCAAGCTGAGGTTTAGATTAAGTGTCCTAGATCCCAGATCTATTTGGAAAATGTTCAAAGGTGCTTCTTGGGTTTCCAGTCCTTCAAATGGAGATACCCAAACCAGACAATCTACAAAGCAGTAGAAGTCATATTGTGCCTGCATCACGCATGTGAAGCAATAACTGCTCCCAATAAATCTACTGGGCTAACTCCTCAGACTCCAGAAGCATTTTCAGGTATTCACTTAAGAATAGAAATAGTTATTCTAAGAAATATATCCCTTTCTAGTAGAGCTGTAAAATGTGCATGAACTCGATGCCAGCCTTTGACAGGGAAATTTAGTTTTAGGTCACTCAATTTATGCCTTCGAGGGGAACAAATTCCCCAGAAGATTAAACTTTCATTAAGTTCTTTCTTTTATTTCCTGCCTTTGCACCCATCATATGGTAAGTTCCACAGCTGATGTCTTACTGTGGTCATAAAATGGTTGCACTTGAACTTTAGGGACCTGTCAAACACCTTTTCCTTTCCCCTCTACCCCCCAATAAAAAACCTTTTAGAGAACGGTTCTTAAATTGACAGTCTCACTGGTCACCCTCCCAGCCTATGTCAATGAGAATGTGCCCAGAAGAGACAGAGTAGGCAATGCATACTCTAGACAATTGTATTGTGAGGCCCATATTCCACACTCCCTGGCGCTCAACCCCCCTATTGTTTTGACTAGACAGGGGATCATACTGAATAGATTAACCAGTCATTGACTCGGGACACCTACTGCTTGGAATGTCATTGCACTTGGAGTGAAAGGGGATAAAAATGTCTCCCCTTCACCCCTGATCCCCCACTCTGTGGCAATATTTCTGCCACAGAAATACTTGGCTGTCAGCTCTAGCAAAGAAATCCTGGATAGTCACAGTAGTTTGTTGTCAGAATGAAAAATGGCCCAGCGCATAAGGTCTCAAGGCTGGGATGCTAAACGTTTAGAAGCCCTACGTCAGGCATTTGACAGAGAACTTTGCTCTTGCTGTTAAATACCACTTAATACTGTCCTGCAGGATAATCCCTGCTGTTTAACAACCCTGCGATCAGGGGCTCAGCCACAGCAGAACGTCTTTTCCGACAGGGAGAGAATGGCCAGATGTCATCTATTTGCTTGGGAGCAAAGAAAATACATCTCTTTGCATCCAATGAAAATAGTGTTGTTTCAAAAATAACAAGACAATAGCAAACCCACAGATGCTTTGATTCATCCTGACTGTTCACAGCCAAGAGAGAGATGAAATTCTAGCTGAGATTATCTGTAGGGGGAAAAAAAGAATGAAGCTTGATAGAGACATTAGAACTCAGACAGCATCCTGTTACTCCCCGGAGCTGGCTAGTCAGGGAAGAGCTTTACGCCAGACATCAAGTAGCAAACCGACAGCTCCCTCACTGGAATTTTGCACTTACAATTTGTACAGAAGCTCAGAATGTTTTTGGAGAGTGTGGTTTGCAAAGTTACTGTTATTCTATCAAATAAAGGTAAAGGCTTTAGCAGCTAATGTTAAATGCCATTTGGTTGTTTTCCAAACAAGACTTAATTATTTTAGTACTTAAGACATCAATGATAGGTTTTTTTTTATATATGATCTTTTATAAAACCTTATGCTGGGAATGAAGCTTAAGCGCACAGTGATTGCCTAGCATGCCTAAGACCTTAGGTTTGATTCTTCAACATCACAGGAAACACACACATGCACACTCACTCATCTCAACATTAAAACATGCTGACCTCTAAGTCCATTTCCCAAATCATTTCAATGATTTCTGAAATCTAAAACAATTTATCATTTTTCAGCTTTGTGTAATTCTTCACTTGAGTTTTGAGGTTCTGTGAGGACCGGGAGAAGGGGTGAATTCACACTTATACCACACTGACTTTGTCAAAGGAGCATTTGGTTAGAGCCAGGTTTAAGTCAAAGACATAGGTCAGCAAAATCTAAAATTATGATTCTATCTGCATGAAGAGATACGTTTAAATGAACATGGGGGTGCTTAGAAATAATTCTTTTTTATTGTATAATGTTCATTTATTGAGATAGTTTTATCCATTTTAAAGGGAAAAATTATTTTCTTTTTTTTGGATATAAAATTCCATTTATTTAATGGTCAGTTCAACTTGATTAGTTTAGAATTGTATAAATTCTCTTTAACAGGATGTTAAAGTGACTGGCATCTGCAGATTTACTTTTAAGTATCCTTTTTTTTCCCTTGAAAATATGTTTATACTATATTTTCTTATTACCATTTCCCTTCCTTTTTCTCCTCCCAGGTCCTCTTCAGGGCTCCACACATGCAAGTCCATGCCTGTTTTTTCTCTATCTTTAGGAAACAAACAGTCTAATCAAACCAGACCAAAATAAAAAAAGAGACAAACAGAAAGAAAAAGATAAAGTATAAGAAATACATACACATGAGTCTTGTTGCATGAACTGTCACACAAAGTCCACAACAACACAAAATCAGAAACTATAACATGTAAGTAAAAGACAGGTAAGGTTGAAAAAGGCCAAACAAAACCTATGAGACACAGCATCTCCAAAACCACCATTTTTTGTTTTGAGTTGGCCATCTACTATTTGGCATGGGACCTCCTTTTAAGGGTGATTTGTATGCACAGTGAGAATCCATTGGAGGAAAGTTATTTTGCCTTGGTGAGGAGTTGTCAGTTGTCGATAGACAGCATTTCTAATGGCAAACTCAAAGCAGTTGAAGGCATGCTAAATGGAAATATTCCTGTCACCAAGAAAGCTAGCCAGCCAACGTTTCCAATGTTGTAGAGGATGAGAACAGACTTCTGATAATTGTTCGCTGGCCTCCAAAAGCAGGAGGGGTGGGGTGGTACAGAAAGAGAGAGAATAAATGTAATTTTAAAATGATAACCTGATGAGGGGGTACACACAGGGTGTAGACACAGAGTAGTCAGCCAGAAAGTGTCAGGTCAGGGAGCCTGGAATGTGGCAGTGAGAAGAGCAGGAGAGACCACCTCAACTCAGTGGGAGAGAAAAGCAGCTATGGAAAATTGTCCTTTGACCTCCATGTAGGAGCCATGGTGTGCATGCGCTGTGCTATGCTCCTCTACACACACACACACACACACACACACACACACACACACACACAGGTGGAAAGGGAAGGAGGGAGGGAGGAGGAGAGAGAGATGATTTTTAAAATAGCCAAAAGAAGATGCAAATGCATACTTGTCTTCAATGACATCTTCTAGAATCATCGTCACAGGAATGAAAATGGGCAAGGCTGGCTAGGTGGCTCCTATGGGTAACTCTAGCAGTCAAAGGTAGGAAAATGGGGATGTGAGATCAGGCTGGGCTACACAGTGAGACTTTGTGACAAGCACTCATGTACACACTGCCTGTTCTAGAGCCGACACTTAAGCAAAAGTTGCTAATTGTCCAACTCGTGGTTTCATAGCCATCCCTCATGCCATAAATGATCCGAATGGGGGTCAATAAATATGGACCATGTCAAGTGCTTTGCTTAACTACCTAGCAATAGTGATACCCTGCCCTGGGAAATGTACTTTCAATTCTGATTATTATTTTTTTCTTCTTATGAAGAAGTAAGTCACAGTTAAGAAAGGCATGGACATATCCATAACGATGCTATGGCTAAGCTCCACACTTGAGTTTGTCTGGCTCCAAGCCTGCTGTACACAAGATATGTACGTTGCACTTCTGTCAGATTCCAAACAGCTAGAACCCCTGTACATCAGAACTTACATCAGTATCACTACAGGGGAGATCCTCTAAGCCTGTGTCAGCGCCCGAGAGCTGCATCAAGCTAACAGCTGAGCCCAATTACACTAATTAGACTAAATGCTGTTTGCTCTGCGTGTGTGTGTGTGTGTGTGTGTGTGTGTGTGTGTGTGTGTGTGTGTGTTCTGGGAGAGTTCTGCTTCAACCTTGGGTCTCCAGACCTTACCAGGAGAAGGAGGTTCAGGCCTGTGTGCTCCCTACCTGCACACCTGAGTCACCTCATCGAGTCAGCACTCTTTGCCCCCAGGTCCTGGGCACCTTACTAAGACTCTTGCATTGCTTATATTTATGGTATGCATACTTACTATCTGGGAGGATCAGCAGACGGAAACTCCGTTCCCGAGAGATTGCTGATGAGATTCCCCTGTGATAGTGTCAAATTAAATCCTGGCTCTCTAGATTTGCATAAATATCAAGGGATGTATCAGTCGGGGATGGGGCTTTGCTGAGGGACTGTGGTGCTGTTGCCCCAAGCACTGGCTATACCTGAATTAAACAACACAGATGCTGAGCTTAGCTCTGGAGGATCTCTGGGCCCTAGTGAGCCAACTTACTGAAAATCAACTCGAGTTTTGAGTCTGTAGTTCCATGTGGCATCCTGTGTCTAGTCTGTAGATAGCTTAGCTGATAGGACTCAGCTTGGAATTGATTCCCAGCTCTGTCATGTGATCTTGATCTGGGGCCTTCTAATCCCTAGTCTGGTCCATAGCCAGTAGTCCACAGTGTCCTCATCTACATGATGAACACAACAGATATAGAGTCTATAGGAGTTTGGAAGATGTATCACAGTATTCAATGAATAATTATTTTTCAATAAGCCTTGAACAACTGAAGCTTTCATCTTCTGTTCTGGGATAACTGCTGCCTAGCTTGCATAAGGAAAAGAGGGAAACACTGTCACCTCACTCTGGAGTCTGTCAGACATCAGCATCAAGACTGGAAGCACACATGGGAATTGGTCTTGAACTGGAATACCAAGCCTCAGAGTTCAGAGTTGGCAAAGTCTCAGTTGATGACTGAAAACTCCACATGAATCATTCCACCCCTGGTCTGATGGAAATATAGGGAGAAGAGTGTGGGCGATATGTCAGATATAGCTTATGGCGAATCCATAGAAGTACAAAGCTAACTCAACAGCTATTGCTTCTATTGTGTTAATTAATTTCCTTACATGTTAGTTTCTTTTGCCTTTCAAATAAAAATGCATATGAAGTATCTTCCCAGGTCAGTAATAAATTTAAATGGAATTAGTTTCTCTTTAATATCCTTTGAGACAGAATATCACATACCCTTCACACTTACTATGTAGCTGAGAATAGCCTTGAACTTCTGATTGATTGCCACTATCTACATGGTTGCTGTAACTGTTGCTATTGTATCTGGTTTCTGCAACACCAGATATTGAACAGAATGTCCACACTAGGCAAACACAGGGCCAACAGAACCCCTACTGAATGGATTTTTTGTTAGTTTGTAGCATAATGGATTTTAATGATTATTAAAATTTTGATGATTATTTGTGATAACATTTTCAAAGACTTATACCTTTGTTCTCATTGGCTGATAAATAATGTCAATAGTCCCTCCCTCTTCCTTCTGCTTCCCTATACTCTATCATTATTTCATGGTACAAATGATGTTAAAAAAATATTAAGTTACCCTGAGATGAGGAAGAAAGAGTAAAAATTGTAAGTTGAACTCATAGAAAATACACAGGAAAAGTAAATGCACAAAGCCAACTTTTCTAAACCTCAAAGTTGTACAACGCAAAATGATAGATATGTTCTATGGGCATCTATTAAAATTTGAGGCCTTTTTCGTGGAGGAAAAGTCTGCATTTTCCAACAGAGCTTCCATTCTGGTGACTCAAAAAGGCAGGGGATGCTACTGTGAGAATAGATGACAGGGCTTTCTATTCTTCGTTATGATTATCCTTGTATGGTATGGAGCTCTGATAGTTCAATCATCTGTTCAGATCTTAGCTTACAAACATTTCAGCTACCAAAGCAAGAAAACATTGTAAAAGGGAAGGTTGTGAAGCTATGGTTCTGTTTTAATATATCCTCCCATTAATGTCTGACCCAGAGTCCTCTAATAGTTCTCTTGCCACAAAATAGAACAGCTGAAAAGCTTGATTCCCTGACCACACAGCCAGTGGCCTTGGATGCCGTGGCTCCGTCAGATACTTACTGGACTGAGAAACTGAAGCAGAGAGTCAGCTCTGACTCATTGCCACATCAAGATCTGATCAGACACACCTGAATGTCTAGCAAAGCTGTCTGCTAGCTGGGAATTGCATCCCACATCATTTTACAGACGCTGAAAAAAAAAGTCTAGGTGCTAGGAGCTCAAAAAATTTGCATACTTTTCACAAACAAAATTGAGGCATTGGTATGGATCACACTAGTTAAGGTGAAGAAGATAAGTATTTACATGAGCCCATTTTCCCTATCCTATCACCATATTTAATAATCACAGAAGTCCTGCTAAGCAGATAACATCATTCTCAAGTAGCCTTTTAGCACAAGAATCTAAAACCCAAATAACCCCAGGCAACATAGACTTGAACAAGCTAATTAGAGTTGAAACTTAAGAAGCTAAGTCTATGATCATTCTACTCTCACAACTTGCCTTTAGACTCTAAGTTCCTTCTTTCCTTCTTCAAGGACAACAGGTGATAATTCAGAACCTCTAAATTTGTGGCCTGTTACTGGTACGTTAGATGTATAAGTGGCACTTTGTCCACTATAAGAAATGATTGGTAAACATCTCAGCAGAGAACAGACTGTAAATGTAATTACAAGAGCACAGAATTACAGGACTTGGCATTTCATGGATATTGACAGAAGTCAATTGGGAAAGCATATTTATAAACCCTCAAAGATTTAGAGAAGTCCTGAAATCTCTTGATTTTATTTGTTTGTTTGTTTGTTTGTTTGCTGCTTTTACACCAGAAATTATTTTTGTCCCCTCAAGGAATATTTTAGGATGTCCAGAAACACATATTATCTTTTAAGCGTTACAGCAAAACCAGGAATGGTTTGCTACTGACATCTAGATAACCACCATTTTACAGTGCACAGGATAACATCTCAAAAAAAAAAAATGGTCTGGCTTAAACCGTCTGTGATGGGGAGGCTGAAACCTTATCTGATATTATGAACTCCTTGGTAAGTTTATGAAAGAACAGAAAGAACTTGATCCTGCAAATAAACAAGCCAAGTAGATACGCGAATGAATGACTAAAGCAAATCCACATGAAAAGAACATGCAGGTCACTCAGTAGCTGTATCTAGGTCACTCAGTAGCTATATCTAGGTCATTCAGTAGCTATACCTAGTAGTACCAGTGAAGTACATGCTCTTGAATTTTATCTTCATCAATCATTGCAGTTACTGCAACTGAGATGTGCACTATCTACATGGCAAGGATGGAGAGAGATGAACGAGCAGTTAAGAGTATATAGCTGCTTTTGCAGAGGACTTGAGTTCCACTCTCAGTACCCACGATTGGCAGCATCCACCTCCTATAACTCCAAATCCAGGGTATCTGTAGCCTTTGTCTCTCCTCCCAGCCCATGCACAGACCCTCACACAAACACACATATTCACATAATTAAAAATAAAATGGATCTTTAAAAGCAATTTTCTGATAGTAGTATTTTTGTTTGTTTGTTTGTTTGTTTGTTTTTCGAGACAGGGTTTCTCTGTGTGGTCCTGGCTGTCCTGGAACTCACTCTGTAGACCAGGCTGGCCTCGAACTCAGAAATCTGCCTGCCTCTGCCTCCCAAGTGCTGGGATTACAGGCGTGCGCCACCACGCCTGGCGATAGTAGTAATCTATCAATTATCCCAATGGATCTTGATAAGAAACACAGCCCACCTCCTGTTTTGTGCCCACATCGATTTAATGTATATGTAATAAAAATTTAAATAAGAAAAGGCTGTACAGTGATGTACATTGTCTAAAGTTTCTGATACTTAATTTTAAAAACTATTTCTCAGTGTCTCTTAGTGTGTATGTTGATGTCAGCTTTGATTGCTGTCAGGACAGAGATATCAGAGATTACTGTCATTTATCTATCTTTTGATATTGGATACCCCAACCTTTAAATCCTCTCCCTTTCCATTCCTTAAGTTATGTCTGTCTCACCAAGTAGACAGTAGCCAGCCTAGGATCCTAAAGAGGGAGAGGGTAAACCTGGGTGGTCAGATGTACCACTCAATTCTGCACGAGTAAACTGTCAGCCAACCATTCCACCTCCTGGTATGATTGGCATTACAGAGAGGCTCTGAGTGTGGAGTTTCATTTCAATAAACCCATGTTTGCGCTAAGACACTTTCCCATGAGAATGTTTTAATTAATTTATTAATTGCAAATGAAGTTACAGGTGTCTGAGTGGGTAGGCGGTAGAGCCGTGTGTGTGTGTGTGTGTGTGTGTGTGTGTGTGTGTGTGTGCACGCGCACGTGTGCTCGCCTGCCTGTGCTCTTGCTTGCACATGCGCACAGGTCTATGTATGATGGAAATGCCTCTGTAGCCACCTCTTGGCCTCAGCCTGTCCAGGCAGGCTCTCAGCCACTGATTCCACACAAGTCTGTGCAGGTAATTTGTCATGTGAGTTGAAGAGATGGTTCTATCAAGCCTGCATAATGATGCAGGAGAATAATACTCACGCACAGGTCCTGGCTCAGGGGATAGAGGTTGGCAGCTGTTTCCTTAGAGACTGGGCATTCTTTCTAGGATCAAATGTTCAGAGTATTTTATAATCTTTGTTATTGTTTGATAATATTATACATACACAGAATATATTTTGATCAAGCCTGTCCCCTTTATCAAAGAGCATTTAAGTCTCCTGAGCACCTTGCTAATGCTTCTCAGACATACATCCTTCCTGGCTTATAGACATTGACTGAGATGTGTCCCTGGCTCTCTGAGCATATACAAGACAGTAATTGTTTTCTTTTATGTGTATGTGAGGAGGAGCCTTGGGGAGGGAGGTGTCTGTAAACTGGATGTAAGGTGAATAACTAAATTAATTCATGGGGAAAAAAACAATTGATTTGGAGACATCAACTAAGTACAACTTCAATCTGATGGCAAAAGTGTGAATAGGACTTAGGTGGGGGTTGACATGGTAGAAAGAATCATGGCGCTAGATAGAGCTGGGCTTAGACTGGAGTTCTCCCCTCAAGGAGATATCAAACAATGTACTGAATCTGGTGAAGTCTCACTTTACCTCAAGTTAATGCAAAGCCAATACAAACAGCTACTTTCCATACCATTGCTAAAAAACACAGAATGTGACCATAAACTATTGGACACATTGGCTCTGGCAAAATATCTATTCTTTACAAACACCTTCTGTATTGTTCTCCAACAAGCCCTCCTGTATCAACAGGCTTCTTCACATTCTCACTACTATAGTTCCCACTGGGTAAAAATGATTTTGTCTTTACATCTCAATTTAATATACACGGTAAAGAGTTAAAGGAACACAACCTGTCTGTTTCCCGAACTTTCTCCTTTTGCCTATTTGTAAGGGCCACTGTGATTCGTTATTTAGCTATGGGTTAGCTGGATGTTCTTTGAATTAAAGTTTGTCTGGGGTATTTTAATCTTGATGTATTCCTTCACTTCTTCAGTGTATTAGGCAGTGCCATCATCTCAGTGAATTCTCTGACAGTTTATTACTATATTTTTCAATCATAATCAAAAGTAGGAGGGAATATCACTTGACTTAATGGAGAATGTGGTTACCGTTAAGATCTATCAGCATGAATGTGTCTCATCTTCATACTCTAACCCCAAGAGGATCTTGTAACGCTACCAAAACTGAAATAAAAAAGAAAATATAAAAATTATGAAAAAACAAATAAGTAAGGAAAGTCACAAATAACAATTTCAGCATGTATCATGTAGGGATGGAGACCAATATGCTAATATGGTACAGCTCTGTGTATTTTTCCTTTTCAAAAGCTTATTGCTAATTAAAATAAACATCAGGTTCCGAAGGTTTACTGAAACTTTATTGCATTAAAAAAAAAAGTGTGATGTGTGTGTGACAGAGGAAAAAAGAGCAACAGAAAGATAAAAGTTAATTAATAGCATTGGCCTTCCTCCAAAACATACCCTGTGAGCTTGAGGTATTTGTGATTGTGTAACTCAGGTTGATTGGTATGTGAAAACATCCGTTGTGATGGTCGGCCTATAAAACAGCTCCCTGGTAAAGCATGGCAGTCTCTTCCCCAACATCACTGTGTCTTTCCAAAATTCTGACACTTCCTGTGTGACACCACCCACCCAGGGCGGGGGTTCTGATTGGCCAGCATGTTGTCCTGATGCAATGGGTTTTACTTTGGAGGTTGGCTTGGAAAGTTGATTGGTAAGTGAAGTCATTAGTTTCCCCCTTGGAACTAAGTGTTGATTTATATCTCCGTTGGGATCTAGTTTTTCCACTACTTTTTCCTAAATGCAGTTGAGTTTGGAGTACCCTATCTGGTACTATTTATAATCTATTAGTCCCCATTTACTACAGAGCCTGGAACTAATTGCACATAAAAATTCCCAACTAGTTTCTGAATTAAAAATAGTTAGTTTTATGGCTAAAGCCAGGTTTCCCAAAGGCTGTTCCATGAAACACTAGTACCATGACATGTCCCTCAAAAGGAGTTCATTGTTCAAAGAACCTGGAAGGAAAGTAGACGTGTGACTCTTCTTTGAGGACTCGTAGAGATTAGGATCGACAGACAGTAGCTGGGTCAGTGTAGATAACCACTG